>CM045917.1:25732106-26094606 GCA_025169955.1 Salix arbutifolia | reverse complement strand
TCGGTTCTTGAGATTCTTCTGTTGTTTCTTTGATTTTTCTTATCTGTTTTGTTTTCTCGGCTGTGGAGAAATGGGGAGCGGGATAAACTCCATTTGAATTTCCATATTCACCTGCCAAACCTCCACTTCCTCCACCACCACCACCACCACCATGATGGGAGGAGAGAGATGAAGGATATCCCGAAAGGGTGTCTTGCTGTCATGGTAGGGCAGGGTGAGGAGCAGCAAAGGTTTGTGATTCCTGTGATTTATATAAACCATCCACTCTTCATGGACTTGTTGAAAGAAGCTGAGGAAGAGTATGGATTTGACCAGCAAGGACCGATCACCATTCCTTGTCATGTTGAGGAGTTTCGCAATGTTCAAGGCATGATCGAGGAGGAGAACTCCCAAGATCACCACCACCACCATTATCATGTTTGGTGCTTTAGGGTTTGATCATTTGTTTATGGAGTTTGTAAACATTATTTGTTTCTTTTCTTTATTTTCCCTTGTCTGCTGGATTGATTCTAACTAGCCAGTTCAATATTGTAAATTCTGATGATCAAGGAAAAAATGAATGAAAAGAGATTGTTTTTTTTGCTAATTATGTTTAATTTGTTGGTTTTTAATCATGTATTGGAAATATATAATTGTTTTTTTAGTTTCGTATTTTCTGGTTAATGGGAACACAAGAAAGAGTTGACAATTGAAACAGTAGTTGGGGAGATGTTAATTGCAACCGTACAAGACACGGCTGGAACTTGGAAGGGGGCAGAGGGTTTGCTTAGAGCCATTGAATTTGATTTTTTTTTTGGATTCAATTAAATTTCACTCTTCCGAAATCGAAAAATGTATTTTGTGGATCCAGGTGAGTGAGTAAAATCCTGTTTGTCCTTAGTTTTTACAAGAAATGCATGCTCTGACTCAAACTCGAGACCTGTTATTCAAATCTCAAGTTTTTTGTCACCACGCCACATCTTGGAACCATTGAATTTGATTCCTTCTCTGTGATTTCACAAACTTTTTTTATTTTATTTTGTGATTAATATGAATTGGAATATATTCCATATAAGTAGATCACACCTGTAGAGATGAACATCAAGTTCTGTCGGACCCAGTGAAAAGAAATGGAATATTTATTTTGGATTTGTTGAGAATAATCCCAATCTAGTTCATGATTTATTAAAAATATTATATTCAATATTGTTTTTTGAGCCTGAATCAAAGGGCTCTCTGCAATATCTTGTAAAATTCAATTATAGTGTTTAGTTTAAATTTAATTTATATATTTGAAAAATATAAATTTTAATTCATTTTATTTTCCATGATAGTCTCATCACCTTCCTTGATTTCACGCCTTCAAATATCTTTAACAAACAATAGGGAAATAAAAAGTTATTTTGTATTATTTTTTCTTATTTTTAGATTAAAAATAACTTGAATTTAATTAGGAAGGTTGGAATGTGCCCTCCAAGTTAAGGGAAGAAATCACAATCCCAACACAGTGTAGGAAAGGTGACTCACATTCTTGAAAAAGCTGAAGGTGACTTTTCCTAGCAATTTGGCCAATAGGTTCCCCTTAAAGTCATCAAGTGCATGTGATAGAACAGCTTAATGGAAACTATTTGGTCCCATCGTGTTGGAGAGGGGCAGAATCTTTCCTTCTTTTCCCTCAATTTCTCTCCTCTCTTCTTCTTTTTTTAGCATAATTATCCGAGAGTGTAGTTTAAGTTGTTTTAAAATACTATTTATTTAGAAATACATCAAAATAATATATTTTTTATTTTTTATTTCAATACATAAAAATTATATCAAAATATCAAAAAATAATAATTTAAAATAAAAAAATTATTTTTAAAACAAGGTGCCAAACAAAAACCTAGCTAACACCGTGAATCTTGCTGGGACACTGTTAAGCTAACATCGTGTATCTTGCTGGGACACTGTTAATCATTTTCCTTTTGAGGACGATGATGTTAAAAAGAAAGGTTAGCCGGCAGATTAATTACCAACTTTCGACATTTAAATAAACTTTTTGTGCTCATTCTACCAAATCTCATTATTTCTCCCAAATATTTATCCGTTGATTATTCACAAGATCAAACTTGAGGCTAATGATCCAGAAATTCACCCTAGTAGTGTTTTTAAAGTGATAGAGAGAATCATTTTTGTTCTCAAATACACAAATACTGTGGCCACAGCTGAAGCAAAAGAAGGGCCTGGATTTATTCTGTATTGAGGATCTACACAAGGTATAGTGTATACACATTCATCTTTACAGAGAAGGTTATGGTATTGTATTGGTAGAAATCTCCACATGTGCTGAAAGACCCTATACACATTTTTGACATTATAAGGAGACAATATGGGGTTAAAATCATAACAAATTGGATCTGCCTAAATATTTATTTCTACACCTCTAATCAGAAGAAGAACAGGCAATGAGCTTGGTACAAAAAAAATAAAAATACTGTAACAATTCTGCGAATGTATACTGACTAAGTTATCGGTATCTTGTGTTCGAAATACGTATCGTCACGCCATGTAAGAGTTTGGTGTATCCAAGAAAGCTCAGCTTCCCATCAGAACTTCGAACACAATCCTTGACTACAGAATGAGCTGTAGGGCCTAAATTCATTTCCTGCAGAATTGAATTAATTGTCAGGAGGTGTGTGATTTAGCATGAAATGGTAGCTAGCTAGCTAGTAAAATGGCAGCAGATGCAAATACCAGTGCCAATTCCTCCACTGAGATGACCTAGTTTCCTTCTTGTTCGAAAAATCCAAAGGCTGCTGTTGCAATGCTCTCCCACCCTTCAAGGGCTTCGAACTGATATGTGCTGATCGCAGCAGCACAGAATTCCTCGAACCCCATTGCTTTGTAAGCTAGCGGTTGCATCTGAAAGTGGAAGCTAAAATCGTAATCTTGGCCATTAGGGCTCCTAGCATGACAATCTCTTCATGCAGAAGTTGCATGAAATCGTATAATTTACGGGGTTCAAAATGATATAGAAGCAGAGATGAAAAAGTGCTGATACTGATCGAAGTCATCCATATAGATCAAGGCTATGATTTCTCAGCAGAAAAAAAACAAGACTGAAAGAGCATGGTAATGACAAGAGATTTATGATGTTATGATAAAAGCTCTTTTTCCATATTTTATTACATCCTAGTTTGAAGCACAAGCACAAAGTTATCAGACAATCATTTGAATATAAGTGGAAAATATCAGGGAAATTGCAGGTGTTCCTTCTCTGGAACACAAGATGAACTGACTTTTCAACAGATCCCTGTCAAGGCAGTAAGCTGGTTAAATGTTTCGCCCAAGTTACGAGGTATTCAACAAAAAAATATATCACACTAGCTAGCCGAGAAGATAAAGGTCAGAAAGATAAATATAATGCAAGCTTGTATAAACAATGCCGTGGAAGAAGTCAGCAGGATAGGTAAATAAGCCTTACCAAATTTAAAATGTCAGGAACCCTCGATTCCTTCATAGCATCAGTAACATGTTTGGCCAGAGCCTGCATGGAAAACAAATATCAAATACAATATAAAATTAAAGCCATCAACTAGTCATGCCACATGGTCTTCTTAATAAAAAAAATAATCAAAGAGTAAAAACCTTTGTTTGAAATTGTCAAAATTTCTACATAGAAAGAGAGAGGTTTAAGGTTTATGAAAAGAAAGCTTTGACTAACCACTCTGAAATTGTCAAGGGACACGGATCCATTTTTCGGTTTCAAAAGACTAAACTGAGTTCTGAGATAGACAAGCTCATCTTCTGGAATGGCTTTTGAAAGAGCCTGCAAAAGTCAACAAATAAAAAACCGGCCCCAGTTGTCCTTAATACGAATTGATGGAAAGCTGCAATGCTGTAAATGGTGGACAACGAGTGTTACATCACTCAAGAAAGCAAACCAACTACACGTTACTCAATGACTTAGTCATAGAATCCCATTCCTTCTTTAAGGGGAAAACTGGTCCTATCAGAATAGGAGTGTTCATGTTTGAAAGGCATGGCGCAAATTAAAACAAATAAAACCCGGTCTTAATCGTACTTAATGAGGATTCAATGAAAAGCTACTATGCTCTAAATGGTAGACAACAAGTGTGACACATTATTCAATTACAGTCATGAAATCCCATTAATTTCCTTTTCTTTCTTTCTTTTCGGTGGATAGGGTACCTATCGATATAAAAGTGTGTTTATGCATAATTACCTTCAGTGCTGCACGTTTGAAAGAAGTGGCACAAATATATGACTTGACCATCTTAAAGATGAAAATATCCAAAGGCATAGCTTGATTTAAATCTCGTAGCCATGGGTGGGCTGCAAATGTAGGTCCATTGATCAGTTTCCACAAGTAACAAATGTGCTCGCGAAACTATTAACAAAAAGGATGCCAAAAAAACAAGCATATTGTGAGCTGGGAGAGAGGGTATCTATATTTCCTGTGCTTGCTGATTGGAATAATGGAGATTCTGAAATATATGCAAATAACTTACATAGAGCCTGAGCAGCAGTCATTCTTTTTCTGTGGTCCTTGTTGAGAAGCCTTTGCATAAAATCTTTAGCTTCTGGTTACACATTAGGCCATGGTGAATCATCAAAGTTAGGATCAGATCTTAGCACAGAACGGAAGATTCCTGATTCAGTTCTTGCCCAGAAAGGTCTGCTTCCGCATAATAATATGCAACTTATGACACCTATACTCCACATATCAGCTTCAAGATTGTACGATCCGCGGAGCACTTCAGGCGCACCATAATATGCACTGCCAACAATATCGTTGAGATGTTCATCTGCATGTGTACAAGAACTCAATGTTTTGCTCTAAACTTACAGTTGGATATAGCAGACCATAATGATTTTGTATGATTCAAATCAATGAAATGGTCCTTGCATGAGAAGTATTTGTATTCTACTTCAAGCAGTTAAAAGCAATTGAAAGAACACAAGAGTATGAACAGACCTCATTGATTTCCTAACAAAATCCAATATTTTAGTCAGATATAGTAATCACATCACAGACTAATATCACTCAATCTATACCATATTATTACCAGTTCATATATTGTCTGTGCATTGAAAAGATAAAAGTAGAGGATATTTCATACACACCTACTTTCTGAAGCAACAAGCTAAACTTCAAGCAATCATGGTCATAAACTTCAAAGAGAATTGTCAATGATACAAGTTGTTGGCAATCAGCCAACCCAAGCTTGTATGAAGACAGAGGATCCAATGCAGGCTGGCTAGAAACATTAAGGTTATGGGCTCTTTTGTTAGCATTAATATATAATAAAACGCAAATCCTTATTCCTGACCAAAAACTAAAAACAAACCAAATCTGCATCTCAGAGTTTTCTAAGAGAACTTCAATTTTCTGCCTTTGAATCCAGCAATCAAAATGCTTTATATGTGAGGTTATTAAGCACGAAACGAATATGAAAGTGTAACTAGGACAATTTCACAGAGATACTCTTATCAATAAGCAAATGTTACCTGGCCTGACAAAATCAGATAGACCAAAATCAATAATCCTCAGTGGAGCATCCTCGTCTCTTGAAGTGAAAAGAAAATTCTGCCAAAAGGTCACAGAATACATGGTTAAGATCTGGAAAAGAGGTTGGTGGTGGCATAGCGTCCAACAGCACGGGTATGTTATATTCCAGAACATAGAATATCTCCAAATGAAACTGAAGCACACATCCATGTGCATTCATATCGACATACCTCTGGCTTTAGATCACGATGAACAACCCCTTGAAGATGACAATAGGCAACTACATTTAAAATTTGCACAACGATAGTTTTAGCATCTTCCTCAGTGTATCTCCCCCCTCTGCAACATGGAAGTCACAAGGAATAGAGTCAAACAAAAAATATGAAGTCAAAACTAAAAGGCAACTAAAAATCTGGAGTATCAGAGGAAGTAGAAGTGTTCCTTTCTCCTTCACTACCTTGATAAAATTCTGTCCAGTAGCTCTCCACCTTCACATAATCTGACAACATCAAAGATTTTTAAAAACTTCAGAATTTTGGAATGGCATAGAAAGCGAGCCTTGATCCATTTGGAAGAAACAAGTTAGCTATTGAATATTCTTAGCAATGTTTGATTTGTAATGCCATTCATTGGCAGCACTGCCTCAATTTTGAAAACACAGAAATAAAAGTTAACTCTGTGCACGATACATAGCTCTTTTGAAGAAAATTTATAGACAAGAAAATACGTACTCCATGACAACGTAGACATTATTTTCATCCTCAAAAGCATCATAGAATTTGATCGTATTCGAATGCCCCGATAATGCTTTCAGTATTTTTACCTCCCGACGAACATCTTCAATTGATAATGCTGTTGTCATCTGCCAATCAACACCCATTTAGCTCACAGAACTCCCAGCATTAATTCAGTCATACAATATCTCAACTAGCTATAACAATCTGTTAGAATTCGAAATACTACATTTTTCTGTATATTCGATTGAATTATCTGTGTTACAGTAGTAGTATATATACAAATAAAATGATCTCTGCATATTTCTACTTTTCTAGGCTGCAGTATTTTGTTACATGAAAAAGGAAATAATAAAGCAACAAGCAACGGTAACCTGCACATCTGCAATTACACCAGATGTGCAGCTGTATTCTTAACACTCCCCCTCAAGATGGAGCATAGATATTTATCATGCCCATCTTGCTAATAGCGTCATAAAATACCCTTCCTGAAACTGCTTTTGTGAGAATATCGCCATTTCACTGCAATGAGGGCACACCAACCCAGTTGCATTTTGTTTTTCGGTCAACTCGATCAGCCTTTAAATCTCGTCCCCCTCCTTCAAACTGCGCTGCCTTATCGAATGTAAAATTTCCTGATGGTGATCTCCCCCTGATTAACAGGGTGTGGAGTCACGGAATATCTTCGATGGTGATCCCCCCCTGATTAACAGGGTGTGGAGTCACAGAATGATTCGTTCTCTTCATTGTTACTCTCCCCCTGAAGAGAAGACCCGGGAACTCCATTACCCCCCCCCAAAAAAAAAAAAAAATTCTCTCACTTTGCAAAATTTTCAGCCCTTTGAATCGCATCCATTTTTCTTCACTCGAAAAGAAGAAGGAAATTTCATGTTTCAGTAAAGATCCAGGGTTGCTTGGTAAACTTGACGAATCAAAGATGGATAAATTGGACTAGTAATTGAAGATTGGTTAATAATGATTAGAATCTAGGGTTTGGCGATCTATGTTTTGGCTTTGTTTTAGTAATTATGGAGACGACAACTAGCGATGTTGCGATGTTAGATGCGGAGTTGCTTCAGCTACCAGAGGTTGCTGCTTTAGATTTCAAATCCTACCCTGACTTTGCCCAAAAACTCTTCGATCAGTGGCTCTCTCTTCCTGATGCCTATAAGCTGGTGACATCCCTGGTTAATGATGCCAAGACAGGTGCTCCCTTGAATGTCTCTGGAAATTCATCTGGTTCAAATGTTGCCACCGGTAGTTCCTTACCGTCCATGTTTCCTGCGGGGAGTACACCACCTCTTTCCCCTCGAAGTTCATCCGGTTCTCCTCGTGTGACAAAACAAAGAGTTAGCCTTTCAAATTTAGGTTCTCCTCTAAAAGTAGTCAGTGAGTGAAGAATTTAAGGAATTTCTGGGATGAAGGAGATGAGTTGAAGATTGCTGGAATTATAGCAATGTAGTTATCTTATTCATGAAAAATAAATAGTTTGTACATGGTGTAATTTATACATGAGAAGGTATGGAGCAGACTCATACTAACGGTAATAATACCGTTAGTATTAATTACAATACAGAGAAGCACAGTAAACAATGTCTGTGCATGGAGTGTAAGGCAGAATATGCATTAAATGCTAGAATATTTGCAATATCTTCAACAGTGAGCCAATAAAGGAGTTGATACCACAGTTTTATTTTCAAAATGGTCGACCGGTGCCAAATGAACTAAAAGAACAATGCTTGATTCGGATCAATCACTTTTTCTATGGCCATTTGGATGGACTGCAGATACATGAGTTCAAATCAATCACAAAGGAAGTATGCAAGCTGCCATCATTCTTTTCAACAGCTCTGATACCATGTTAGAATTCGAAATACTACATTTTTCTGTATATTCGATTGAATTATCTGTGTTACAGTAGTAGTATATATACAAATAAAATGATCTCTGCATATTTCTACTTTTCTAGGCTGCAGTATTTTGTTACATGAAAAAGGAAATAATAAAGCAACAAGCAACGGTAACCTGCATATCTGCAATTACAGCAGATGTGCAGCTGTATTCTTAACACAATCAATTCAGCTCAAATGGCAATTTCAGATCTCATAATGCCTGCTCAAGTCAGCAATATAGGAAACTGATGAACAATATCAGGACTTTTCTTTCAATGGTAATTAGAAGCATTACCGACCAATGTGCATGTAAATCAAGACTATATCCCCTTCTTGTGTGATCTTAAAGATGCCACCGCCTCAGAAGCCGCGCGCGGAGGAGTAGGATGCTTGACGCTGGTGATAACTTCAATACTGTCAACTGCTGGCTCGTCTTTGCTGCAGCAGTGTCCCATGGTTGGAAGATATGGAGGTGAACTCGGCGATGAGAGAAATAATACAAAGTCAGGTAATCAAAAGGCTGAGGAATGGGCTGTGATTTAACTTAGATGGTAAGGGAATAACTGTAGCAAGGAAATTGAGAGAGAAATAGAAGAGAAGGAAAATCCGGAGAAGAGAGAGCTGGGAGGGGGTCGCTGGTTAGCTATATTTTTTTAATGAAAGTTGACGGAGAGGAGATAGTGTTGTATTCAACTGTATGCATTAAAATTGGTCAATGCCACTTTTTATTATTATTTTGAAAATAAAAACAAATATTAAATAATACCATAGTTATTAAATCTGATTTTTACGTAGACCCGAGATCTGTGTATCAGTATCACTGATTTGAAGAAGAAAACAATTATTTTTTTCCAAATAAAATGTTTTTGTAATAATTTAATATTTTTATTTTGTTATAATAAATAAAAATAAAAATTAAACAATTGAGGCTGCGGCGGTTGGATACTTCTAAACGGCTAGAGCACAGGTTTTGATTAGTGTGATGGACTTGTAAACGGTCACGCAGCCATATTTCTTCCTTGGATGAATCGCTCCTAGTTTTCTTAAGGTTCTTTCATCGAAAGCGATAGCGATAGGTTTTTATTAATTAATTTATATATATATATATATATATATATATATATATATATATATATTACACATTACATTACATTACATTACCCAATAGCTAAAAGAGCTCGGGGTGGTACTGTAGCCATAAAGACATTACATTATTACATAATAGCTAAAAGAGCTCGGGGTGGTACTGTAGCCATAGAGACAATTATATATATATATATATATATTACACATTACATTACATTACATTACCCAATAGCTAAAAGAGCTCGGGGTGGTACTGTAGCCATAGAGACATTACATTATTACATAATAGCTAAAAGAGCTCGGGGTGGTACTGTAGCCATAGAGACAATTGTACTGTGAACTGGCCATTTTCAGCCCTTGCTTCGCGCGCGTATGTGCACCTGTTTCTGTTTTTTTTCTTTTCACAAAGATACTTTTTATAGTTTCTATGGTGAAAATGACTCAGAAATGCCTGTGGCCAAGCGGCTCGCTGCGCGCTGGAAATTCAGCGCGCAGGGGTTCGAACCCCTCAGCCAACAAAATTTTTTGTTTTGTTTTTTTTTCTCTGAAATACGTTTTTGTTTTTTATTCGGGAAAGCAACTGTGACAGTGTCACAGTTGCTTTCCCTTTTTCTTTTTATTATTCTCTCTGAAATACGTTTTGTTTTTTTATTTGGGAAAGCAACTGTGACACTGTCACAGTTGCTTTCCCTTTTTCTTTTTATTATTATTTTTATTATTTTTATTTTTTAAAACTATTGTGGATTTTTTTTTTAACCAGAGTATCCATGACAACAAATTCCTAATGAATCATTTCACCTTCTTAGCAAATTTTCTAACAAATTTTATCAAAATGTTTTTAGCAATAGCAATATTCAATCACATTTTGGTTGAAAAAAAACATTTTTCATGAATTTTATCAATTACAATTATACTAATAAAATATTAAAATTACAAAATATAATATTTTTAAAATCAATTAATTTTCTACATAGATAAAAAAACCCAGCGAAGCGGGCAAATCAGCTCGTATAAATCTAATTCGGTTTATAGCATGGTTTAAAACCTGAATTATAGGGTGACAAGGTTATGTTGCAATTTAGAATTTTAATATCTTATTATAAAAAAAAGTTAAAAGATGTTGGTTTCTTAAAAATAAAATAAAAATTAATTAATTGAAACTCACTCTAAGCTTTAATGAGGCTAGTTGAATTATAGATTAACTATTAGATTGGATCAACTCCCACCAATTTTTGAATTGTCGGACCACCATAATAACTTCCTAGGTATATTTAGGTGTAATAACAATGTTTTTTGTATGTTATAAAAATAACAGAAAAATAAATATATAGGTATTTCCAACATGTTTTTTTGATATGATTTTTTTAAATTATAAATTAAAATATTCATAGAATGTTAACTTGTAATGTAATTTATTCAGTTAATTATACCAATTATCAATCGCATGGTTTTAATAAAATAAACCATGGATAGATAGGGGCGTATTGTCTGGGCTGGGCTTGGTGTCTGCTTTGAATAGTAGTACTTAATGGGCTTACACTTGGTCCTCTTCATCAATGCATTATTGGGCTAACTTGTGAGCTGGTGCAGCCATGGGTTTAGTGCTCATAAACATCTGGGCTTTCTCCCAGTCTCCATTCAGGGCCGACAGTGTCGACG
Source organism: Salix arbutifolia (assembly GCA_025169955.1). Taxonomy (NCBI): domain Eukaryota; kingdom Viridiplantae; phylum Streptophyta; class Magnoliopsida; order Malpighiales; family Salicaceae; genus Salix; species Salix arbutifolia. The sequence goes on along the minus strand of CM045917.1, from coordinate 26,083,744 downwards.
TGCCTCCGTTGTAGTAGTTTGTACTTTGTACTTTAAAAATACCTTTTATTTTAAAAATAAAAATAAAAATAACAAGGTATTGATTATTTTTGATGGTCTTAATTTTTATATTAAAAATAAAAAAGATATTAATATATTTTCATTTTAAAAATATTTTAAAAAATTAGTATTAGCCATAACTCATTATTATGATAATTAATATTAAAATTACATTTTCAATAAAAAAAAGAATTAAAAGCAAAATCTGCACTTGAATTTCACCTTTTCATTTTTAAAAAAATATATAATTAAAATTACAAGTCCATTAACATTTCAATTACTCTAGAAACCACAGGATAATGAGAGAAAAAAAAATACAAATTTCAATCACCAACAAACAATTGTTACTTGTTAAAATAAATCCCATCTTACACACCAAACTACAAGCACATAGAAAAATTAATTCAACAATTAACTAATTCATCCACCACTCCTTTCCATTTTCTCACCTCAAATTTAATTTAATCCCATTTTCTCACCTCGACACCCCCATTTTCTCACCAAACAAACACATGAAAACCCCCCTCAAAGAGGACTCAACCTTTGACCAAAAAGACCATGCTGTAAAAAAACCCAAAAACGTTTCGTCTTTTTTTTTTGTCCTATAAATGGCGGGAGAGCCCTCGTTCCCATCAACTCCCGTTCTCTCATTTTCTCACGTCAACTTTTTTTCACCACTGACACTCCAGCCCATCTCAAAACCCTAAAACAAAACTCCCAAATTCCTATTTTTTTCCACCAAATCCACTCCTCGTTAGTTTTTTTCACTCAAGGCAATCTCTTGCACTTCTCTCATTTCAATTCCTCTTTTGCAAAATTTTGTAATTCTAGGGTTTTGGAAAAAAAGTTGGTTTAAATTATTTTTCGAAATTAGGGTGTTTTCGTTGTTGGGTTTCGAGCACGAATTGGATAGGTATCGGTGATTTGTTGAGTAAATGGAGGCGATGGCCGGAGTAGCGGCAGCCTCACGAGGTGGTTCGTTGTCGAGAAAGGAGTGGCGAGCAGTGACGGAGCAGCAGCATCGGAATGGTGGTGGAGATGAGGTATTGAGTGATTGGTTGGTTTGTTGGTCTTCTTTTGGTTGATGGGAAAATGCGAGGGAAAAAAGAGAAACAAATGGTGTCATGTTTTGGGTTTTTGTTATTATTTGGTTGGGTTATATGGAAACAATGTTTTTTTCCTTGCCATGTTTTTGAGGTGCCAAACAGGGAATTGGGGCTCATTTATTGCTTGCGTGCGTTAAAATTTAATTATTTAGGGATATATAAAATATATAGGCCACACCCGTGCTGTGGAATTCTCGGTTCATATGGTTCTGCGAAGTGATAAAACGTAGATTAAGGTTTGCTGGGTTTTCCTCTGTTTTGAAATGAAGCGATTAAACTGAGTAATTTTGGATATATTGGGAAATGAGTGATCTTTTATTTTATATGAAGAATGGGAGATTTAATAAAGCTGATTATTGGTTTCTTTTTTCGTTTAAATGTTTTTGTGCTGTGTTTGTATGTGGATATTTAAATGCTAGTCAAAGCAACTTTTTTCTCGATTTTTACAGTATTTACTAGGTAACCAATGTGGGAATTAGATTTTTCAGTATTTCGTAAATTTTTTTGGGTATTAGATGTTTTTGGTCATTAAGTCTGGAAATTGTTGATCACAGAACTTGGAACAGCCAAAGCTGGGGCAATCAGACGAGAGAACAATATATGAGGTAAATATTGTGATTTCTGGGCTGGACATTTGGTTTAAGTACCATGTAAAGTTTACGTGGTTTGATGTTTCTCAAGGTGCAGCATGGAAGAGGGCCAGCTGATGTGGACTTCTGCTCGATCACAGTTGATGGAGGTTTAGATGATGAAATTTTGCAGCAGCGAATTCACAGCATTGCTAGGCAAAGAGAAGAGTTGCAACACATCGAGACTGAGCTCAGAGCTCAAGTGATTGCAAGGTCTGAGATTATGGAAATGCAGAACAGCCTCCATGTTCAAATTAAAGAACATGAAGATGCTGCTGCAAAGCTTCAGGTTTGGATTTTTTTTTTATCTGCATGGTCTCTGCTTTCTTTTCCCTATATGTAAATAGTCATAATCCATAATTGCATTAAACATTTTTATGTTACTGTGCTGGGTTTAACTATGATATAAGTTGTCAAATTTCTACTGTATAAATTTGATCAGGTATGATTTCATGTCATGAAAGAAAGCTATTTGTGTGTTGCAATTACAGTGATATCACCTGAAAGTCTTAAGATCAGATCCATGAATTTTGTTTCGTGTCTGTACTTTAACCCATAAGTCTGTTAATAGACACAATGAATAGCAACAATTTCTCATATCTGTTACATCCATCTTAAATGCAAGCTTACTTTGCTGTGCAGGAACAACTGCATGAAAGGGGACAGACCATACATGACTTGGACAGGAGAATGGAAGAAAAAGACAGGGAACTGCATGCTATAAAATTAGATAATGAAGCGGTTTGTTCATCTCTTTGCTGTACTTTTGAACAAAGTATTTATGGTAAGCCATACATTATGTGCTGTCTCCTCTCTTTTTTTCAGGCATGGGCCAAGGAGGACCTTCTCAGAGAACAAAATAAAGAACTGGCAACATTCAGGTGCGTGTTCATTGTTTTGGCACTGGTTCTTGCCTTTAAGCCTTAGTTTGATGATAGCAACAACATTCTAATTTCATGCAAGGTTTATATGAGATGTGAACATGAAAAATTCATAGAACTATCATACATTTAGGTCCCAATGATTGTTTTCAAACATGCTGAGGTTTATTTTTGTATTGGTTTTTTCCCTTTGTCTTTGAGGTTATGCTGGGTTATTTAAATCTGGACGGACTAATTTAGATGGTCTATTCCTTTATGCAGAAGAGAGCGTGATCATTCTGAAGCTGAAAGAGCACAGCATATACAGCAACTGCGTGACCTTCAAGAGCATATCCAAGACAAGGAAAGGCAGATTCTGGAGTTGCAGGAACAGGTCTGTTCATCTATTCAGTGCTGATCTGCTCATCTGGTTCTGACCTGGTGTTGTTTATTGAAAATGAAAGTTTTCATTATAAGACTGTCAAACAAGAATTTTTAAAACAAATAGTATCATCGTCATGTTACCACTTTAAAGCAGGAACAAAAAAGAATTTGTAAAACATGTGTTCTTTAGGAAGTCTAATACTGTTCTTTATCTTTCAGCATAGGGCTGATCAGGAGACCATTTATTTGAAAGATGAACAATTGAAAGTTTGGATTGCACGTGTTCAGGAGATGGATGCCTTGCAATCTAATGCCAACCATTCCTTACAAGCTGAATTGAGAGAACGCACAGAACAGTACAATCAGCTTTGGCTTGGCTGTCAAAGGCAGGTCAGTTGCTTTTTTCATCCTTTGCACTTCTTTTTGGTCCCTGGTTTATATTACTCAGGCTTGAGGTGTGTGCATGTGAGTGCTTGTGTTAGCTTGCATGCATTTGTACACTTGAACAGCCATGAATCAGCTTTTGTAATTTATACATTACAATATTGAGATATTATTATAGCATTCTTTCCTTGTCTTGTTTTTGTTTGCTTACTACTCATCGCAGAACATTTTACCATCCACCAAGGTTAAAATTTTGGATTGACTATTTTGTCGCTCTCCTGGTTACGGATATCAGTTTGCAGAGATGGAGAGAATTCATTTGCATACCATACAACAACTTCAGTTGGAGCTAGCAGATGCCAGAGAAAGGAGTGGATCTTACACAGATGAGACACACCTATCTCAATCAAACCCAAAGGATGTTTCAAGCTTTAGTCAGAACAATGGAAACCAACTAGATGTGAATGGAACTACTGCCTCCAATGCTAATAATGGAGCATTGCAAAATGGGAATGCAGATAATGCTCCTTCATTTGCGTCAACTGTAAATGTACCAAATCAGGTAGGATTCCTTGTCACTGGTTGTTTTTTTTCCATTAATCTTAATATATATCATCATTTTCTTTTCCAAGTTATCAACTCAAACTGTAGATACAACACCTCTTCTATTCTACAGCATTGCTGTTCAGTTGCAATTTAGTATATGTCACACTGTGTGACCTCGTTTTTCCTGTTTCCCTCACATTCTGGCCTCCATTACTCTTAGCTTAGTTTTGAATTTTCATCCCTTTCAGGTAGCTGGTTCCATAGTATACCCCTGGAGTTGATATCCGAGGTCATACCTATTGTGATAAGAGCAATCAAAGGATTCATACCATAGAAAAAGACCCAGTATGATAAGATATTAATTACAAATTGACAGGACAGGATAAAACCATGGCCATACAGATAGAATATTTTATAGGGGCTTCCAAGTGTTTGTCCAAAAAAAATAATTTGTTTCTGTAATGCAGTAACCAGTAGGTGATTGAAACATGCTTTTTATTAGGAAGGAAAATTGACTGTTCAAATCCTGTATCCATGACTTCCAATATTCTGTTCTGTTGATCTATAGACCAGCCATGTTGCTGGTGTTCCAATGGCTCCAACATCCTTACTTGGGATGCCGACCTACCTTCCACCTGGGCAGGTGGCTGCACTGCACCCGTTCATTCTGCATCAACAGGGGATTCACCATTCTATGACATCACATGCTCAATCTCATGCCGGGCATTTTCACTCAATACCAGCAATACCATCCCTCCCACAGTGGCAGAATCAACAGGTAGCTATTAAAATGTAAACTTCTAACCTAGCTGTCTGTGATAACAATTTGTATTCTTTTTTTATCTTCTTCAGGCTGTAACAGAGAGTGCACAATTATCTACTCAGAATCAACTTGCATCATCCCAAACTGATCATGATCTAATGAGGTCAGATGTAAAGTACGACTACGAAAGGTCTGTTAACAGCCACAACTTCCATCCAGACTATCTAGATGTTCATATCAGTCAAGGAGCAGAGCCTGATCCTGTAATCTTATTTTCCTCTGGGGAATCACAGGTTATGCATGCTAAGCTGTTGCCTTTGCAATCAATAGTGTAAAATATATATATATATATATATATATATATATATATATATATATATCTGGGGGGGGGGGGGGGGGTGAGGTTAGCGTTGGCCCTACCCCCTCAACACTAGCACCATCTCTGGTAATGAACATGGTTATTGACTAGATCCAAAAAAATTTAACCTCTTGCAGGCTCTGGAGTCAATTGATAGAAGTTACTTGGTCACTCCTCAATCTGAGCAGAGCCTGCAAGAGATTTCTTCCCAATTCAGTGATGCCTTGAGACTGAATCCTCTTGAACAGAATGTTGAAATGAAGGTCTGTGCTTATTTTTGTTCGAAGTTCCTTTGCTTTGCCGGTGCCATTGGTTAACTTGTTTCAAACTCCATTAGAAGCAGCTTGCAAATAGGGCAGGGACTAAAATCAGTTAAATTTTAACTGGTGTAGGATCAAAATATTTTGAACTTCAATAACCAGGGGTTAGATGGCCAAGCTTTGGGAGAAGAGCAGGCGAGTTCTGCTGCCAGTGCATCACTATCTGAAACATCTGTGCATTCAGTTAATGTTAGTGAAATCACAGTCAACAATGGCACTGGTGCTGTATCATCTGAGCAGACAAATATGGTCACAGGAGGAAAAGCTTCAGACACTCCTCTCCTTGATGATCAATCTCTCTTGGCTTGCATAGTTCGCACTATTCCAGCTGGAGGTAGAATTCGGATCAATTCAACGGTCAGTAGTGTAAAAAATTCCTTCTTCTCCTCTTATCACATTTTAAAACCATTCAGAAGCAATGATAATTATCATTGTGTCAATTACAGCTACCAAATAGACTTGGCAAGATGCTTTCACCTTTGCATTGGCACGATTACAAGAGAAAATATGGAAAGCTAGATGACTTTGTGGGTGGTCACCCAGAAGTGAGTTATTAGGATTCTAATTTACATTGCATGCATAGACTGTACCATTATACCTGAGCCTTCAAGTTGTAATTTCAGCTGTTTTTGGTCGAGGGTGACTATATCCAGCTTAGGGAAGGAGCTCAAGAAATGATAGCTGCTACAGCAGCTGTCGCTAAAGTTGCTGCTGCAGCTGCAGCATCTCCCTGCTCGTCATTTTTGCATTCTGTGGCAGTTACTCCCATGGCACAATCTCATCGACTTAAGAAGGCTCCGTCAATTGAATCCAAATCTTCTAATGGTGTTAATTTTGGGGTTGCTAAAGGCATCTCCAATGTTAAAATTCTGAGCAAATCGAGAGATTCTCACGAGTTAAATAGGCAAGATTTCGATAGATCAAGTGTAAGCATTTCTCAAAGCAAGGGCCCAATTCATGGGACGACTAACTCAATTTATTCCGGGAAGCAGCCGAGCAGGTATGGTTTAAATCCTACTAAATATTGCAGTCTTTGTTATATATGTTGGATAATGTGTTTATCTGTACCAGTGGTTTTAGGGCTCATTGAGTTTTTTTTGATTGCATGTTTTCAGGACAACCAGGGCTGCATTAACCTCTAGAAGATAGTATGGTAATAATAATGATTATTTTAGAGGCGCATTTGCATTTTATGCCAGTTCTTGGTTTAGTTGACCATGGTTTCTTGTCTTTGATTTATGTGATTTGCCATTGATAAGTAATCAATTTTAATTTGTTTTTGCAGGAGGCAGTGATCAATGTATAAATGAACTTATGGAGTTAATTGTTGTGCAGACCGGGCACGTATGGGAGCCATCTGCAGTAGAATGCTGCTCTTGCTGTAACTGCCAGCCTCTTTTGCTTCTTATAGAATCCACCATGAACTTGGCTGATTTTTTTAAAACCAGCTGTTTTCTTTTTTATGTGTGTTTATGATACCAAAGACAACACATTCAACCTTTTGCATTGATATTCATGCACACATTTGCATCTGTGCATTTGATAGCCCATGCTTCCTTTGTCAATCCCTTGTCTTTGTGATTTTTTTCCAAGTTGGCCATCCTTGCTACTTTTTGTTCCCTTTTTAAGTTCTTTGCATGGTAAGATTTTTAATCAAGGCATTATTTCAGCAGCAATGGAATGCTTCAAAAATAAAATAAAATTGATGCTGTATGTTTTGGTCACCGTTGCTCATACATTGTTATAGTGGGTTATAAATGAGATAAATCACTGGCTTGAAATTTATGACTTTATGATCCCCATTTTAGAACACAGTAAAAATAATTGATCAAAATTCATCTCCACACTAAAACAGTGCACTTTCTTCACCTTTGAAGGGAACCCCAATTTTCAGGCTGCAATTATATGGATATATAATGTGCACCGGAGTGGCCATCCATGGTCATACTGATTGTTTCTCTGAATCTTGACATTGTTTGAATGGGATGTTAAAAACTATGTCGTATTAGAACCGTTTGAATCACAGCCTATGACAAGAAGTGGCAGTGACTGATGCCAACGCTTGATTTGTGATGGCACCATTTGGGACCTAACAATGCCTGCATGTTCTAACTTGTAAGAAGCTGCCTTCCACTGAAAACTTTCCATTCAATGCATAAAAAAACGAAGCATTTTGGGTTTCACCTCTGCAGATTTACCTGAAAATCTAAGCATCCATGGAAGTAAATGATAAAGATACTTAATCATAAAATGAAATGAAGTGAGATGGGTATAGCTGTACTAGTTCTTCATTAAGTCCTAAAACTATATACATTCAAGGCAATGAGCACCAGCTGGTTTCATGCATCAGAATCTCCACCAGTGGCACTCGGTCCCAGTCTCATTTGTCCTTGGAGGCGCTGTTGCTGTTGGAGATGTGGAGGCAGCTGTTGCTCCAACTGATCATTCATTTGGAAAGGGAGCTTCTGATTGAAGAACAATGGTTGTTGATGGATAGCAAGTTGGCCTAGCGGTATGAGGCCTGGGACGGCGGAGTGTGCTCCTTCGTCGTTCCCAGATTCGAGTCCCGCCTGGTGCAAACAATTCCTTGAGGCTATCGGACTTGGGCGAAGCCCTTGAATGACCCGTGGTGCACTTGTGGGAAACCTGCTTGCCGAGGCCCTGTGCGCCCCCAAGATTAATCAGGCCCAGCGGCCTGGATACTCGGTGCTAATACAAAAAAAACTTGAGATGGCTTTATGTACTGCTCTTGCTTCACTGTAGGCAGCTGCTGCTGGAGCATCTGCATTTATTTATTTATTTATTTTGAAAAAAAGAAGAATCAGTTCCAAATCAACAGCAGGTACTCTGAAGTCAAATGTTTTCTTGATCCAATAAAAAACAGAGTAAAAAAGAAAAGGTGTTCAGATCTTATTCAGCAAATTACTTGAGAAGGCATTGTGGTTCCTTGTGGTTGTGCACCAGCAATTCTTGCTAGGTACATCAGGTTCTGCTGTAACTGGGCTTGATACCTGAATCATTGGCAAATTTACATGAACAAATGTGAACATAAAGTTCCTGTGTAGAGGAACGATGAAGTTGCAGAATAAGAACATGGGAAGAGAAAGAATGGCAAGAAGCTTTTCAAACTACAATAATCTGACAGATATTAGTAAAGGAAGAAAGAGATTCATCAATTAGTAGAGCCAGAGGTGAGGATTTTTTGTCGATTTTGAGAAATCTCCACGTAAGCTTCCAGTTGAGATTAATTAGTAGAGCCAGAGATTAAAACCGGTCGGTTTAAATTAGTTTTTGATTTGATTTGATTTGATTTGATTTTTAACCTAAAAACCAAACCGAACAAAATATAATCACAATGAGATTTCTTAAAAAAATAAATATACAAATACAAATGTTTTAAGAAATAAAATAAAACCCAAAATGAAAACACGTCGTCGTATAGGACAAAGAAAAGGGCTTCACAGCTGACACCATTTTAGAATCGAAGATAGAAAAACAAGGGGAAAAGAAGAAGAAAAGAGGGAGAAAAAATGGGTTACGTATTGAGAGTGAGATTGGCTTCATTCTTTGCAGGAGCAGCAACATCATCATTTGCAGGACTCTATATCCTTTACAAAGATTTCAAGGTTGCCCATGATGCCATCTTTCAACAGGTAATCGTCAAAATCTCAAAAAAGAAAAAAACGAAAAAAGAAAAATCTGTGCTTTTTAAGCTTAACTTTGTAGTCTAAATGCAACCCATTTGGCATTGTAATGAAAGGAAGTAACTTGTGGTGTTTGTATTACTTATTGCAACATATTAATCATGGGTTTTCATTTTTAGTGCCCCCTTTTCATTATTTTTTTCTTGATTAATGCATGAAGTGAAATCGTATTAGCTTATTTGGATTTGAGAGAAAAGGTAGTGACTTGAGGCTCAATGATTCATTATCGTAATATGATAATTGTGGGGTTTGATTATTTTGTTCTCTTTTTTATTTCTTTTGTGCTCTTTCTCTTGATTTTTTGTAGGGGGGGGGGGGGGGGGGGGGGGGGGGATAATGTAGAGTGATATTAGAATGTGGGGGGGGATAATGTAGAGTGATATTAGAATGTGGATCATTTGCATTGATTATTCTTTTATCAGGGTTTTTATAGTATAAATGTAGTAGTAAACCTTGTTTTGAAGAGGTTGATTTTCAAGACTGATTTGTTAATGGTAACTCTTTGTTGTTGCGTGCTCTTGTTGTTGGCCTCTTTTGCGTTGAGGCCTCCTTAATGTTTCATCGAAGTGTTTTAGTTCTCATCACAACATGGGAAGGGCGTAATTGACTGAAGAATGTTGCGTGCTAATTCTGTCAGCATCTGCCCTTCAGAATATATTATAAAAGAACCAACAGGAATATGTTTTTTGCTTTCCAATGAAAAACAATTATGAGTGGAGCTACTAGCACAGCATCAAGTGTTAATTTATGCTATGCTGTTCATACGCGGTTAATTTATCATACAGGTGGAAAGCGTTCACGAGTCACTGGATAGACGGATCTCTGCACTGGAAAAATTGAAACAAAATGAAGCTACACAGCCTCTGCAAGCAGCAGAGTAGGAGCCTTGAGGCATTCTGCTGTACTTTGATGCTGTGACATCAGACATGTTTTTCTGATAATGCTGGTGGTTTCTTAACGGATTTTCTCCCCATTGTTAAAGAATAATCATGACTCCAAATTATCTGTATGGTAATGCATATGAGCATTCAATTTTTTTGTGTCTGATGTTAGTATGTTAGATGTTTGGAAAAGTCATGTAAGATGTCTTCCTTGTCCAGGAGACGTAAAACAGGCCGCCACCTTCAAAGCTGGTGGCAATTTTCTGAAACCTCGCTCTAACAGAAAGACTCCATAACCATAGACATCAACTTTCTGTCGGCCGGATAGAGTATGCATTTTCTGAAATTTTGGATAGGGAAGTAGGATAAATGCAAGAAAGGAATTTACTGTTTGAGCTTCTGCATATATTTGTCATGATTAATGAACCAAAAAAACAGTTTAGCTTGGTAGAAGGTGACTTACCTGGTGCCATGTAGCCAAGAGTTCCTACAGTTCTAGACTTTGTCGAGCTTGAATCAAAACCAAGAAGCATTCTTTACATCCTGAAATCTCCAATCTTGGGTTCCAGTTCAGAATCCATAAAAATATTATCAGATTTGAAATCTCTCCGAATGATTTGCGGCACACTATTATGATGAAGTTAAGAAAGGCCTAGTGTAATACCTGAAGTAATGTGATATCGGGCGTCCCAGTCAAAAACCATGCACGGTTCGTATCTGTGTTGGCACGTCAAATAATGTTCCTCCAGGCATGAAGTCAGTTACAATGGACCCATATCCATCTTTAATGCAGTAACCTCCATTCTTGCCATATTTCGATGCCTGACCAAGCTCAAGGTTATCATTTCGAGGCTAAAGTTAGCCTCAGACAAACTCACCTTCTTGACAGGCCAATGCTTTCTAGAGTTTGCAGATTCTGTCCTGTAAACTATCCCATATTTCTCACTCCAGCCTTCTCTAGCAGGCATTTTATCTTCGAAGGTAAATCTTCTGTCTGCGATTGACATTCATGAAGAAGTGATTGATCATGGTGATACTCACATTGAAGGACTCAAACCACTATTATGTAAACCACAGAACAAAGAAATGCGGCGAAGATAAGCACACCTATAACGACACCGACCAGCACAAGCCAGTCAAGCCCTCTTGTATGGCCTTCTCCTAACATCCTTGCAGTATCTTGCATCATTATCCAGCAAACAAAGTTCTGGATTTCCAAGAAAAGATCCTAGATATGAAGCCACTATTCTCATCCAAGAAGTTGGGAGCTTGCCAGAGATTTGATCGAATGATATGTTGACCTAGTAAAGGGAGATCATGTTTAGTTCTGTTGGCATCTCACCAGAGAAGCCGTTGCTTGAGAGATCAAGAATCTGTAACCTGTCTAGATTGTAAGAGAACAAAATAGATCTTACAATCTTATTTAATAACTTAAACTTTAAGGTTAAACTTTTTTTTTAACATGGTATTATAGTTCTGTTGATTAAAAACTCACGAGTTCAAATCAAGATCAAAATACTTCAACTTGAAGAATATTTTTGATTAAAAATAATTAATAATACAAGAAAAGGTATTCTTGTGTAAATTTCACCTAGAAAGTACGTTAAAAATCAATATAAATTGTATCTTAAAACCTCATAATTTTAATGAAAAACTTATTATAGCTCAAATTTTGAATTGAATATAGTTAAGACCTTGATGTGTTTTACTTGCAAGCTACTCTTCAAAAGAGACATTGAAGAGAGGAGAGATGTTAGAAAGATAGTTTTTTACTGGGTGCGTGCCAGTGCAACCATACAGAGCTTGCCCAGAATTTTAGAGCTTTTAGAAAACTTGTAGTGCAACCAATTCGTTTGCCCAGAATTCGATAGAATTCCTCAGTTCTTCGTGATTCCTTAATGTTGCATCACATTCTAAGATTAAAAAGCCTGAAATGTATTCATAACGTTACGAGATTTAATTTAGATCTCTAGATTTTGCAAGTGTACGGTTCAAGATACGTGACGTGATGATGGATGAGTTGCGATCTGCACAGTGGGTCTCGAGTTCGAGTCAGAACGTATATTTCTATAAACCAATCACATTATAAATAAATTATTTATAATTGTTTTCTCATATGGATCATGAGGTTGCTTTCTTCTTCTTCTTCTTCTTGTACACGTGTATAAAAGATCCATCGCCTATATGTGTTTTTTCTTCCATCAATTTCATGGTCCAGACCCTGTAGGGAAGAAGGTGGTCCTCTGGAATGAAAGTTACAGAGGCGAAAAAAGAAAAAGGAGAAGAGAAAAAGAAAAAGGAGAAGAGAAAATGGAAAAGTCGTGAAGATATACAAATTTAATTGAGTTTGGGGGGTGTTTCCTTGGCGGTGGTAGTTTGAAAATAAGAGAAAGAGACAACAATAGCCAATCAGGAACACACACACACACAATTAAATTAAATAATACATAATCAACTTGAATTAAAGGGTGAAATTAAAAATAATAAAGCTATTATAAAAACTAATCTTGAATGTAGATCAATGGTTGGTTTCGCCAGGTATCTGTTTGGGAGTGTGATTAACATTGTTTTTGAAAGTGTTTTTCGTTTAAAAATACATCAAAATAATTTTTTTAAAATTATTTTAATATCAGCACATCAAAATAATTTAAAAATACAAAATATTTAATTTAAAATTATAAATAAAAACAATTTTATTTTAAATATTTTCAAAACGTTTTAAAAACACATTTCCAAATACCGCTTCACACCCCACCAACCAAGAAAACAATGTCCAGTCGCATCCACTGGTGATTGACCAGCACTCTCTCCATGGCTAGGGTTGCCGTTTCCTCACCTGGGTTTCGCATGAACATGGCTGCTATGTATTATAGTAACCCTATAATGGAATCAAATTACAGTCATTTGATTGTTGCAACCTTTTCAATTTTACTAAAGGCTGTTTGTCATTGCGATTGGAAAGTGCTTATGAAAAAATTTGAAATTTTTTTATTTTTATTTTTTATCTTAAATTAAAAAAAATTAGTGTTTTTAGATCATTTTGATATGCTGATTTCAAAAATGATTTTTAAAAAATAAAAAAACATCATTTTGATGTATTTCGATACAATAAGTACTTTGAAAAGCTACCGCAATCACACTCCCATATCCTGTTAAAAATCCAATCCAATCAAAAATAAAATAAATATTTTATATTTTATTATAAAATAAAAACAATCAATCTCACGGATTGACTTATCCAATAAATTACGCAGATACGATATAAAGACAGGTGGTGTTGGAGTCATCCCTGGAGACAATACAATCTGTTAATGCCTCAAATCCAATTGATCTTAAAGTGGCCCCCATCCCTAGGTGGGCCATCCCTGTTCCCGAGTGCTTCTCCCGAGGCTAAAAGCCTGTTTGATTTGATGAGGTGTTTTACTTTTTTTTTAATGTTTTTTATTTTTTTAAAATATTTTTGATATCAAAAATATAATTTTTTAATTTAAAATAAAAAATAAAAATTCAATTTTTTTTTAAAAAGCAATATTAAACACCCACTAGTCTAGCCCGAGCCCTGACGGTGTTCGTGATGACAAAAATACTGATGAGGAGGTTCGTTTTGTGGCTCCTGGTTGTTAGTCGGCGCCGCCCCTTAGGAGGACTGCAAGCGAAGAACAGATGAGCTCCGAGCAGCCACCTTTCGCTGCTCCAAGTCTTTCCGATGAGATTTTATTTGATGTTTTAATCTTTTTATTAAACGTATCAATAAAAAAGATTATCTTAATGGATTTTGAGTTTAGAATTGTTTAAAAAACGAAGACGTATAAAAAAGGAGAGAAAAGTCAGTACCCAAATCCCAACAAAATAAAAAAAAATAGAGAAAAAGGGAGGACGCCTGTGGGAGCTTGCTTCTGCATGCAGAAAACGATAGAGTGCAATAATGATGAAAGAGAATTGCTTTTACTGACTTGTCGACTACTGGCACCCCAACGGTGCGAATGTTGGAAGCATGGAAGCAAAGCAAACGCCAAAAATGGCGGCAACCCATCAACCCCACATGACTCCACCCCCACCACCTAGACAGAGAGAGAGAGAGTCTCTCTCCCCCCGTACACGGCTCCATTAGAAAATTAGAGATATGTTATTGTAAAATTTTATCTCAATTATAAAATTATTAATTATTTAAAAAAATATTATTTGACTGAAATAAAATAGACGGAACAAGACCAAAATATTCTAATAAGAATTTAGACGGAATTTCTGGAATTGACCGAAATTTTTATCTTATTTTTTTAACCGATATAAAATATTTTGGGATCCTCGTAACATCATTGGTCTAGCTAGCTTGTTTTGGTATCTTTAAGAAACCCTATAAGCACGAAAACTAGAGACTGTGCAAGTGAGATTCTTTTCTGTTCTTCATGGCTGTTTGATGGGAAAGGAGAAAAAGGAATTTGCTAAATCCACGAAATAAAGTTTTTCTTCTTCTTTTTATTATGAGAATAAATTATGGGTTTGACGTTCCCAACAAAGCAGCTAAAGAAGGAAAAATGACCAGTGATGTCGATTTTGGTGTGAAGCTACACCAACCTATCGATCATCATCAATCATTCCCTTTTAGTAGGACTGCTATGATGGTTCATCATGCTAATCATCACCGTCCATTTGATAATGGCCCCACACCATCGTGTGATGGAAACAAGTCCTTAATCAACTACAGTAGTGATCATATATACAGTGGTGGAGCTTGTGGTGCTACTAGTGGTGGTGCAGTTGGGGTTAGGACTTTGCAGCCTTTTGACACTTCTGAAACAACTATTACTACAGCTTCTGCCTTCAAATCTCCAGGTAGTATAAGAAATTATCTCTCCTTTTCCTTTCAATTAGTCATGTATTATCCACTTCTAGCCGTTTTTCTGTCTGATTTTCCCTGTTCATCAGCTTTCAAAGATTAGACCTTTATGAGTAAGAGTCAAGGTTTGTGTGCACTGACAAATACAGTTTTTTTTTTTGTTTTCTGGCTGAGTTCAGGAGGCAATATGGCAGCATCTTTGGGGTTTCCTTTTACAAATGCACAATGGAAAGAGCTTGAAAGACAAGCCATGATATACAAGTACATGGTGTCTTCAATTCACGTGCCTCCTCATCTTCTAATTCCACCCCCAATAAGTACTGCTAAACCCATTAATTTATTGATGAGTATTCTTGGCTTGATGAGTTTCTCAGAAGCCCAGCAAAGTTGCAATCTTTGTGGTTAAATTTTGCTATTTCTGGGCACATGCAGTGGGGAATGGACTGGATGTGGGGTTCACAAACAGGGCGGATCTTGAGCCAGGGAGGTGCAGGAGAACAGATGGGAAGAAATGGAGGTGCTCGAGAGACGTGGCACCTGATCAGAAATACTGTGAGCGCCATATGCATAGAGGCAGACCCCGTTCAAGAAAGCATGTGGAACTCAATTCCAGCAACAAGAAAAGCCGCAACAATCCTGCTATCTGTACAGAGTTTCCTGTTACTGCTGCCATCTCCAACTCCACTATGAACGACAACAACAGTGGCTCTGCTTCTGATGAACAGTTTGGTCGGACGACCATGCTTCAGCCATACATTCAGGCCCCAGTTTCTGTAAACAAATCCAGTGAAAAGATTTCAACTTTTGATGCTAATAGAACCTTTGGTTCTACATACAGGGAACCCAGGTTGGTTTGATCTTTAAATTTTGCTAACAAGTCATTTATTTTTAGTCCCTGATTTCTGGTGGTTTTGTACCCAAGGAGCTCTGACTGGATGTTGAAAGGAGGAACTGTTCCTATTGCTTCAAATGACCAACAATGGCCACAACTAGTGCGCACGAAAATAGGAATTGCTATTCAAGGTTCCCTTAACGATGCTTCTGTTCTCAAGCAGCACTACCGCGAAGAGTCTCTGAATCTGAACTCATTTGGAAATTTTAATGCTAGAGAAAATCAACACAGCAACCAAAATAGTCTATTTCTTGATGCATGGTCTACTGATGCAAATTCTGGAAACACAAGCTCCGTGTCCTCAGATGGGAAGCTCCCCCTGTCCCACCTCAGTCTATCAATGGGAGGCAGTAGGTCTATTGATGACGAAATGGGTCAGATCCAAATGGGCTTAGGCCTAATCAGACAATATCAAAACCAAGAATGTGGCGGAGACACCAGCAGCACGCCAGGCGGGCCCTTGGCGGAGGTGTTGCAATTGGGGACAGTCAACATCAATACAGGAACTAATCATCAATCTTCTTCTATGATTAAAAATGGAGATTCTATTTGACCTCCATCCACCGCAGTCTCTTCACCATCTGGGGTTTCGCAGAAAACACTTGCGTGATAGCAGTGATAATAGCAGTCCAACACTTGCTACTTCGAGGGCCAAACCTGAAATTGCCATGCATGTGTTAAATCAAGCCTCAATTTGAAACCCTTGTGCTTGTTTAAGCTATATATAAGGGCTTTTAGATTTGACATATTTTATTATCTTGGTTGCTCTGTTGTCTTTTGGTGAACCGAAGAGAGAGTCCTATGTGTTGTTGTCGGTGTTGTTCTCTAGTTCTTGGAAACGAAGTGAAGGTGGGCTCTAGTTCTGTTATTAGTGAGGGAGACTTGTCTCGCCCTCTTTTTGTCGGAAAATATCTTTTATTTTGATGGAAAATATCTCATCTTGACGAGGACAGCTCCCTTCATGTTCTGTCATCCTGTCTGGTTTAGCAACAAGATAGCTTCCAAACTTCTGATCATGGGTTTAGTTTAAGTAGCCTAGTGTGTGTGTATATATGATTAATGTGAGTGTTCAGATAATTTTACACGTGTTAACACAATATTTTTAATTAAAATAATATTTTTTTCAATCATATATATTTTTAACTTCACCCTTAATATTATTTTTCTTAATTATTTTTTTATAATTTTATTAATTGATATTAAATTGATTGAAAATCAAATTTCATGATTTGTTTTATTATTTTTTCTATTAAGTTATTCTAACTTCATGATTTATAATAATGCTTAATGAACTAACTCGAATTAACTCATATGGTTTTTTCATTTTTCTTTCTAAAAGCTACTTTGAATATCTCTATTGTTATAATATTATTTGTTTTTGAATTTTTTATTTTTAACGAACTTCACCCTTCCTCATTTCTGATTGCTTCACTGCCAATACATGGCGAGCCTTTTATATAAATATTTTTTTTATTCATTGCAATCTGTTGGCATATATAAGCTTCTTTAGAAGCTAGTCTTTGTGTTTTTTTTCTTTCCATTATTAACCATAAAATAAAATAAAATACTCAACAATTGTTTTCCACGTTATCTATATCATACTTGTCAATTCCGTTCCGGCCAAAACATTCCGTGCTGTTAAAAAAACCGAAACGAAACGGCGTTGTTTTTGTCTCGGTTTTAATTTCGGCCTGTTCCGGAAATTCCGTCCAAATTCTGGCTGGAACATCTCAGTACCGTTCCGGCCTTAAAATCCTTTTTATTTTGATTAACTTGTGATTTTTTTTCTAATTTTAAGATTATGTTTGTTTGACTTTGTGTTTATATTGTATAATTTAAAGTTAATTTATCTTGAATTTTAATTATGCTTGTTAAATTAATATTTTAATTTATATATATATATATATATATAATTAATTATATATGAACAGTACAACTCCAAAACGGCACGCTGAAACACTCCGAAACCGGAACGTTCTGTTCCAATAGAAAAACAGGAATGACGACCGGAACGGTATTAACAAGCTTGATCTATATATATAATACATGACTGCAAAAAAGAAAAGAAAAGTTTTGTACTCGTGCATGTAAAATAAGAAAAATTGCATGGGATAGCTGATTAATATTAATGATACAACAACAGTTGTATCAATACAAAATCGACCTCCGATTAATAAAAAAAGAGCACACAAAATACAAAATCTACCTTCTCTGAAAGTTCAGTCTTCCTATAAAATAAGCAAAAAGAGAAGCAGTGACAATGGGGAAGGTTATCAGAACAACACCAACAACACTCAGAAAGCTGTGATGGTACCCAAAGTAATCCTCGACAAAAGCAGAGAGAGCTCTGGTGTCGCCAAACACTGATATTTCTTCGTCTACATCTCCATATTGTGAGCTCAACATACCATTTAATGCCCAGGATGTGGGGCAAATGTAATACAACCAGAGCCACCATTTTGGAATATGCTGCGTGACCAAGCACAGAGAACAATATCCGTGTCAGTTTTGTATTTCAATCTCCTCTTATTTCACACCACCTTCGTCGAGATTGTTAGAATTCTAATGAGATTAGCTCTGTTTTAGCTGTAGAGTTCTAATTCAGTTTATATTATTATTCCTAACAGGATTTATCATAAATCCTATCCTTATCCAATAATCTCTCAAATTGTGAGAGTTTTATGGCTTTAGTTCATTATCATTGTAATCCTATATAAAGGCAATTTGAATTCAATAAATACATGTGATTTTGATCACCGTTTCAGTTTTTAGTGTTCTTCAGGAATTCTGCTGATTTTTGTTCTGTTCTTCAATTTCCAGATTTCGATCTAAACAGTAAATGTTTAGAACACTTATTAGATCATAGAATTCCAACAAAGATTTGATACATAGGTTTCTCTTTTTAAATGGATAATAGCATTTTGTTTCGTTGAGATTATAGAGCCTGAAAAATTAGATTTTGAAGCCTAGCCTTCTTTTATGAGGATATGCTTATTGCAATCTATGTCAAAAAAATGCCCTTAGGGAGATGGATTGATGGTCAGAAAGCTTACCGGTTTTGGAACAACGAAGCCGGAGAAAAAGTTCAGCATTGTGTACGAAAATGAAGCTAAAATGGCAGCCACTTGAATGTTTGGTGTCAGTGAAACGAGCAGCATCCCCTGGAAGTTGAAGAACAGCAATGTGCAGAACATGCTGTAGAAAGACCAGAATATCTTACCGGCAGACAAGGAGTAGCCAATCATAGGATATGCGATGATCACATAAATGATTGATTGAACGAACAAGTATGGAACCTCAACTAGCACCTACAAAACAAAATAATAATACAAATGTGAGAGTAATATAAGATCATTAGCTGAGTCCTGTATAATGACTTGAGCTTTTTTTAGCTGTTTTTTTTCTGGATTTTATGTTATTTTCATATTTTCTATCAGTTTTTCTTTTTGTTTAGGGATTATGATTCTTCAACCTTGTCAGGGTGTATGTAAACCTTCTAGAGAGGCAAAACTTACTAGACTTGTAAACCCTACTGCTATTTTTATACTTGGATGTCAGATATAGCCTTCTCATTTCAGATTAACATCCAAAACGATCAAGCTTCTGGTGCAGGCATAGCTGATATTATATCTTCCGTCTGAGATCAAATATAGCATGGCAAGTTAATATGGTTCAAGTGTAAACTAGTAGAGATTCTAACAAGAACACCTAGGATCTGCCAGATATTCTACTTCAGTGATCGAATGCAACTGTTAGGGACTTCAATTACAGTTATTCATCAGCAGTAGACTTAAAAGCTAATGTAAAAGAGAAGGATTTCAGGGGTAGAGACATGAAAGCTGGTTTAGATTTCTCCGGGCAGTTGACAGGAAAGTAAACAATCTAGTTTTCGAAAGAGATCTGAAACCTGAGCAAATGAATAGGCCCAAGAAGAATACATTCCAGCGAATCTTTCCCTGTACAAAACAGTCCTCTCTGTGGCCACAAAAGGTAGGACTGAGGAGCAATTGTTTATGCCAAAGAATACGATGAATGCGTACATTGAACCGGCTATATTGAACAAATCCTGCTCGTTTTTTCTACAAAATGAGAAATAAATTATCATGAAAATGCCTCTCCATAAAAGCACTGCCAGAAACTAAATGTCAAAACAGTTGGGAGACATTTTATGAGCAACATAAGACTTTTTTTCTGAAAAAGATCGGATAAAGGGAAGTAAAACTTTTTACACAGGTTGTAAATTTTGTGGTTCGCAGGAACATCCATGCTTATTGACTTACATTTTCTTTCCTTTCTGCCAGTACAGCAGGCTAAACAGGAGAGCTCCAAAGGCCATGAATATAATTCGGACAAGATTATAAGAAGGACTTCTCCAATAAGACAAGTTTTGTTTCCACAGGCATGCTTTGAGTTGCTCCCAGCCATTCTGTGGAAAACGAGTAGGAAAATGCAGTTCTTTGGAACCAGGAGTTGGTGAACTCAGCTGCTTGACCAATTCTTCATTCTCGCTGCAGTCAGAAGCGTAAGATTATTATTCCTTCGTAATATCAGTATAGATCATCCTGGTTTTTGGACTTACTGATACAAGGTAGACCCTTCATAAATTTGACCAAAATCCACACCAAGTGCAGCCTCTGCAGATTGAGAAGTAACTTCTAACATCCATGTTGCAGGATTGTAATTGTCCTTGATCTTAGGCACACCAGGAATACTCTATCCAATGAAGTCAGGAAAATAGAATCAAGGTTGATGAAGAACCTGAAAGACAATGACATCAAAAACAGAGTATTTCCCGACAACTAACCTCAAAGTACTCGATCACCCTGCTTGACCGCTGGCCTAGTGGTCCAGAATAGATTATGCGTCCTCCGATTTTCATTAAAATCAACTGCAGTAGAGAGTAGGATGTGTCAGAAATTCAATTATATGCACTATTAAAACTTTGATAGCTTTAGCTTTTCCATTTCAGCCATTGATGTCTTGGTGCAATGGCAGATGACTTGGCATCAGGTGGTAGAAGAAACCAAAGTATCAATGTTAACATTACTTTGGGCCTGTTTGGGACAGCTGTTGCTATAGCTTTTCAAAGTGCTTTCCGTGCCAAAATATATCAAAATGATGTTTTTTATTTTTTAAAAATCATTTTTGACATCAGCACATCAAAATGATTTAAAAACACCAAAACATATTTATTTAAAATGAATTTTTTTTTTTGAAACGCGGTTTGAGAAGCTGTTCCAAACAGCTTCTTTATTTTTACCTCATCAAATGCCTCGAAGATATCAATACTTGGCTGATGGATGGTGCAAACAACTGTTCTTCCCGTTTCAACTATATTCTTTGCTGCTCTCATAACTATTGCAGCTGCTCTCGCATCTAAACCCGAAGTTGGTTCATCCATAAATATGATAGATGGATTGGAAACAAGTTCCACTGCTATGGTCAACCGCTTACGCTGCTCAGTTGATAAACCACTATCTCCTGGCATGCCTACTAAAGAATCTTTGATCCCATCCAGCTCGATAGTTTCAATGACTTCATTTACAAAATCCTGTGAAGAAAAAAAAAAAGTTGACTATAAAAACTTGCAGAACAATCCAGTCTTGATGATTAAGGTCCAGGAACAAAACTATCAGTTCAGCTTTTAAAGGGTTTCATACAATTTTAGTTTTCGCATCTATCTCTGGTGGGAGCCTCAACCAAGCAGAGTATACCAGAGATTCTTCTACAGTAATTTGTGGGGAATGAATGTCGGTTTGCTCACAGTAACCTGATATTCTAGCAAATGAATCCTGAACCTTTAGATACCCGCCAATTCTAATCTCTCCCTCAATGGTACCACCAGTTTTCCTTCCAGAAAGAACATCCATAAGAGTTGTTTTCCCTGCTCCACTAACACCCATCAACGCCGTGAGGATGCCAGGTTTGAATGCACCAGTAATGTCAGAAAGAAGCCGGAGCTTCTTCTGTTGATTACCATGTTTTCGCATTTCCTGAGACAAGTATAACTACATTTTTTAGACAAAGAAACTGCATTTTATGATTGTCGAGAATTATCTTTTTTACCGGTGGCGTATCAACGTAGTACTGAACATCCGTAAATGTCATAGCAAGGGGCTCAAAAGGCAAAACCATCCTTCCTGCCAAAATGATTACCATCAGACAGTCTACAAAGACAAATGCTTTATGTCAAAATTGACGAGAAAATGAAGAAAACAAGCACACCCTTTATGGGTTCTGTACTAGATTTAGCAGGATCAGCAGTGAGGGTCTTGTCCTTGTCAAAAAAACCGCTGTCATTTGTTTTTCCTTGCAGCTGATTGTACTTTTCACGAGAAATTATTGCACGAGAGTTTCCTGGGGCTGAAAGCGGATCAATGAATTTGGTTAGATATTATAAAGAAAACCCACGAAGCAGTGGAAGATGAACTCACGTTTTAAGAAGGTTAAAGCCATTGTAAAACCGATATTGAGAAGCACTGTCATCCCAATCAATGCACCAACTGATATCCAGTAAAAGTAGCCATGGAAATTTAATCCACGGCTTTCTAGTGTTTGTTGTCCGATGGATGTGTTACCAGAGATAACCTGTGTTTAAATTCGAGGAGTAAATCAACTTTACTGCATGGATGACTAAGAACAAAAAGCAACAAAATACGCTTCACGCAGTTGGCTGCACAAACAGACACACTAAGAACAACTTATTCTTGCAACTGCAGAATATTAGGAATCTCACACTCCATCTGGATCACCTAATCAACGAAAATATATCAACAGAGTTGATTTATATCCAGTAGGGATATTAGATTCTCTTTCCAAAAAAATTTCTTCCAAATGACAGAATTTGAGCCTCGGTGTCCAAAGAGTAACTACATATGGCTGAATACTTGAATGAAGTACTTTTACCTTTTCCCACCGAGGAGCAAGAAACTCATTGACAGTCAAACCTATCTCACCATATGTTAATGGAGAAAACCAAAATCCCCATTCCAGCCAAACAGGCATAGCGGCTGCAACAGAACAAACTATTTAGGAAAATCTTTTGAACAAAATCACAGGATTATGAGAAGAGCAATATGAAATCTCACGCTTTGCAATTACGAAGCCACCGAATAATGAAGCAATTAGTATAGTGAGAGAACCAACTGCTGTTGAAGCAACCGCAGTTTGGAAGACGGATGCAACAAACCGAAACATGGATGTTGATGTCAAGTGTACCAGAAAGAGTAGAAGGAACTGGCGGAGAAACCTAAGAAACACAACTACTCAGCAGATGAATAAAGAAATTCATGGCATCCAAAGTTCCTGAATAAAGAGTAGCCATAGTAACTGAAGTAGTTGAGACAATAGCTGGTTAAACTCAGCCACAACTAATCTATAGCTCTTCTATGCATCATATGAATGATATGTCCTATAAAAACATGTTAGTGGGCTCACATATACTCTCCCCAAGTTACTGGTTTTGCCTCATCTTGGAAAAGAAGTGTTAGAACTGACAATAATATCACTTTTTCGCACCAGGGAGCAGGTTCATTGGTTGTTTTTTCATTCAGTGTAGCCACATACCCACTCTTTTGCATCATATTTACCAGTAAGTTTAGCTTCTAAGTGCTTAAATTTTTAGCCCCCCCATTAGAGCTCACCTTCCGAACTCAGGGCTGTAGCCGATGACGTAGTAAGTAAGAGTTGTCCAAACAAAAGCTTCCAACAGTGAAACTGGAACTTTGAGGATAGCAGAAGGGATCGCATAAGCCCAAGCAGGATAAAAACACAGCTCCCTGTGCTTATAAAAAACTGCAAGTCGAGAGACAGTCATCTGAATCTCTGGAAATCCATCTACAAGCAAGATAATCAGTCCATAGAACAAAGCACCCATGTAATAACTTGCATGGATCGCATCAACAGCCATTCTTGTGCGCAGTAAGACAGTCATTGTTATCGAAGCAATGATCAATAGCTGTGAAGAGAAGCAGGGATTTTTTCCAGTAAGCTGGCTGGTTCTTACAAGTAAAAGCTAGAAGATTTGCAGATGATGGGTATAATGAAAGATACCTGTGTAGTTTTGAATACATATATAAAAGAATTCCTTTTCATCAGAAGAAATTCTCTTACACTGCAAGCTTTAAAAAGTTCCCATTTTGTTAACGAGTATTTTTTCAAGGATAAAGCACCCTTTTGGTTTTTAGACATGTCAAATGGCTTCGAGATCTCTTCCTCTAGATTCTTGCCAACCTGACTTTCTTTGAATTTCTTACCAAACTGGTCAACTGAAACATAACTGTATGGCTGTTCAGTAAGGAACCAGTATTGTCCTTGATCTTTTCTGGAAATAACCTGGAGCAAAGCAAAGGAGTAACACGAGTCAACTTTAAAATGATATATAAATGGAGAGACATACAGAAGCTTAAAAACCCACCTCCTGGAGGAAGTCTGCAACACCTTTTCTTTCAGGGCATCTAAATCCACAGTCCTCAAAGAATTGGCAAATACGAGAACGCGGGCCGTGATACACAATCTTCCCTTCTGTCATTAGAATGATGTCATCAAATAGATCAAAGGTCTCTGGTGCAGGTTGAAGTAATGAAATCATCACAGTAGCATCCATAATATGAGACAAATGTTTCAGACAAGACACAATCTGGAAAGTGGTTGAGCTGTCTAAGCCATTTGATATTTCATCCATGAAGAGTGCTCTTGTTGGCCCGACAATCATCTCCCCTGCAACACAAATTTATAATCATATTGAATCCACCCCCTTGGTACTTTGAAGTTCAGCATCTTGAAGATCTTGAGGAACACATATCCACTGAAGTATCAGTTCTTATCTCAATCTTAAAATACCTGTAGTCAGCCGTTTCTTCTGACCTCCCGAGATACCTCTTCTCATGGCATCGCCGGCCGTTGTGTCGGCACAAATATCAAGTCCTAGAATCTGAAAGAAAGGGTAGGATGAAAAATATTGCTTAACAGTAGGATGTTTGGACAAGAAGCAAATAGAATGTAAGACTTCATCCCTGTGGAGTAAACCTAGTAAATTACCTTCAATATGTAATCTGTCTGAAGGTTACTTTTCAATCCCTCGACTGATATTGCCTGACCACAAAAATAAAGTAAATAAGTTCTTCCAGAACATGTAAGCGAACCTTCTGAATATCCAAAACATGGGATCCACCCTGTCTACCTTCATGTAAGCATCCACATCAGAATCTGGAAGTATTCCTGCCTGCTTCTCCCTTCTACTGACTTCCATCATGATCTCTTTCATGAAAGGACAACAAATAACAATAGGGTTTTCCAGGAAAATGAGAAGGTACTCTACAAAATCACTATGGGAGTTTGATTTCAATTAATTGAAAAAAATCACCACCTGTGTCCATAAAGAATTCTTACCAGCTCGGCTTCCTGTTCCCTGACAACGTGCTGAAAAATCAATGGTTTCTCTCACTGTCATCTCTGGAATATGCAGATCATATTGGCTTACATACGCTGAGGATTTCTGAGGAACAAACTCTTCCAATTTGTGACCATTGTAAGATATTTCCCCAGCAACCTTTATAAGAAGGTAAGGATCAGTGAGTAACTTAAAGCTTACCCGATCCCATTTCCACATAACAATTTTAATTGTGGAGAGATTTGAGAGCTTAGGCAGCAGTGCAAGCAGCAATCTCATAAATATAGTCAAGTACGATGCATTTCAGAGTTTAGTGAATATATTAATGTGTTCATGGATTTCAGTAAAATAAACTTCAAGTGAATCAAATCTCTACAAACACCAGAATTGACAAGACAATAAGGTACACGACTAACTTCCAAAATTTTCTAAACATTTCCTGAGTCAAGATTCTCGATGGAATTCCCCATTACTGCTATTTAACTCTGTTGAAAATTGTTTTTCTCTTATTTGTGTCATAAAAGCAATCAAACCTTCAGAGAATGACTTAGTTTCCCAGAGAGAGCCAACAACATAGTGGTTTTTCCACACCCTGGAGGGCCGAGCAATAAAGTCATCCTGCAAAATAAACTTCAATTTAGTTAGCCATTACTTCTTGTGTCTATTTCAAGAGAACAGAGCGAATAAATGATGAATCCGAACAGCAATTTGTCAGTGGCCATCGCTATGCTGCTATTTTAGCATGTGGGAAAGAATGAGACCGAGGGCTCAAGCGCTCCTGTTTTACTATTAATTGAACATAGTAAATCTCAGCTATTTGAAGGCTACCTTCCTGGCTTGATAACGCCACTGACATCTTTTATGATGCTTATCTTGGTTCGTTGTTTCAAATATGACAGATGGGCAATCCCCTGTCACACAGCAGAAATGGTTTAGCTTTCAGCAGTTTATAAATGGAAAAGTAATGCAAAAGCATCAATCAGAAATTAACATGGAAAAATGAAGACGAGATAAATGGTGCTAAATGAGTATCAAGAGAGTTGAAAAGGTTCATAACAAGCTAAGATTTCAGGATTATCTTTAAAGGAAAAACTGCACTAATTATGAGCAAAAAACCAGGCATCCATGTATCCCTAAAAACTCTATATGTGTCTTGTTTTCAACACATCAAACGGTGAATAATTTGGAGCTTCCTACCAAGAGTTTTGGTCATTGTTCTGACAAGTGCGCAGGCCGATAAACAATTCTGCAGATCGAAAAATCCTGTTGCCATATTTTGCAACATGCAAGAGTGCGCTCTTTTTGTCAATTAAAATTCAATGGAGCTATGAAATCTTACCTCCAAATCTCTTTACATGTCAATAGCCTTATTGTCAATAAAAACAGCAACATAGGCTAACTAAAGAGGCTGCAAATAGTGACAGAATTTGTGTTGAAGAATCTGTCCCTTGGATTTTATTTCTGTCTGCTACTTCAGCTAGATGGAAAACTTATCTAGGTTTAGGACTTATCTTGGAGGGGACGTTTCAAGTATAAATATGTTTGTCTCGTCAATTTAGAACAGTAAAACTAAGCTAGCTGAGCTAGTTAAGTGTGTTTCAACAATCGCAGACTTGCTCCATCATGCATTGAAGGAAAAAGACAATCGTTACAAGTTAAAATTCTGTAATTTTCATGTTGTAAAAGATGATCCAATGGTTAGAAACAAATAGAAAGACACTAGAATGAATTATTCCTCTTTCATGCAGACACTTACAGAGAATATGCTCTTAGTAGTGTTCCATAGAGTGGGGAGAGGCTTTCCCTGAACGATCTCGCATTCTGCTTCTACACACAGATTTTTGTATCTCACTTCTACAGTGGGCAACTGCACTCCAACTCTGAAAAACATAGTTACAATAAAATGATTAAATTTAATATCTGAGAGACATCTATTGATCATACTATATGTGAAAAATTTACATTCAACAATCTACACTACTAAAAATGGAAGGCGTTTGCAATGGAAGTATCCGTTGCAAACAAGAAAGGAGGCCGTTACAAATATGTATTTGCAACGGACTTTGCAACGGATGCATTCCGTTGCAAATACGGGATTGCAAATTTTGTTACAACGGCGTTTCCGTTGTAAATATGATTACAACAGAAATGTCGTTGTAACCTTGCAATTGCAACGGAAAAGCCGTTGCAATCATATTTAATATATGCACATAGAATCTGATACTTCAAGGAATTCTATCAGTTTGGTACGCAAAATAGCAACATTTCCAACTGTTCTTTAATATGTATGACTAGACTATCAGCATGCGTTTCAAAAAGGGCAAGTAGAAAGGTCATTACTTGTCAATTCTTTTCCTAAGTTTATGCAACAATCGGAGGTTATCATTTTCAATGTGTTTGATGAGCTTCTCAATGAACATATGGCGATCTTGAGCTCCAAGTTTGGCAACATTAATAATTCTCTTCCCCTTAACATCTCCATTTCCAGCGGTGCAATCTTGCTCCTCAAATAAAGCAGTGGCAATCCGTTCAAAGGTTGGTAATCTCTCAACACCAGCCCATTGTAGCACATCTTCATCGTCAGCATCGCTACCATGCTCAGATTTCACAGTTGAAACGCTACGAAAACTTGACACGTGGCTCCTGAATGAGGTCCTTGTGCTTCTTCCAATCTCTGCTAACTCAATCCGAAATGACTCTATCTCATCAGGGCCAGCCAGCTGGGCCATTGTCAGATAAACAGAAACACTTGGAGAGTTATATCCATCTATCTATATATATATATATATAAGAAAAAAAATGCAAAGATTCATGTCGATGAAGTAATGGAATGCGTCATATACTGAACCAATATATATTAGTTAATGAGGGAATGAAAGCGTCATAGATTCATGTTTTGCTGCTTCAGAAAGTCGTAGCCATTATGCACGCTGTTTGTAGACATAAAACAAGAGTTGATGCCTAAAACATGCTTACTGTCTTAAAAAATAATATATATCATATTTTGAGGTCTCACCTATAAGTTTGAACTTTTAGGTGAGATGGTTTCTTAATATGGTATCAAAATCTTATTGACCCAACGGTCATGAGTTCGAATCTCACCACCCCTATTTTATTTGATAAAAATCAAACACAAGGTAGTATGGGCCTATGTGCAAGTTTCAAGTCCAAAGAGCTTTCACTTGAGGGGGTGTGTTAAAGAATAATATAAATCATATTCTGGGACCTCATCTATAAGTTTGAGCTTTTAAGTGAGATAATTCCTCAATATGCTAAATATGCTAGGCTGCCAGATACTTGCACATTGGATTTATAGAGCTGTATAGGAGAAGGTGAGACCAGCCGATATTATTAATACAAGACATCAATTTCCACTCCGCTAATAATATAATTAGAAGCATGATCAAGCATCCAAACTCTCATATCTACAGAGATTGATGCCGTTGACTTTCTTTATTAACACACACGCATGTCAACTGCTTGTGGATTAGGTACAAGATTCACGCCAAACATATGATTAGTTCTAGAGACGATGCTAACCGGCGAGGTTCTTGAGAACCGGAGAAAGTAATAAAATAGTACAGACTCCTGGTGACCTTAATTAGAACGTGATTCATGTGGTTTTTGATTAGGGATGTGGATAGTAGGGATGATTATGAACAGGAGGGAGTCTAATTAGAAGCTATTTGGTTTATGTGGAGTGTTCTACATGATAAATTAAATAAAAAAAACAAAACTTACAACTTCAATTTCATCCTTTCTCTAAAGGGTTTACTCATTGGAACCACCTTATATTAAAAAAAAAATAATGTGTTATTGATCATGCTTACATTCGTTATTTTTCCTTTTTTATTTTTAAATTCTTTTAGTTTATTTAAGTAATTGAAAACCATTTAAAATATAGAATTCTTGAGAATTTAATAATAGAATCTTAAATTATAATTTTCGTGCAGCGATTGTTTTGGATAAAACTATATGCTACGTGTGCTTGCTTTTTTTATTGTGCTGTTTCTATCTTTATCATAAAGTCAATTAACTTGACTGAAGTAAAAAACATTTAAAATTTGAAACCTATATATATTATATAGTATTTTCTTCTCCTTTTTACTTTTTTTCAGGAATTGGGTTTTGCTGCCATGAAGGGCCAGCTCGATGACATCATTAATTAGATATATACTCAAGGGTCCTGGCCTAGATAAAAAGAAAAATGGCATTGGTCAATGCATGAGAGTATAAAACAAAAACTAAAGTAGACCACCTTCAAATCAATCGTGGTCCGTTTTAAGGATATTATAAGATTTTAACTAGAGTTCTACGTAACTTATGCAAAGTCTGGATCGTAAGTTGTATGAATCGGTTGGCTTATGAATCAGTGGGTTAATCTAAGTGTTAGACTTTATAAAATAAAATAAAAAACTGTTTTTTTTTCCATCGACTCAACCCGAGTAGATAGGCATGCACCTAGTTGACTTATCAGATTAGTGCGAGTTTTATCACGAGGCTTTTTAATCCCTCGACTGATAAGAAGTTCCATTTCTAGTACCTAATTAGGGCAACATAGATAGAGCATCACAGGCAGCTAGGGCAGGAGCTTCTGCGTGGAAAAATAGAAGTAAATGCGTATTGTAATATTAACAAAGGAGATTGTGGCCATTTCTTTGCGTTCCTTGCATTATAAACTTCTCGTTATTGAATTTCAGAGACAAATGAAAAACACCCCACACATGGTAGAAGCACTTGGAATTATAAACCACAGCTCTGATTAAGTGACGAGGATATCTGAAGGTTAACAATTTTCTTCACTGCTACTTCCTGCCTTAATAATGCCGTTGGCATCTTAATTTTAGGATGATTT
The DNA here is from genome assembly GCA_025169955.1 of Salix arbutifolia. Lineage (NCBI taxonomy): Eukaryota > Viridiplantae > Streptophyta > Magnoliopsida > Malpighiales > Salicaceae > Salix > Salix arbutifolia. The sequence continues at coordinate 26,053,795 of CM045917.1, read as the reverse complement.
TCTCGGATCTTTGTCACAAACCCTGTCACATGTATGAACTATTTGATTGTACATTGTTAATATTCCAGCAAAGTAATCTCTAATACTTTAACGTTTGTGATTTTCAAACTCTTCTTGTAACTTTTATAGGTTCTTATAGTATTAGCTCTTTGGTTTGATTGTTGCAAAACTTTATATTCTTGCTTTATGATGGATGTGTTAGCCACAATCGCAAAAGTAATATCATCCATATATTAGTGGATGATTGCGAGTGTTTGTTGATAATTCATTTGTGCCTTTTCCATGACCTCTCATTGGGTTGAAATCAAAATTGCTCTTCCCATGGGCTTTTCAAAGCCTTTTTTAATCATTTCTCATACATCTTGGGGACTTCATGTCATGACTCGATTCTCGAATTCATGACCGACACATAGTCAAAGTTTTTTTCAAGGTTTTATACCTATGCAAACCCAAACTTATATATAAACTTATCTTTTAAATAAGTTAATCAGATTTCAATGTAACACTAATAACAAATTAACTTCTTAATATAATTTGATTTTTTAATACAAGAGTTAAATACAATCTTCTATAATTGTAGAGCACTAACTAGATATAAGAAAAATGTATCAATTACAATAAAAAAGAAGGTTATGAAGATATAACAAAATTCATCCACATAGATGAATCATGGAAGAAGTAGAGGTCGTGGAAGAGGTAGAGGACGTGGGAGAGGACATTGGCATGAGCACCAACAAACATCTGAACATGCGAAAACATGGGACAAGTCAAATGTTGAATGCTGCCGCTGCCATAAATATGGAAATTATTAGTATGAATGCCCATAATCTCCTCGAAAAGAAGGACAATCAAATTATACTAAATTAGAATTACTCCTGATGGCTTACATTGAGGAGAAGAACCTTAAAACCTAATGTCTGATATATGGATTCTAGGTGCAGTAATCATATGAGTGGTAACAAATCTCTATTCTTTGATTTAAATGAAGATTTTAGAGAACATGTGAAGCTAGGAGATAATTCAAGCATATCTGTGATGGGCAAATGAAATATTCAAGTACACATTGATGATAATAATGGGTATACGATTGCAAATGTATTCTATGTTCCAACTCTGAAAACAATCTTATTAGCATTAGACAATTGCAAGAAGTTGGACACACAATCACAAGAAGTTGGACACACAATCACTATTCAAGCAGGCTACTGTCATATTTGACATCCAAAAAGAGACTTAATTACTAAGGTCAAAATGACATAAAATCGTATGTTTCTGTTGTATACACACAAGGGCATTCAAAGTTGTTTCTCAACAAGAGTGCAAGACCCTACTTGGTTGTGATATTTTTGCTTTGGGCATTTGAGTCTCAATGGTTTAAAGACCCTTCAACATAAGAACATGGTAAATGGCCTACCTCAAATTCAATGTCCATCTCAAATATGTGAAGAGTGCACGATGTGTAAACAACATCGTGATTATTTTCCAACCACTCAAGCATAGAGAGCTGAATAAGTCCTGCAACTAGTGCATTTAGATTTTGTTAGATTTTAATGAGATTAACTTTGAAGATAAGAAGATTTAGTTATAGTCTTTTAATTTAGTTGAAATTACTATTCATAATAGGTTTTTATCAATAAACTTATTATTTATCCAATAACCTCTCCTAGTCTATTGAGAGTTCTAGTTTATTTTAATTTCTAGTTCTTGTAAGCTTATAAATAGGCAAGTTTCAATTGAATAAATTGAGTGAGATTCATTCCAATATTTGTGATTTTCGAGTTCTTTAGGATTTCTTATTTTTCTATTTTTTTAATCTCAACAGTAACTGTTCTAAACAATTATTGTTCAAATCAAAAGTCCAATAGTGGTATCAGAGCAGTTTTTCTTACGGGACTATGGGACTTTGTTAAGTGATAAACACAAGAGAGTTTGAGAGCTAAACACAGAGTGATTGATTACAAACAAAAGAGGTTTATTTTTATCAAAACATGTCTACCTCAAGCAACACTACTACTGCCATTCCAGTATTTACTGGAGAACACTATCACATATGGGCTGTAAAGATGAGATTCTATCTAAGATTTCAAGGGTTGTGGAATGTGGTCATAACCGATGCTGATCCATCACCATTATCAGCAAATCCAACACTTGCTCAAATAAGAGCATATGAAGAAGCGAAACTGAAGAAGGACAAAGCTATCACTTGCCTCCATTCAGCACTTGCAAATCATATCTTCACAAAGATTATGGATTTGGAGACACCAAAGCTTGTATGGGATAAGCTTCAAGGTGAAATTGAGGGAAGCAACATAGTCAAAACAATTCGAATCTTTGCATTAAAAAGGGAGTTTGAACTGATGAAGATGAAGGATGAAGGAGGATGTTGAATCTGTCAAGGATTATTCTGGAAGATTAATAGATGTAGTGAATCGAATGAGGCTGCTTGGAAAGGTGATTGAAGATCAAAAGGTGGTAGAGAAAATGATGGTTTCTTTGCCACAGAAATTTGAAGCCAAAATTTCTGCAATTGAAGAGTTTTGTGACTTAAACATTCTCTCAATTGCAGAATTCACAAGCAAATTACTTGTTCAAAGAACAAAGGGTGCAAATGAGAGATGAAGAGACCATCGAAGGGGCCTTCCAAGCCAGTACTATGGGAACAAATTATGAAGATATGTAGAGGAAGAAGCAGTTCAATTCCATTAAATGAAAAACTGAAAATACTTCAGGTAAACAAGTTTACTCACCGTGCCCTCATTGCAGAAGAACAAACCATGCTGAGAATGATTGTTGGTACAAAAATAAACCTTCCTTTAAATGTTCCTTCTGCAACAATCTTGGCCACAATGAGAAATTTTGCAGAGCAAAGAAAAGGCAACCTCAGCAACTTATTGAACAACGTGCAAAGGTTTCAGAAGAAGAGAAAGAGAAGGATGAACACCTATTTATGACATCACAAAATGACAGCATGCATAGGGTGAATGTCTGGCTGATTGACAGTGGCTATACCAGCCACATGACCAAGCATTTGGCAATTTTCTCTTCCATTGATGAATCTATTCAACCGAGAATCAAATTGGGAAATGGTGATGTTGTGTAGGCCAAAGGGAAATGGACAATTATTGTCAACACTAAAAAAGGTACTAAGTTCATCAATAATGTTCTTTGCATTCTTGAACTAGACCAAAATCTACTAAGTGTTGCACAAATATTAAGGAATGGTTATGAAGTTTCCTTCAAGAATAATTGTTGTTTTATTGCTGATATTCATGGATCAGAAGTAGCAAGAATTGAAATGAATGGTAATAGCTTTTATTTAAAGTTTGATGCAATTGAAGGGTATGTTTGTAGTGCCATAGCTGATGACAGTCTCACATGGCATAAACGTTATGACAACTACAACCTAAAATCATTGAAATACTCACATGATACTGGTATGGTGGATGACGAGCCCATGGATGAGGTTTCTCGCATTTCTAGTTCTTTGAATGCGAAACTGGATTTTTTCACTAGGCAACCAAGTAAGGGTAGAGAAGGGTTTGATGACTCTCAAATGAATTGTGCTCACTCAGAAAATTGCTTGCATGAAGCAAGAGAGGAAGCTCAAACTTATATTTGTACTGCTGACTTTGAAAAATGGTACACGAAGACAGGAGGAGCAAAATTTGAAGGATATACTGATTTTGATTTGGGACAAAACATAGTTGATAAAAATCCAAAAGCAAGACTGGAATTTTTGAAGATGAAGTTGGGGATGTCCAAAACAAATCTCAAGGAGGAGTGTTAGATTTTAATGAGATTAGCTTTGAAGATAAGAAGATTTAGTTGTAGTCTTTTAATTTAGTTGAAATTACTATTCATAATAGGTTTTTATCAACAAACCTATTATTTATCCAATACCTCTCCTAGTCTATTGAGAGTTCTAGTTTATTTTAATTTCTAGTTTTTGTAAGCCTATAAATAGACAAGTTTCAATTGAATAAATTGAGTGAGATTCATTCCAATATTTATGATTTTCTAGTTCTTCGAGATTTCTTATTTTTCTATTTTTTTAATCTCAACAATAACTATTCTAAATAATTATTGTTCATATCAAAAGTCCAACAGATATCAAAAGTCCAACAGATTTATGTGGACCCATCAATCCAAGTTCAAATAGTGGTATCACAGGAGTTTCAATGACAGCATGGAGACGAAAACATTACAGTAATTCAAGAACATCTTTTTGCTGATAATATAGGGCAACAAAACAAAAAGGGTTTCTTCGATATCTGCCCTGACCTCCTTGTAGTTTGCAGCGTGGAAAACATTGGATCCTTGTTAGAGTTAATGCACGCTTGGATGGCTCTAACTTTGATACATGGAGCTAGCTAAAAGCCAACACCAGATCAGAATCTTTACCTAACCCCAAAACTTTAATATCTCTTAAGACTATGCTAGCTGTTCCCTCTATCGTCAAATTAATGACAAGAAATTAAACAAAACCAATCTTATTCGTCTGATTTAATACACAATACATGGAGCTGGGGCTGGTTTAATAATACTTGACAAAACATGATTTTTCTCCTTTTCGTCAAAGCTAGTCACGAGGAAGGAAAATCATAACACAGGCCATGAATCAAGTGTCCCATTTGGCTTCTACAATTAATACATCTTTGGCTAAATTTAATGCTCGAGACATCTCTCCATCAAACCAATAATATTGCCTTGGATTTTTCAAAGAGCAGCAGCAGAACTCATGCATGCGGTGTTTAAAAAAGGGAGTGCATTATACCATCAAAAGCTGCTAAACGACTGCTGATGTAGATTTGTTTAAGTCTCTTAACATCTCAGAGGGATGATAGGGTTATTCTGATGAAACTGATCATGAATAATCTCAGAAGTAATATCCTTATCATGCATTATTCTTTCTTGATTCTTCAACTAACTCCATTTCAGTATGGCCAAGCTCGTTGTTTTCTTTCTTAGAGTAAATTATTGTCTAGTCTTTCAAGTTTCAACGTAATTATAACTTAGTCCTTCAAGTTAGAAAGTCTTGTGTCTTAATTCTCTAACTCTTGTTGACCATTCTATTATTAAAACATTTGCTCTATAATCTAAGTTCTTAGAGAGAAATCAGTGTTATTTATAAAGGCCACGTTCGGTTGGTCAACAACAGGAGTAGAAGAGTAATTTTCAGGTTTTCAAACATAAAGGATTAAGTTATAGCTAAACTAAACAGTCAGGGGCCGGAAGATAATTCACCTCTTTTCTTACCCTGCAAATATCAGTGTTGTATGTTTTGTTCTGTTTCGGCTGAAATGGCTGAAACGTTTTGTACCAGTTAAAAAAAAATAAAAATGGTGTCGTTTTTATCTTAGTTTAAATTATGGTTCATTCCGGATTTTTCGGCCAAATACTGGCTGAAACGTTCCGGTTCGTTTCCGCTCGTTCCATTTCGGCCAAATAGTGTTTTTTTTTTAATAATGAATAATTTTACAATATCAATCATATCTTTTAATCCGACCGTTAGATTGAGATGAAATTTTACATGGAGTCTCTTAAAATTTCAGAACAGTCAGAGAATATAATGACCTTACGAGATTGAAGATGACATTCTCGTAATATTATACATGTTCATAATTTTGTTCAAAAAAATCATGTTATTGTGTTTTTTTTAGATTAAATTGCACAATTCTAAATAATTTTATTTTTGGATTTGAACTAATTTTTTTTGAATTAATATATATATATATAACCCCGAAACGACACGCCAAAATACTCTGAAACCAAAATATACATACATAAACCAAAATATTCCATTCTAATTGAAAAAATAATTGACAACCTTGGCAAATATTGGCTTTACCTTAACCACCTGATAAAATCATTAGTTAAAGGAGGAGATACCTCATTATCAATGCTGTCTGTGTAACAAGAAGACATGTTAGACCTTTGTTCCATTACCATATTAGCTCCATGAATGCCGTAATTCAAAATTGGATTCCTCAGGCTATAATCGTCAACCATGTTACCCCCATTGCTAGTTGCAGGGCCAGGAACTGGGAAAGACAGGCGTTTTTTGGCTGAGCCTGATTTTTCTCTTTCTGGGGTTGAAGCTCTCTGCCTTGGTGCACTTTGTGGTCGAATTCTAGCCTTGGCAGATGCAGTGGCAGCCATGTAGCTAGGCATTGAAGCAGCAGGAGTGGTTGAATCCATCACATGGTTTCTGCCTTCTCTTTGGCAGCGAGGGCGGCTAGCTGAATGGACTTGAAGTAGTGTTCTTGTTTTGGAAAGGGTGCTGTAGTTTTTATGAAGAGGAGAGGCGACTGAATATGAACTAGGCCTGTGTTGTTGGCACTGATATTGATGATTCAATTTATGAGCATTTGGGGTAGAGTAAGAGTAAGGTCTAGAGATGTCCCTTTCAACAGTTTTGACAGGGTCTCTACTGTGATATAATTGATCATCACATGATGCACCACCCCCTCTTCTCTCCCATTCCTTCCTGGTTCTCCACCTGTCTAGCCATCTGGGATTCTCCTCTACCTCTTCTTCACTTGCATATGAGTTTCTTCCAGGTTTCCAGATCTAAAAATGCAGGATTTGCGTCAGGTGTTTATTGCTAACTTGGTATTTCCAGCCAAAATAGAAGGTGATAAATCAAATGGCAATTAGGAAAGTGATCAAAAACCTGTTGAGAGAAAGCATAAGCTAGGGCCTTTTCACGCTTCAAGGCGAGTATTTCCTCTAATGTTTTAGGCTGGTAATTATTGCAATGAACCCTATCATCAGCAGTGCTGCTTTCATCCCTACACTGCAGCATACATTTTTAAGGATTAACCAGATCAAAACAAGCCGAAGGATAACACATTAATTATCTGTAACAAAATTTATTACAGTAGATTTCCTCTCAGCAAGATTTGAACCCCACGAGCTATTTTGATCACTGGAGATGGAATTTGTGCTCCCTTCATAGGAATCAAGCACCGGCCGAGATTGCACCCTCACCATAGCTTGCATGCACTGAAGAATCATATTTGCTCTCTTTCTAACATAATGGCCTCTCACCAAAGCTTGCATCTTTACCAGCCCCTTTAGTGCTCTAAGGGCTCTCCTTGCCTTCAAAATAACACAAACATGAGTAGGCAGTAAAAAATTCCTCGTGATATGCAATTTCTCATTATTACTCTCTTATTGCGATCACTTACCAGATATCCTCTAAAAGCTTTTTGTATAGCAATGGCGGCAAAATGTTGTTTAACAAGAAGTGTAGGCCTAGTGGGTCTAACAATTTCAACAGCTGCTTGAGCTGTAGCGACGGCTTCTTGTGCAGCTGCTGTTGTGGCCATCGCCGCTTCAAGGGCATGCCTTTGCTTAGCGGCAGAAGCAGAATTGGTGGTTGCTGTAATGTCAGTGGTGGAAGTCACTCCACAATGGTGTATTACTGTTTCTTGATTTGATGACTTCCTGAAAATCCATCTTCTTTTCCTTCTCATCTGCGCAAATTAACCCACAAAATTTTTAATAGGCAATATTAACTATGTGTTAATTACAAAAAAAATACGAAATTTTCACCTTTTCTTCCTCCTCTTGCTCATGAACTTCTCTCCTTCTACTACTTTTCTTATCATTCTCTTCACTAGGCGACCTGAAAGCCCTTTTAACTGCGTTCAGCCAAGAACTTCCTCCAATCTTCCCCATGATGCAATCAAAAGCACTGCTAAGTAAAGCAAAAGCCTTGGCTAAATATAAAGGCAAAAAACAAAAACAATTAATCTAGCTAGGGCCAGTAGCTTCATAGATTTGAGTGGTTGGTATGTTTCAATGCGAAAGACAGTGAAATAAATGAACAAATAATTTAGCCTGCAAGAGGGGTAGAGCTAGTCCTTCCATCTGGGAACAGGCTCTGATGAGTCTGTGCGTTGTCCATAATACAAAAATGTTAATAATGATGTGGACAGAGAGCTTAATGCTAAAAAGAAATGGTGTTTTCTTGTGGCATGGAGAACACTAAAGGAGTTGTGTCAGAACAACATCGAGAGAGTGAGTGCCCTCGAGAGGTGTTGATTTTAATTTAGTCCTTGTAGTTTATTGAAATTACATTTAATCCCGAAAGATAAAAAAAAAAAAAAACAATCTTTGACTAGTGTTGATTATATTTAATTTTATCAATTGTTTATTTTTCCTCCAAAAACAGTCATCTTAGATCTTATTAAGCTCTGTTTGCTTTTGTGGTGCAATCTGTGGGGTCTTGGCCTAGCGAGACAAAGTACTTGTTCCTTTCTTTACCTAGATTCAAGCTCTATTGTGCATGTTTGTCATCCCGTGGTGCCTTACTTGTCTACTGAATTTGTAGGATGTTCAATGGGTCCAGAGATTTGTTGTGGTACGCGTAAACTGATCCGGATACCCCCGGTTATCAAAAAAAAAAGTGTATTAACTTAATAATATACATGAAAGTTTTGCATGTATTTCATTAAAAACTCTTAAAATTTAGTTAAGAGAAAACTATAATCTTTAGTATTTTTAAAATTTATTTTTAATTTGCAACCATAGAAAACTACCATAATGGGAAAGACATTCTAAATCTTACCATGTTATCCAGTTCCTTTTCCCTTAGAGAGAAAAAGAAGGGAAATCAAATAAAGGGAAAGAAATAGATTTAAGAACATAGGGGTTAAGCATAAGACTTTTGAAACAATGAGGACTAATTGAAGTATATTTTACTAAACTACATGGTCTAATTTATAATTAACTCCCTCGAGAATGCTGAAAGCTGGAAAGTATTTCCTACAGAGAAAGAAAAAGAGAGGACAATGTGTTTTGCATTAGAGATCCTCCACTGGGGATGAAACAAGTGTGATCTTCAGGCTATGGAGAATGTGGGAGCTCAAATGTAGACCTACACTAGCTTATTAGGGTAATTGGTGTAGGAAATAGGAATTAGGGTAGCAATACCCTACCTAATAGGACCTTGTTCGTGGCTTGAAAGTTACTGTTTGTCCCAGTTCACAGACCAGTCAAACTGTTATAAACTCTCTATCAGCTTTCTCTTTTTCCTTTTCTTTTCCATTTATCTTTCGTCCCTTCTTGGTATGTTTATGGAGATTTTGGTGATCCGGAAGATTGTGACAGAAAAGGAAAAAGAACAAGCCAGGGATCGACTCGTTAGTTGAGTTGGAATTCATCATTGTTAAAAAACAATTGCAGTTTATATTTTCTGAGATGTCTTTAATGCAACTCCTCTTGACATGATTTTGAGTCATATAAAATGAAAATTCAAAGTAACTTGATTTAATGATTTTGGATCACAATCTCTAACACACTAAGTTGGAATTCATCATTGTTCAAAAACAATTACAATTAATGTTTTTTGAAATGTTTTTAATCCATCAAATTCCTCAATTCAACCTAGATGCCCTAGCTTTCCTTTTATTGTTCATTATCTAAAATTAAAAAGACAAAGTTTAGAATGATCTTACCTTGTTATCAACACTCAACAGCCCCTAACCAAATTAAAGTCCACCAAACATAATGACTGATTATCTAGAGTAGAGAAACTTAAAAGATGATAGTGTGTTCTTATGTTATGTCTTTCTTTCTTGTTTTTTTCTCTAAAAGATGACTATGGTTGAACTTATAGGCTTTAGGCCCTCTAGGCTTTAGGGCCAAAACTTGGGTCTTACAAAACGAGGTACAAAAATACGTTAAAATTTGACTGTACTACCAAAATACGTTAAAATTTATTTCAACAATTCTTCTAACCATATATTTTTTTATTAACCAGATCTCAATCAGGGAGTTGGAGCATGGAATCGATGTGAGAGGTTCAAAGATGGGATGGGATGGGATGGGTTGGTTGAAGACCTCCCCCCCCCCCCCCCCCCCATAGTGTTTAGTGGTTTAAGATCCTGCAACTCAACTAGGGAAAGAGGATCGATCCAGTTTAATGAGAATCATCATGAAGGAGGCTGTGCCAATGGATAACAAACAGAGAATCCAGTGAAGTGTTTGTGTTTAACATAAACCAGAATGAAGAGGTCAATCTGGGTGCAAAAATACTGTATGTCACTTAATTTTCTCTAAATTAATATCCTGTGAGCTTGATCATGCAATAAAACAATCGGGCTAGAATTCAGACAGTGTTACATCCAGATAGAGAGAAAACTCAAAAGTAGAAAATCTAGCTAGTATGTATAATATTTGATGATGGCAAGAACTCCAGCTGTTTCCTTGAGTTGGAACTCTCGAGACTCGATCATCTCCATACTTCCCTTCTCTCTAAATATATTGCAATCTTCATGGCCACACTCCACCAGGACACCGCAGTGGACGTGCATGTCAATAAGCAGGGAAACAACAAGGGGACAGCAGTTGAAAGAAGAACTCGAAGGTTGGTTCAGTAAGTACTCTGATTTCTTTTTTTTTTTTTAGGGTCAGGTATCTTCAGGTTAACGTAAGTCTCCTTCCTGACGATGTTGAAGTCTTATTTCCGATTCTGGCCAGGTTGAAGACTCTGTAGTTTTCTTTTATAGGCAACTATCTCTGCAACGATTTAAGATTTTTACATTAATTACAGGTTTGTTGGATTCATTGTCACCAATTAATGAGGACAATATTGAGTCAAATGTTGAGCACAGTGGACCGGTGTTGCAACGACAATTCCTAAAAGCTGGAACAGGACAGGAAGGGAGGCTCGAGCAAGATGTGGAAAATGAGATCAAGATGAGGTTTGACATGCCAGAACTGTCCAAGGATAATGTCAAGCTCTCGGTCGAGGATGATGTGATTGTTATTAAAGGAGAGCACAAAAGGGAAGAAACTGGTGATGATTAATGGTCTGGTAGCAGTGTCAGTTCTTACGATACTCGACTTAGAAAAGGAATTAGACTAAGGCTGGGCTGAAAAATGGAGTTCTGTTCATCAACATTCCTATGACCATAGTCCCCACCGGTATGGCGTGATGACAGGAGATTTCCGAGTTACACAAAGGTCTTGAATTTGAATTAAGATATATTTTTTATAAGGGATTGAGACAGCCAGGATTTTATTTGCTCAATCTAGCCCTATAAAATACACTTCACAGGAGTGACCACATCTAAAAAAATAATTCCTCAAACCAAAGTAAAATGTAAGGTCAGTGATGTGAACATCTAGTAAAAAAATTGTACCATGTATAGTGCTTTTGTTTTGTTTTTGAAAATGCAATTTTCAGAATCTTTCCTATCTCTCTATTCCTGTGTTGGAAATACAGCAGTAACAGAGGAGAGGATTGAAGGGTTTAAGCTGTACACTCAGATTTTTGATAGAATACAATACATTAAGAAATGATACTCTCACACCTTTTCATTATGAAATTCATACAATATATATAAATATTATAAAATATCTTTTACAATCTTCAAAGTACTTAATTAATATTGAGACTCTTCAATACTTACTCTAGATTCATAGTAGTTCTAGATTCATAGTATTTCTAATGTGGATAGAAATTCATTGTACTAACTTTAATGCATTTAATTTGATCTTATTAATAAATAAGTTTAATAACTAACATCCTGTTCATCTTGCTTCGAATCTTCTCTTCTCCTTAGATATCCATTTTCGACATTGGACATAGATAGGGAATCGTGTTGGACATGCACCAGTGCAAGGTATAAGCCCCCAAACTCCGGGCCAAGGATTCTTGTTGTGCAGAAGAAAATAGAAGTTAGAGTTCAAGAACAAATATGTAACATTTTATCATCTATTTTGTCCAATTGTAACTATCAATGCAGGATTTTGTTCCTCCCGCATAGCATTTGAATTGGCATATAGTGCCTTGTTGACCTTAGGACTGCTCGCGAGTACCCGGACCATTGGTTTCCATCGGGCTCAGTGCGGACGTGGTCCTACTCACAGGCGCATCATTGACACCAGTTTTACAGACGTGCATGGCCGCTGCTAGAATTTCCCTATCTTGCCATCCTAGGCAAGAGTACTAACCAAGAAAGAAATTAGTTTCAGATTTTTCATGGAAAGAACATAAAAATGGAAAAGGGAGGCTGTGGACTAAGGACTAGTTGAGCCTGTATTGTCCCAGGTAGTAAACTAGCGGTCTGAAAGAACAGAAATATATCAGAGAATCATCTTCTGATTTATTTTCCAAGAAATTAATCCAGTAAGAACACATTGAGAACAGAATAGATGAAAATCCTTCAATATTCTGTAGCAGTAGAGTTCTTTTTATATTCCTTTAACTTTCTTCTTCTTTTTACATGCATCTTCCCCATTTTTGGCTAATCAGTACATCTACATGATAACTTCATTGTTAGCTAAACAAGAGAAAAATCGGTACCTAAATTGTACATTTCCAAATTAAGAAATACTACTCAAATCCTTCAGGGATTGATTCCAGCTTTGGCTTCCAATTTCTTGGAGAATCAAGAGAAGAACTTTTCCGCTCTAGCCCTAACAGAACCTCCTCAAAAGATATTTCCTTTGTCAAAAGCTGCTGAAGTTGCTGCTTTGTTATTACAACTTTAATCCTCTTGACACCACCACCACCACTTGCTTCTTCTTCCCTGTCAGCAGCTGGTGAAGTCCCTGGAATTAATGGAGGAAGAATATAGTAAACATTTCCAAGCTTTAACTCATAACTTGGAGGCAGATGCTCTATAGCTTTCTTTGATAGACCAATACCTGATCCAGAAAATTTGACCGGGATATCTTTCACAAGAATTGGAGTGCTGGATTCCAAAACCTTTCCATCTGTTTTGACAACCTGCAACACTTTCTCGTGCTTAGCTTGTGGAAATCCGATGCAAGAACCTATAAAGGGAGGTCTAACACTGATATGAGCTAAGCAATTGCCCATTTTTCTCCAAGAAAACATCACCATGAAAGTCTTAAAAAGTCTTACAAGAGGGATTTCTCTTTACTTTGTGGGTGTATAGAATGAAGAGGGAGAAAAGGGGTTGCAGGATATATTTATACTTAAGAAATGTAAGCACCTTTGTTGTGCTAGAGTCACTATACTATACTAGTGGGAGGGTAGAAAGCCATCTTTCTTCCTGTTTAAAAAATAAAATGGAAAAATTGAATTTAGAAAGCTAAAGGAGGAGCAGTGAGATATGAAATTTTTCTTAGAAAGCAAAGGACACATAAAATTCGTCAACACGCATGCAAGATAGGTCGGTTCGTGGAAGGTGACATTTTAGTATTGCTCTCGTTATTCCATGCCATTGTAGAGGACTACAGTAAGAGGCGGGGGAGACCAATACAAATAATAATTAATATTCATGAGTGTGTTTGATATTTATGAACCTATATACGTACGTAGTGGGTTGTCTAGGTTATGCTGAACCAGCAATTTGCGGTTTAGGGTTCCTCATTTGTCCCTTGTGGTTTTCTTTGGTTGCATCATTCTTACGGTTTTGATGATGTAAGGGGATGGAAGATAAGTTATAAATGGTATTGGGAGGACTATTGTAACATTAAAGAGCTTTAGTGGGTTTAGGTGCCTGATCTTTTCAGATTCTGCACTTAAAACATTCTACGCATGATGTATCTAACTAGTGGCCCATGCTGTAGTGTTACATTTTATCATAAAGATAGTGATTAGAGGAAGATTATTTGTATTTTTCTCCAGTTTGTACAACGATTGAGCATGTATTAATAATCACAGACTGGACATTTTGCTGATAAAAATATGCAGTTGGCATGCACATGATGGGTTAGGTTGAGATGGGGCCTTTAGGATCTGGTAAACTATATACACTCCTGTGTATAATTTATATTAGGATCTGGTGAGCAAAATCTCTATTAAAATGGTTGGCTGATAATCCCAACACATCAGGGAATTTAAGAAGTCGTTCAATAAGAATCTTGACTGCTAGAATTAAATGATATTCTGGCAGGGTTTGATGAGCAATGTAGCTCTCAATGTAACATACTCGTTCTGAAATATGAATCTCAAATATATTTTTCATGTGATATATATGGTATCTACCAAGTCTAGGTTTAGAAATGTGATGCAACCGTGCTTGACCATTCAAGCACGGTTGCGCCCGCAGTGTTTTCGAAAAAAATAATAAATTAATTTTATTGATAGTTTACACGGCATTCGAGAATTGTTTTGGAATAGAAAAACTTGGAATGAATGGCAGTTCAATTAAAAAGGGAAAAAAAGTTTCTACTAGCTAGTGGTAAAAGATTAATGATCATGAAACTTCAAGTGTGCTTAAAGTGCTTGTGCTCTTGTAAGGTAGTTTTGGAGCCTACCAAGAAATTAGTCTCATGGTGGAAAATGAAGGGTGAAATGATAAGAACATTTTCCCAGAATCTACTAATTACAAATTTTAATTAATTATAATAAGTTAACTGAGGTGGTTGACTCACTAATCAGTCTGTTGACTACTCAACAGAACAAACACTTTCAACCTAACCCACATGTTGGCACTGGCTAGCCAGGTGGTCTAATGAAATACTGAAAGGTGGGGTGAGAGCCTGATCAAATTTGTCTTCCCACATCTTTTGGGTTCTTACACTTTTTCATTAAATTAATCCCTTTTTCCTGTACCAATCCTATGTATTTAGGTCATCAAGCAATTCTTTATTGGCATATAGTATATTGATATCCACTACAGAACTTACCCTCTCTTTATTGGCTTGTGATGTTTTCATGGAGGAAGATGGCTGCTTGGTCGGCTAACAGCATCGAGTCTTTCCACATTCTTAATTATCAAAATATAATTTACCAAGAGATTTGTATTGAGCAGGTAGAACACATCTGTAGTAGCCATAGAATGAAGAACACGTTTCCCACTCATTCGAGGTTTACTCCACGGATTAGTCAATAACCATGACAAGAAGCTCGAGTTGTTAGCCTGTAAAAATAATAAAACAAAGCTCCACAGATCCTTATCAAGTCAGATTGAATAAGTTAAAACCTGATTAGGTTATATTCATTTGCCTTCATTTAGAGCCATCTATCTTCTTCAATTGTCACTCAAGGAGGCTTACCATACCCTTTAGTGAATCATGGCTCCGACAATGGGTCCATGATTAGGGTTGCTTCTACATTCGAACCTCTCTTTTACAACTTAACAGAATGGACTCCCACAGGAAAGAAACAATGCACAAGTGTTGTCTTGACGTGCATCATATCAAGAGCGAGGAGTCTATCTTTGGAGATATGAAAGAACGATTTTTTTGAGTATAATCATCAAATTATTATTATGATTAAGGAATCTCTACTTATCTTACGATCACTAGAAATTTTAATAATTTGGTTTAAGTAAAGAAACTAGTAGTACAAAGAAAAAACATATTACCACCAATGCATCTATCCAGGATAAGTTATATTGTTATTTGATTGTTTTTCTATGTTAAATCTCTATTTGTTTGGTCTCATATAAGGTTCAAGGTATATCTTTCTTCATAAGAAAATCTCTATTTTATTAGGTCAAAACGTAACCATTCTAAAACCTAGATTTTAGCATCACATTTATTTTTTTGTATCTTTAATACCTATACTATACTCTATAGTGTAGTTTTATGCCCCCTAAATATTAAAGTATATAGTTAAATCCTTAATACTTCTAAAAATAATTGGTGATTTTTTTTTTATATTTTGATAAGACCTTAATAGATAATCATAAACTAGTTATGATAACCATTTTATATTTTAAAACACTAGAAAGATGCATTTATTGTTTTCTTACAAAAATACATTTAGAAAACTTTTAGTATTTGAATGTATGCACAATAGGAGAAGAGAGATAGAAAATTAAGGAGAAGATATTGATTTTTTCAAATTTGGCTTATGATTTTTTCATACTCAATGTATGGAATCCATCCTTATTTATAAGTGGTGGAAGATGGATATTTTATCTTTATTGAGAATAAATTTTAATCCTTGATCCATCCTAAAAGATCTTGATCGTTGGCTTAAAATGATCATCATGAACTATCAAATTTTGACAACTCAATGTTGTCTGAATTGGTCTCTTTAAGGCGACACCGTCGTGTATATGATATCAAATTAGCCAAAGGAAGTCATATCGAGATATAGTCAAATATCAGATCATCATAGTTATGTATGTTTATTAAATTTGATAGAGAGATAAAATATTAAATGCATCTGAAAAGTAACCTCAAAAGCAGTCTTTTTGGGGTAAAAAATAATAAATAGTAATAAGGCAATGCATCATCTTATAATTTTTTTAATTACACCCTCGATTGCCTTCAAACTTCCAATTGTGTACAATTTTTACTTTTTTGAACTTCAACATCACCCTCGAATTTTGGTGTTTTATTTTTTGTCAAATTAGCTATGACAAATGTTGAGCTAGGCCGTCTATGAATTGTCAGACCAATTAAAATAGCATTTTCCGCACTGTTGGATTATGCTTCAAGCATATAGTATAGCTGGTAAAATCACTACCGTTAATTACAAAACTTGAGATCAAAGCATCAGACTCGTGCCTGTGACGAGAGGCTAGAGGAGTTATATCATTTCAAATATTTTCTCAAGTTAAATGGAAAAATAAATGAATGATTGTATCAGAGAGAACACATTCTTAGCAGGTTCCCAGATCTTTTACTGCAAGCATGAACAATGTAATACAGAGCGCTTTCATCTACAAAAAGAGAAAAGGGAAAGGAAAAACCAAGTTACCCCCTTGTAGAATGGGATTCTTTTCCACCAAGTGTCTGAATTATCGCTTCCAAAAGTTTAATGTCACTGTCCCGCTTAGAAATTTCTTCTTGCTTTGCACGCAACTCCTCCATGTGCAGTTCAAATACCTCTGAAGCAAAGAGAGCAGTATTATAAAATTTGTGGAAATATAAAGTAGTAGTTGCCAACAAGTTTTGAAAAGGAATGAAGCATCATCACGACCAGAAAATTGTGAGACTGAAAGATGTGTGGGGTTTGTCATTGATTTCACTTGTAAGCTAATAAAAAGACATCCAGATTTTACAACTAAAAGTAAAGAACAGGATTATATTACAAGGGTTTTGCTTAGGCTCTATAAAGTAGGACTTTGATGGAGATATTGCTCGGATTTGTTTTGCACAAATTAACCTGCAACCTAAATTCATGTAGAGATTACTAGTTTCATTTCAAATACTATCGTTTCTAACACGACATTATTTTTATCACAGGTGATGAAGAGGATTAGATGTGATATTAGTGGAAGAACTCGCCAATTAGTCTTGTAGATTGATGGGAAATCTTAGATAGGTTTGGCTTAGTGGACTCAAATCTTTTCCCAGACCAATTCTACTTATCACCGTGTTATTTGCCAACCCCTACACTTCCCTTATTAGTAAAACCACCTTGTTTTCACTATACATAGTATATACCCCCTTAATCGTCGACGAAGACCCTCTCTGCCATCTGCACCTCTCACACAGAAAACTTTCAAGACAACAAATAAACTATCCGCTAAACCACTTTACATCTTAATCAATTACCAGGATGTCATTGCATCCACTCCCTCATCAATCCATTTCTCATACACTAAGCAATTCACTGACCTTCTACATCGAATTTGGAATGCCATGATGCATTGCAATATTTTGACAGCTTAAATTCTAGATGAGAAAAAAAAATCTCCATGCTTCGGGTATCCACATTGAAGTGCATAAGACTGTAAATACCATGATTAGAAAACACGACAGATTTGAATATGTTTTTTTCCCACAACTCCACAAGTGCATTATGGTGGGCTAGGTTCTGGGAAATTGGCATCTTATGGTTAACAACTATGGCTCTTAAGATTCACACCTAACTTTGACTGCATCACACATTCAGAATAGCATAATTGTTGGTAATTCTCTGAAAATATGGCCTTTGTCCTTATCCAAAGAGGTATGCAAAGTTTTTAGTACTCGTAATCTAATACAGATTTAAATTACTGTGTAAGAAAACACCACCATTTCTATGTAAAATAGGCAAAAACTAACCAAACAAAAAGATTTGAAGACTACTGAACTTTATATTAAAAATCTAGACCTACAAAAGTTCCAGAAATCTAAAAATTACAGAGCTGCAAACTCAGATATTCACATTGAAATGGGAATGGAGCTAACTTTACATAATTTTTCTTTCACAAATATATAGTTGAAAAGAAGAGCTGGGCGGCATACTTGTGGTGTTCTCGAGTTCTCTTGTTATCTCTTGTGCACGTAATTCAGCAGCCTTTTGTGCTCCCTCTGCCTGTCGCTTTTCTGCACGAGCATGAGCAGCAGCTGAGATGGCAGCATCGAGTTCTCTTTCCAAAGTCTCTACCCGTTGTTCAAGAACCTACACCCAAAAGACATCCTGCTAATGATTTTTTATGCTGCCTTGATGATACATTCAGAAATTAAGGCAAATAATAGAAAATATAAGAAACCTACCAAAGACAGTATCAGACAGCATTCTGCAAACATAGTAGTAATCAACTCAAGTTGTAAAATTACCCAGTCACTTATCCAAACTAGCAAACCAGCATCACTTTTTTTAAATTCTCAATAACAAGACTAATAGCTTTATGAAGGCATAATCTAAAAGGAAGCAAGAGCTCCATTGTATTAGCAAAAAAATTCCCTTAGCATATAACTTCATTTGTTAAATATCTAAAACAGTTGCCTACTTTTGGTGTCCAAGGAAATTTGGAATAAAAAATTAATATTTTGTTTTTGTTTTCTCCGTATGGTCAAAGTGCCTCAGTGAACGAACTAGCAAGAGCATTTCAAAAATTGAACTTGAATTGCCAACATTATGCAAGTTTTCTCTAATCATTACTCTAGCATAGCACATCCAATCCATGGCTAAAACTCATTACTCTACCATTCAAGAATCAACTAATCCATTCACTCTACTCATACATTCATAGTCAAATAAACCAAGCATTCATAACCCAAGAATTCCTATAAAATGCTAAAAAAACACTACCTTTGCAAAACCCAGATTGTGAAATTGGTCGATGATTATAACAAACAGAAGAAACCAACGTCAAGAACCATAGTTTAACAACAATCCCATAAAGATTGCATGAAAAAGGAAAGCCCCAGATCAAGGATTCAATACCTTGATAGAGCGGGCTTGTTCAGAAGTAAGGGAGGCTTTTGAGAAGGTTTCTTCATCAACAAAGACAGCTTTTTTAAGGAGTAACTTTTGAAGAGAATCAAGATTCCATGTCATCTCTGTTAGATTAGCTATAGCTCCTTTCCATCTCTCCTCGCTGCCTCCTCTGCTGCCTTTTTCTTTCTCTTCCATTTTTGTCTTCTTTAAAACTTCAGTAACCGCTATCACCACAGAGAGAGAACATCGATGTTTTTTTTTTCCTTAAAAAGACTGACTTTAATGCTAGTTCGCATGTGTACTTGGGCTATGCTCAAGATTGAATTTGATTCCATCCGATCAAAAACTTACCCGTCCTGCTTAAAAACCGATTCTAATCCGACCTGATAAAAAGTGGGGTGGGATTTGGCGCTGTGATTGGCAAGTGTTTTTTAAAACATTTTATTTTAAAACAAATTATTTTTTATATATTTTAAAATTATTTCGATGTGTGAAGATTACGAATATATATTTTTAAACATCACGCATTATAATTAATGTCTTGTCAGTAATTGCCGTTCACCTCACCCTTATCTTGAGTGCTGCCTTTTTCGGATTGTCGTATATACTTTGATGGATCAAATATCTAAAGATTTCTCTTTCCATAATTTACTTTGATTTTTCTTCTTTTTTTGCCTATCTTAAGCAGAATCTATGATTAATTACTTTTGGCAAAGTGGTTTTCAAATTGCTCAGTGATTAACAATACTAATTGAATAAAAAGAAAAGAAAAGAATTACTCATCTAATTAAACATATTATTCGATCTCATCCTCGTACTCATACGCAAACCAACAGAGCTATAAAACAAATTCTTTAAATAATGTATGAACATAATTTACTGTTCATACTATCTGATTGCTTTGTTAAATTAAAGTGAAAAGTG
The DNA here is from genome assembly GCA_025169955.1 of Salix arbutifolia. Lineage (NCBI taxonomy): Eukaryota > Viridiplantae > Streptophyta > Magnoliopsida > Malpighiales > Salicaceae > Salix > Salix arbutifolia. Next base: position 26,033,835 of record CM045917.1, on the reverse strand, counting down.
TGGAATCCATTTAAAATAATAATAATTTGGATGTAAATAGTGAGATGCTTGACAACATAATAACAGTTTGAAAAGAAGAAGAAAAAACATTGAAATTTCCAATTGCAGAAGCTAACATTGATAGGGCTTGTCTCATACATCGAATACAAATCAGAGCCACGTTGTCTGCCACATCTGGAACTTTCCCGTTGGAATAATTATCTTAAATAGTTTCGTATAATTGAAATACTTTCTTTCTTTGTGTATAATATTAGTATATAATCTCAAACTAAGTATTCTTTCTTCATGCTCTTGAAGACTTAATAAAGAAGCAAAAGAGTTGAGGAGGGAGTCGGGCACGTAGCTCTTTGGACCCATCACAGGATGTTCCAAAGAAAGAAAGACAACAAAAGATTTATGTTTTTTATTTCTTTGGAAATTTCCTAAACACCTGCCCTTTGTTCTTTTTATTGTTTCTTAATTCTTCTTCGTCTTCTATATCTCCCCCCGCCTTCCATGTTAGTTTGCTTAAGCAGAAAAAAAAAAAAAAAAACATACATGTGAACAGGGTTTATTTCTCATGCTTTTCTTTTTCTGCTTTTAACTGTCTAACGGTTAACAATTTTCTTGTTGAGAGTATCTTTGTTGGGGAATCCAAGAGCACTAGAGAGACTAATTCCGGTACTCTTCTTTTCTGGAAAGAAACAGGAGACAGAAAAGGCTGTGTACTGATTAAAGTAGTCTTTTGTTGTTGATTTTGATTGATCAAACGGCTCTTTCTCACCTTCTGAATCTTTCTCCCTATATTTTGGCATCTGGGCTAGGATCATCTAGCTAGTTCTTTGGTTTTTTCTTGTGGAAGCTTGAGGCAGTTTGGATTCAGTGTATCTGTATCGGGATGTCTCAGGAGATCATGGAAAGTAGGATGGTGATCAGTGAAACGAGTAGGGCCTCAGAATTCACTCACGACACAACTTACACCAAGATTTTTGTTGGAGGATTGCCCTGGGAGACCAGAAAAGATTCTTTGCAGAGTTATTTTGATCAGTTCGGAGAGATTATAGAAGCAGTTGTCATCATTGATCGTAGCACAGGAAGATCTAAAGGATATGGCTTTGTAAGCTATCCCTGCCGTTTTTAGCTGTAAGACTTTTATAGATTTGGCATGATCATGTTTGTAATCCTTTGTAGTTCTGTCATGTATGTGTTTCTTAGGTAAATTTTAAGGATCCTGATTCAGCAACAAGAGCTTGTCAAAACCCATATCCTGTTATTGATGGAAGGAGAGCCAACTGTAATCTGGCAGCCTTTGGTGCTCGAAAGAAAGGTCCAACCAAGTTCATAATTTTGGTTTACATTCTTATTCTATGTTTGATAATTCTAACTATTTCCCCCTTTTTGTTCCTATTTTTTCCTTAAAGCTGCTGGAATTGATAGACTTGGACCAGGAGCACCAAGATTCATGGCACCGCTAAACATTCATGGGCCTTCTGCATGCTTCAATCAACAATCAACCCAATATGCATCTCCTTATTCAGTTTTTGGGTAAAGAAACCATCTTACTGGAAAAGAATTGTCTAACTATTACTACTTCCTTGTCTTCTAATTTTCTTGCCCTTCCGAATTCCAGGTATCCTATCGACCCACAGGACACTTCTGCAACGGTTGGTTTTTTTTCTGAAATAGCTCACTGAAGGCATCTTCACAATATAGAAGTTTTGACAGCTCAATAAGTTTCTTAATTGTCTTGCAGAATAATCTTTACAGCGCATATGGAGGGAAACAGTTTCCATTCTATTACCCCGTCGCGGCATCAGGGTCCCCTGGAGTCTACCTGAATTATTACCCATTCTATGCTCAACATGGACAGAACAGCCCAGTTTACTACCCCAGAGTGATACAGAACTCTCATCAATACAACGCTTTTGGGACCTTATCGAATCCCACTTCAGCTTCCCCACTACCAAATACCAGTTTAGTGTCTTGAGAAATCTTGTTTGTGTTGATGTTTCATGAGTATGACACTAACATATGACAACATGCTGTGTATGCAGAAGCAGCAGAAGCAAAACCTGCCGCGATAGCAGAACAGCAGCAGCAGCAATGAGAGTACCAAGTCCCCGAGGGTGGGGTGCAGCGGTAAGTGCCTGGGTGCAGAATGTTTCACCCAGGTTCGAGCCTCTGCCTTGCACACTCCCCCCCTCGTAAAAGCCTGGGACAGTCGGGGGTTTTAACCGCTCACCTGTGCCCACAAAGTGCACTTTCCGGGGGGTGGGGTTTCCCTCGTAAGGAATGATCCAAAAAAAAAAAATGGGGTTATTTCTCAGAAGTCATGGGGTTATTTCTTATAGTAAATTAGCTCACGCCATTTCAGAGTCAACAGGATGTAACAGAAATAGATTCCATAGAAGAAACTTCTGCAGGTTCTGTATAGTTTCCTTCTTGAAGACACACACACCAATCATACATCTTGTCTGTCATTGATGGTTTATCATAGCAGTATCTTCTCCTTCTGCTTTAAATTTGCTCTTTCAATATGCCATGAAAGTTTATATTCCATCGTATTTGCGACCATGAAGCTTATGGCAAATTAATGTTTCATCATTCGGTTGAGATCAAAAGAAAAGTTTGGATTTGGCCATCAACTCTTTCTGGATTTCTGATTCAACCATGGTTCCAGCTTTCCATAATCAGCTTTCCAGTTAAAACTTAGGAAACATGAGTACTCCAGCCCCCAGATTCAACATTTGTAACCCTTAAAAGAAAAACCCACCACACCATGCAGAACTCCCCCTGATATTGAAATCATGACAGATGCAAGGCTGTTTGTTTTGTGTTTTAAGACAAAAATTGAAAGAAAAAAAACTGCTTCAAATTAATTTTTTCAGTATTTTTAAATAAAAACAATATTTTAAAAATCAACAACTACACGATTAAGCTCTGAGCAAACCACCGATCCCTTGAAGCGGAAATGAGAACACATGAATGTATATCTACACGATAGATCAGTTTCTTACTTGTAATGGTAATCAGATGGATTCAAAAGTGAATCCAGAAGACAAACTCAAATTGTGGGTTAATCCAAAGGTCAACTTTTATTTTCAGCTGATATTATCAAACTTACATTAAATTATCTTCCCAAAATAATCGTGTGCTTTTGTTTTTATCTAAGGTTGAGTTTGTATTTAAACTGTTTTTTAATTGAGAATCCATTAAAAATATCTAGAAAGAAGATTTGTGTTTTGATGTTTGTGGAAACAGGCTTTGGTTAGACAAATTCAGAACCCAAGTGGTTGCAAAGTTCTTTAAAAGGAATAAACAAGTATTAAGACAGACATCACGTGAGCTAGAAAGAATTTTATAACAAGTGACTAACCGGACCCTTCAGTGCCTGCTGGAGGCCAATCTCTAGCTATCTGTCTTTGGCAAGGAGTGAAATGCTAGTGTGTTTTTGTTCAACTTGACACTGTCCTCAAAAGAAAATTTTTGAAAAGCCACAGAATACAATTTAAAACTTCCACAAAATCCATGAACAAAGGAGAGCTTCAACAAGGTTAAGGTCTTTTCTTTTTCTTGAATTCAAAAATTAATGCCAAACACTTCCAACACTTGATCCCTAGCCAAGAAAAGAAAATCATATAAGAGGTGAAAACTTGTAAAGGAGTGAGCCAGTCTCAATTATCATGAAATATCCCAACAGCATGGAGTTCTCAAGAAATTCATCATGACATGCAACATATATAAAGCCATTCATATCCTTGAAATCCCATCCAACTCTATAGTCTGGCAGACAAAATAAACGAACCCCTGTAGGTAACAAAGATACCGGGCTAACATGCTAGGATATAGATATATACGCCACAAGTACCTTCAAAAGATTCCAGTATCTATATATGTATTTATATAAATATATCTCTCAGCAGTTGATCAGTCCAGGAAGCATTAGGCATGATTCAGTTGAATGGCGGGCGAGGGATGCGAGGGCGAACAGGTGTCTTTGATGGGCTCACCCTGCATATATATAAAACAAAAGATTGTTAAAAAAAAATGTGAGGGAAAAAAAGAAAAACTGAACAGCCAGCAAAAACAATGATAAATCTGCCAAACTACCTTATTGGCAGTGATCCCAGAACCGCACCGCTGCAGTTCAACGCTGCAATTGCACCCTCTGCCTGCAAGAGTTGAAGGAACAGCATTATAGACATTCTCAACACATAGTTTCCAAATATGGAATACTCCAGCATGTTGCAGCTTAACTAGCCAGCAGAAATTGCAAATACAGCATAAATACTAACAATAAGAATAAGAAAATAAAAGATCATTTCAGCTTCAAAAGAAGGTCGAGATCCTTAATGGTGAAGCCTATATAGTTTCCAAATAGCCATGCATGCCTAAACTATTTCCAAAATGTTAAAGCCTAGAATGTTTGGACCTAACTTCTATAATGTTACAGTGAAGAAGCAGTCAGAAATATTAAGCTGAGGCTATGACTTCACATAATGTTCCACTATGGCAGCAAGCAATGTCACTGATAAGATACATATGAAATGTCCACCAATATTTACATATCCCCGAGTTTTTAAACCCCGTGGCTGTAACTGACTCGTCAGAAAATGTAGATGGGCTTTGCACCAATACAAAACCCGGCATGTTGCAAAGGGGTTTAACATAGGAGTTTGACAACTTCAACACCTTTGCACCAGTGTCAAAAGGAATGAACTAGGCCAATAGTGACAACAAAGATGCCACTCCTGTTTTCAACTCTCCATAGCCAAGAAAAGGCTTAAGCTTTGTGGGGTGGTGGAATTACACTGCCAGGAGAGTAGCATTATCGCACCTGCATATCCTAGCTTCAAGCGAGCAAGATAAAGGCAAAGCAATTCACCAGCTTGATTATCCTAGGGGATTGGCAGTCTTGGCACACCACACAGGGCCTGACATGATATATGCTCTGAGTACTTCGAAGTACCTTAGTCATCCCAGAAATGGAGCATTGGAATACTTACAAAAAAAAAAAATTCTAAGATATCTAAAAGGCATGATTCTATAGAGCAGTTCTTGATGGACTACATAGGATCACTATATTTAGATCCATCTAATACTCTTTACAATTGGCAGTGTGAGATCAAAAAAATTTAGTGTGTACATAACCAGGTTTTAGCTCGGGAAGTGCAAGATCACTCCTAATGGACTTGCTGATCAAAGGGTCGAAACAGGAATGCTTCCCCCAGGTAGACATGGGCTTGATCCTTGGAGCAACCAAAGGTCAGAATCATGCATATGGCTCAGGCATGCCAAGCATCACTATCATTTTTTAATATAAATGTTGAGACACTAAAATGTTATCGATAACTATTTAATTTTTGAAGCTTACAAACTATTGAATGAGAATGAGGCAGTGGGCTAATTCTAAAGGTGTACAGACAAATGAAGAATTCTAGGACAGCACGAGAGGCAAAATATAGATTAAAGGAGCTTAGAAAAGCAAGTAGTAGATTAGGAATAAGTGCAAACCAAGACAAACTAAGCATCCCAAAGTAGCAGATTAGCAATGCCTGGTAATTTTTCCTAAAATTAAGAGCTTTAATTTTACTATCCAGGTCAATCACAAGCATGTGCACTCACAAAGGGAGGATTCTCCTAAAGTCAAAATGGGGCATTTCCCAGTGTCGTAGAATTCACGCCTCTATATAAATCCACTCTAGAAACAGATCCAAAATGCTGATATGATGCAAAGACAGGTTTGACAACCAAAGAAAGCAGCATGAAGGGTCAGTCTAAGACCAGCTTTCACAACCATGGTTAAAAGTATCCCAAAAAGAGATAAATTGACATCAGTTAACTCCAAGACTGACACTGGAGAAACAGATCTACAGATGGTGATATGATGCAACGACCATGCTTCACACCCAAAGAAAGCAGTGGGAAGGGCCTGCGACCTCCACAACCCTTAAAATTTCCAACCCTAGTGCCCATCCCACATGTAGAATGACATAAAAGAAAAGGAAGAGGGACAACCAAAAAGGGAGGAGGTTAAGACTGAATGGACTCATAAATCATGATTGAATTTTTATGTGACTCGTGATTCGACAAAAGGGAAGCTGCAACATTTGCTATCACAGAAATCCCAAACCATTTAATTACATCAGGCCCAGCATAAACAACCAGAACACCAACTAGTACAATAGAAATCTAATCAAAACTTCAAATCCATTCAATTAAATTGCATTTTCCACAATCGATTTATGAATGGACTCATTTAATGCCAGAGCCAATGTCTAGCTGCTATTATATGATTTTGTGCAATTAAAGAATCCTCAGTGAGCCACGAAATTTAGTTACTGATCTTCTGTAGCTGAGGTTAAACTAAAGTTCTCCAAAAAGCCATATAATATATAATTCTAACATCAAAGGTGGTGCTTCATGTAACCCTATAAGTGCCAATTCCAACACAGCATCATCATATCGCAGTAAAAAGACTTCATATGTGGTTCATATGCAACATCTAAATATATGTTGCATCAGCATTTCTTGGCATTCTCACAGAATATACCAGATTGCAACTTCTGAACATTTCTGAAATGAGAGCCCTAATTTAACATTAGAAAGTTTGATCCAGTTTTACATGCTATAAAAATGCACAATTTCTAGCAAGCAGAAAGGAGATTGTTTCTACAAGAAAAAAGAATGAAACAAGATGCTTTTTCAAACAAACGTTCCAGAAAAATCAGGCACATGGACCCGACAGTTGAAGGAAACCAAATGGCTAAGAATACAGGGAAATCGAGGCCACATGAGATTCCATAAATAACTGTACATTATTAATTGTTCCAAAGTAATGAAAGTTCACAAGTAACGTGAGGCATGGCATATATATTAAACCATTAACATATGGCTGCTAAAAAGTCAGCACACAAAGATCAAGAGTACATGGGTAAATACCACTGCAAACTCAACGAAAGCAATGCGGGTTGAATGATGATAATCTCCAAGGAGCCTCAAGCGATGAACCTGTACAAAACAAGATGTACAATAAGGTATGGCCTGCAATCCAAGGCGAGCAATGTTTGCAAGTTTGTTATATAAGCCACTACAGACCTCTCCGCAAAAGGATTCAAAGAAGAGCTTGACATCCGCCTGGGTGATCTACATTAATTGAAATCAAAGAAATCAGGAAAAACGTTCCAGATATCACTCCTTAGAACATTAGCAGATATCATGTAACTTCCGAACATTACCTTTTTGTCAATATTTGTACAATAAATAGTCCTTGCACATGTCTCGCGCTCGTCTTCAGACTGAGGATCATGATTATGTCAGAAAGTTAGGTAACAAAACATAAATTCAAGACAAGCACCATTCTGTTGATATGGTTTATAAAGTAGATGATTAGATATCATTTATTGCACAAAGTCCTCACCCTTGGCAAAAATGTTGGGTTAACAGGTGCAATAGCTGTTTTCGAAGGCAGCACTCTTAGTGGGTAATATCCAAGAACTGTCCCAGACAAACTTAATGCATTCCTTGCATCCTCTGCAAGCACATTTGATAGTTAAATCAACATAGCTAAACTCATCCGTTGAGAAAAAAAGATGTGTGAGCTTTTTTTGAAATTACCTTCATCAGTAAACTCAACGAAGGCGAAACGAAGAACAGAGTTAGGGTCACCACATATACGACAGTCAACAACCTTTGTCCAAAATAAACAAGAGGAAGTCAATCAGAAGCATAATCCACCATCGGCAACTAGAAAAATGAAAGTCTCGCGTATGAGAGAAAACAAGGCCAGTTACCTGTCCACAGTGAATAAAGAGCCCCGCAAGTTGCTCCTCAGTAACCTGTATTCAATCACATGGAAACAATGATCCAAAAAAAAATCAGCGTACGAACAACAATGAAGACATGAAGAAACCCAACAAAGGAGATAATGCAAGAGCCAAATGCAAGCTTCTTACCTGTTGATCAATGTCAGAAACATATACAGTCTTCCTGATTATCTCCTCTTGCTGAGCCATACTTGTCCTGCTGTTCATCCTTCGCCTCCCTTGATTATAGTTCTTCTTCTGTAACAAAAATTACCAGAAATAAGTAAACTAAAACACCACTCCATGCCCACACAACAGTAACATACAGTATTAGTAATCAGTTTATTCCATTTCAGAAGCAACCATAGGACAGCAACCATCCAAAAAAAAGTACCATTTTATCAGCAACCACATGGACAACAACAACCAAAAAAACAAGTAAAAGGAGGAAAATAACACATACCCTTCTATTAGTAGGTCCATTGGCACTCCCGTTAATAGTCTGCACTATAAAGTTGTTAGCATTAATGCCAAATCCGTTACCAAAGAATCCATGATGGTTAGCGAGTGACGGGGGCACAAACTCTTCAGCCATAGGATTAAGCTTTGACAACATCTCCACCAAAGCACTCATATCATTCACCTCGTTGGATTTCGACTTTTGATGACGAATCTGATCATCCCCATAGCCACCAGACTGATTCATATCAAATCCATTTTGCATCTGGGTTCCATTCGTCTTTCCATTGCTTAAACCCCCAGTCTCGCCAGACTTGCCGTTAACACTCTGATGATCCTTGTTTTGGCTTTGAAAGCTTGAGTCTTTAGTATTACTGAAACCCACTGATTCGTTTCTGGGTTTTGATGACGTTCTCTCAAGATCATTGGTCTCTGACGACACTATATTGTTGTTAAGGTTTTGACCGGCGGTTCCATTCCTAACCCCGGCATTCTCAGCAACAGCCATGATCAATCGATCAATCAAACAAACAAACACTAGACCCCTCTTTCTCTCTCTGTATCCAAAACACACAAAAAAAGATCCCTCCTTTTCTTCAGATTTCTCTGTAAAGTTCACAACTTTTTATCAGAAACCAATCAAGTCCCAACTTTTATCGATTAAATGAAAATTTTAAGATAAACCCAGATTAAAAAAATAAATAAATAAAACATACCAGTGTGGTTTCCCTTACCTAAACCATTTCCATTTGATGCTAAAGAGAGAACCCAGTTGAGGATTATATATACAGCAATGAGAAAACAAGACGAAACCCAGTAAAGATGTGTAAAACAGAGAGCACCTTTTACTTTATTAGATTACTATTTTGATGTATTGATTTTAGCGTTGATGATTCTCTTTGTAGATGTAGCTGGAGAGAGAGGGGGGGGGGGGGGGGGGGGATTCTTTGGATCGTCCGTTTATGCCTTCTTTATTTACCAATTCTTTTGCTAAGATAATGACATACTTAACATTTCCCAATTTTACAATTTTACTACAACATAAGAAGATGACAATGGCGTCCCAATATCATGATGACCACACCCATGCTTTGTTCCTTTTTAGGTTCCAATAACACCCATGTCTGGATGGTTTGGATGTGTCATGGATGATGTCCATAAAGGTATTTCTGATTTTCATATTTTTTTAAAAAAATTTATTAACCTGAATATCCAAAATTAATTTTAATTTTTAGATTCATGATTTTAGACTTAATTGGTTTGGTGGGCTCACACGAAATCTGGATTGTTCATCCTTGTTGGTGCGGTACTCCAACTGGTCGAGACTGGAAAAAACAATAGTTCATCGGGTAAGAAATTCAGATTAATTTTAGTATACCCCGGCATCTCTTGGTCAAAACTTAATAATAAACCTGGTCATTTAAAAAAAATGATAAAACAATATTAGTTTAATTTAATAAAAAAATAATATATTTTATGTCAAATTGTGTGAACCCTCGTTTTTTTTTTTTATTTCATAATTGAAGATGGAGGAGTAGGTGAAGTGATGTGCGTGCCATCTATGTATCCGTTTGGTATGTTTCTATTTGTAGCTACCCGTTAAATAGGACGTGAACCATACAATTGATTATCTTTCGAATGTTAAGGGTAATCTTGGAATTGTTTGAGACAGCTTTTGAAACTGTGTTTTCAAAAAATTCAATTTTTTTATTTTAAATGAATATATTTTGGTGTTTTTAGATCATTTTAATGTGCTGATATCAAAAATAATTTTTAAAAAATAAAAAAACATCATTTTAATATATTTCGGCACGAAAAGCACTTTGAAAAACTACAACAACAGCTGTCCCAAACAAACACTTAATGATTTTCCAATTGCTTTTCACATCTATTTTGTAATTTTTTATTTTTCTATCTTCAATTAATTTTTTAATCTCTCGAAACTATATGTATGTGTTCATAAGATATTTCTTTAACTCCAGTCATGGATGGATATGATTGATTTCACAATTAGTCCATCGTTTCATAGTCTTCTAAGTAAATTATTTTCTATATTGGGGGATCAATTGCGATATTAATTGCAATCTCATCTATAGATTTATTACATAAACTTGTTTATTTTGAATTATGATAACCTATGATTTAATGTTTTTTTGAGGGTATGATTGAGGTTGTTTTTTAAAGTGTTTTTCGTCCAAAAACACATTAATTTTTTTTTATTTTTTTTAAGTATTTCTAACATCATCGTATGAAAATAATCCAAAAACATATAGATGGTTGAATCTATTTCTGGTTTTGTTCCATCTTAATATTTTACTTTATTTATTTATTTATTAAAAAACTATTTATCTTCATCATTAGCCTATCATCTTCCCAAAAATCGAAAAATATTCTCAATTTAACCCACCACCCCCCTACTGTAAGACAGCAATAAACAATTCCATACGTGTCATGTCATGTACCATCCACTCATGCATGCATGCATGCATGGCACATAAGGTAGCGGCAGAAAGGATAGCATGTGGACGAGCCTAATCTCCCAAATCATAGCGGGCGTCATCTATCAAGTGCCACGTTGCTGTGAGACTTTGGGTGTTAGTTGATAGAGTCGCAGGAGGCTGGCATCATCCCCTTCCGTGACTGACAAGCAGATAGCGTCTGCCCGTTTTTATTTCCTCCTCGAGAAGGGCAACAACCTAGTAGGCCCCACACTTTGTGCTTGTGTAAGAAAATCAATTTCTACCACCTCGCCTAATCTCTTTCATTTTTCGGGGTCTGCCTCGTGTCCTGAAATAATAATTTTTAAGGTTAGTGTATTAAAATAAAACATTTTATTATTTTTAAAATGTTAAATAAACACTTAATTTTAAATAAAAACAAATTAAAAGAATCATATCGACGTGGATTGAAAATCAAAGATAGATGGATAAAACCATGCTTAAATCTCTGGGTTTTTTTAATTTGAATTTGAATCCTATTTGCATGCCCTTTACTTGTTCAAAGCCATCACCACATGCAGAGAAGGCGGGGGGGGGGGGGGGGGGGGGGTTTCTGGGATTTGACTGTTCAAAATTGAAGAATGTGGTGGCAGTTCTATCCTCTGGTAATGAGACTGGATAGATACAAAGATTGTCTTTTCGTAGAGACTTTGTACAAGGTTTTTAACATGTTTTCAATTTGAAATTGTATTTTACTAGGAGAAAAAAGGTTCGGTAATGTTTGCTGTTGTTTTTAAAAATATTTTTTATTTAAAAACATATAAAAATAATGTTATTTATTTTTAAAAATTATTTTTGATATTAGCACATGAAAAATATCTAAAAACAACAATTTTTTTCAATTTAAAATAAAAATAAAATTCATTTTTTTTAAAACCACCCCTAATATCCACCCATGTTGGTTTGGCTGGATAAAAGGAGATCAATTTCATTATATTGGGCTAGCATGAAAAAAGGTCGATGCAGGTGGTTTGCTAAAATCCAGGTAGCTTTTCAAAGTGCTTATCGTACTGAAATACATCAAAATGATATTTTTTTTATTTTTTTAAAAAATATTTTTGAAATCAGCACATCAAAATAATCTAAAAATACCAACCGCCAGTTTTTAAAATGAAAAAAAAATCAAATTTCGGCCAAAAACCGGTGTGATCGCAATGTCAAACGGGCACTACATTCAAGAGGAGACTATGGGGGTTGATTTACAAAATGTCAAAACATTATTGGACTCCTTTGAACATAAATATTTGACGTGGCTGGAAACAAAACAGGAGTGGGGGCGGGGCACTGAAACGAATGCCTGAATTGGCAAATGTGAAAAGTGAGCAATTTGTGCGATGGACCCCCATCTGATCTTGATCGTGACAGATTCGATTGCAAAGTCTCAGCCATTGATTTGTGATCACCAACATCTGTGATGGAGTGTTTTCATGATCTAATTCATTTGCCCCATGGTTTCTTTCTTGCCACGTAAATAAAATAACATTTGCCAACAAATAAATCCAACAAGTAGTTTTTTATTAATTACTAAATTATTATTTATTATTAATTACTATTGCTCTAGAAGGAGCTCTCGTCCTATTTAACGTAACCAAACACACCCCGTGCAACCAGTACACATCAATTGAATTAAAAAAAATAGAATAAAATAGATGTATATTTAATTCATGCTCAAAAGGTTCTTAAAACTATGCTTGGCATATACTTGGCACATTGCTAACATGCTTTCCACGTTTTAGGAAGATGAAGTAAGCGATGACTAATGCGTGAATTAGTTTTTTAAATATATTTTTGTTTTTTGCGACCCGTTTTTAAATCTGTTAACATGCTCGCATTAAAAATCTGAAAAAAAAATATATTTTTAATAAAAAATATTCTTGCAAAAACACTATGAAACAAGGTTGTCAATACCATTCCGGTTTTTTTATTGGAATGGAACGTTTCGGTTTCGAAACGTTTCGGGGTTGTACTGTTCATATATAATTAATTATATATATATATGAAAAAAATTAAAATATTAATTTAACAAGTATAATTTAAATTCAAGATAAATTAACTTTAAATTATACAATACAAACACAAAGTCAAACAAACATAATCTCAAAATTAGAAATATCTCTAAAATTCTAAAATATTATGATAGTAAAATGTTCTAAGATAAAAAAAATATTATAATTTTGAGCCAGAACAGCACGATTGAAACGGTACCGAGACGTTCAGGCCGGAATTTTCAGAACAGACCGGAATTAAAACCAAGATAAAAACGATATCGTTTCATCTTGATTTTTTAATGGTACAGAATGTTCTGACCAATCTAGCCAGAACAAAACATAATTAACAATCATGCTTTGAACCGTCATTGCCAAGCATCGTACAATCAGAAGAGACAAATCTCCAAATTCACAAGCATCATCGTACAGTAGATGGTTTGAACAACTCTGTTGTCAACATGGAATTTCAAGTTACAGACAGAAAAGCTCTGAAGATTGCTGAGCCGTTGGATGAAAGTTTTTTGACCAATATCAAATGAGACTCAGGCAACATTCGGATAATTTGTGAAGAGATGGCATTCTATTTTCAAAACACGATTTTCAACAGCCTGCGTTTATGGGTTTTTTTTTCTTTTTTTGGTGATTTAAATTGCTGGGAATTGATGTTGACTGAAAACTTGAAGGCCACAAGATGATGTTCCAAGGGCTGCATGACAATTGGGACTCAAGAATTCAAAAAAAAAGGCCAAGAAAGAGTCATTATCCATTATATATATATATATATATATATTCCACATGGCTGCGTGCGAGTTGGTGCATGATTTGCATGATTGTAGATAGGAACTTTGTGGTCGACAATTTCATTTTATTTTATTTTATTTCTTGGGGGTTTTTTGCAGGATTTTTTAGCCCCACGTCCATGAAATTGTTCGACATTTCTTAAACATGGGGTCAAAGCTCAAAAACATCTCGATCACATCAGCAATTCCAGCTCCTGAATTCGCGCTACCAGATGGATGGAAAGCTCATCAATCAGTCACGACAAACCAGAAATTCTGATAAAAAAGATCAGGATAGATCAGATAAAACTGCATTTAGTTAAAAAAACATATTTAAAAAAAATAAAAAAAAAATTATATAAAGATTAAACGAGCTGCCAGGCTCATCAAGAATTCTCCAAGAACAATCTTTCTCTATTAGGTCCTTACTTATCCCGAATAGACCTATGATCCCAATCCAATGTAAATTCTCAAAGATATTTTCATTGGCTAGATTGTTATTGGTAGATGTGTGTGACCAATTAAGTCGTTGATCTTACATGAGACCAGATCCTTTTCAACCATGAAAGTCCAACTTTCAAGACCAAGATCCATCTTGAAGTTTCAGTAACTACTTTGCTGAGTTTACAGATGCTTGATTTGCTGGCCTATCAAGATCATCAAACTCCGCTCATTAAACAAAACGCTCTGCAACCGTGCTTCTCGTTGATACTGAACTTTCCGGCCACATGCACTGACCTTTATGAGCACTTTCTCAGTGAAAGTGATGTTCAGGATGATAGAGCTAAAGATGAGTGTTTGTTAAATCTAGTATTTCATAGCATAAAGAAATGATGTTCATGTCGAATTATCAAGAACACATAAACTGCATAAACTATAAAGCGGAAGCATACCTGAATCCATATCCGGAAGTCGCTATCTAGAGTCGTATGAATGATCTTCTAGATTAACACGTTCACCTTAGAGAGCCCTTTGATTCTCTCTATCTTAACCTTAGTTTTCTCTCTGATAATAGGATGTCGGTATGAGAATGTAGCAGTCCGTGTAATCTAAGGACCATAACTATATATATAGGCAACCAAGAGCCTTTTGGTATTCATGTCTTTTGGCATTCCCACCCTGGTATTTCTATTTTAGTCCATCATTAAAATAGATATAACCCTTTAATCTCTACACATTAAAGGTCTATATCCTATTAGATACACCAAAACTCAATTGCCTAAAAAATACTTAGCAGATCATTTTTAATTAGGCTTCACCTTATTTGACAGTCCACAAACACACAATTATTCTCATATAAGCCCAACGTTGGATTAATGATTCAACATTAACGACTCATTATTATATCTCTATGTTTAATTATGTATTTCTTAAAATTCTAACAAAGTCAGATTATTATAATTTTAATGACTCGTCACAATATGAACATTACAAAAATAAAATAAGCTATGTAATGAACCATCTCATGATGAATAGTAATCTTATTTTTACAAGGAATGAATTGTAAATTTTATTAAGTGCAAGGACCAAAAACTTTTAATAAATAAAAATAAAGTGTGATGGAATGATTAGCCCTAATTTAGATAGTGAATATAAATAGACATTCCATATTATGTTTGGATTCCAACTTCCTTGGAACTTCTCTTTCTTGACCTTCGGACCCAACCTTTTCTTTTCTTTTACGGATGGATAAATTTGATTTGTGAAGGACAAAAACAGGGGCCAAGCACAGCTACATAGCAGAATAATAGAATGATAGCTAAGAGTTTTCAATTGCATATGTCCAGATCAATATGTTGCTTTCTACATCTGAAATTTTCTTCCATTGACAGCTTCCATTCATGCTCTATTTAGTGAGCTTCCATCCATGCTGGACTTTATGGCCTATCCAGATCATTTGATTCTTCTCTTCCAAGCAAATGATTCTGCCATCTCAGTTCTCAATTTATGTTGGAATTCTTAATTTGTGCCCATCTGAGCCAGTCAGTCTCCCCAGCTGTGTTTATTTGTCAGCAGATGAAAACACGAGGGTGAAGTAAAAATGATGCCTTTCTGGAAAATGAACTGGATCTACTGACTTCTTTGAATCCCTTGATGCATGTTAGTCTGTACGACTCAGAAGTCAATACTGCAGGCATAAAGATTGTAGCTTTCAAATGAGAGACCTATTAAGGCATCCCAATGGAGCATAGAGGAAAAGCAGGAAAGGTCAGTAGAACTAACGTAGCAGTTTGCAATATAGTTCAGTATTTCAGAATACAGAAATTCAAGGCATTCTATTTGATCACGTTTTGGGTTCAATGGGAGTCCTAGCAAAAGAACATCAACATGAGTGCATTTTCATGAAGGTTTGAACTGCTACAATGATCGCAACAAGGGCTCACCAGAAAAAATACAAAATTGAAATCCATTTGAACAATATTTATAGATTTGAACAATGCTTGTTGTTGAGCCAATTTCCTACACTTTGCTCCTTTCTTTTCCGACCAGAGCGCATCCTCTCTGTTTCCCGGGATAAACAAGGACTCTTTACTTCAAAATTGGTTGGAGAGAACTTAAGGAAAGCCTTTTTCCTTCCCAATAAAAGGGTTAGAGCGATTGAGTGTCCCGACATGATGAAAAAATAAAAATAAAAAAGTGCCAAATCTGAAGGCACTCACACGCTCATCCAATCTTCATCATTCGTTCAGGTTTTCCTTCAGGATTAGGTTTTTTCTTTCGCTTCTGATTTAGAAATCTATCATCTGACACACTCAGGAGCTTATTGATGGACATCCCTTCCCCTGTAGTCAACTTCCTTACTTCATACCTATGCTTAATCCTCTCATCAAGGTTGTAACCAAGAAATGCAGGAAAAGACAAAAGCTCTCTGACTTCACGACCCATATCCTCAATCAAGAATTCCAACTTCTCCTCCAAAGCACCACACTTGTACTGTAGAACCTGAGGGTGCTTCTTGCTCATGGAAAGAATATCCGCATAGGTAAGACCATAGCTCAAGAATAGCCCAATCACATTTTGCAAATTCTCACAGCTTGTCCTTGATGCAGCTCCCATTGCCGCAGCCAATTCCTTGGTTCCATTTTCATACCCTATCTTCACCAAAACAACAAGTTTATGCACGAGGTTATCTTCAAAGGACAGGCCAAGAAATACAGGGGCTTTAGTCAAGAACTTGAATATCTCGTCAGAACTCAACCCGCATTGCTTGAGAAACTCTATTCTTGGACGCAACTTCCTCTCCTTGCTGGCACTAACCACATTTGGAAACACAGAAAAAATCTTGAATATTTGTGGATCAGTTAGGCCAGCAAAAGATCTCAACAACTCAACATGGCCCCCCGTATGCTTCACACTATAGCTTAAAATGGCAGGGAGTTTATGCAACACTATCCCCGTCGCATCCTCATCTCCACCGCTAATCTCCTTGAGCAACTCTACTCTAGGAATCAACTGAGTATCCAAATCAAAATTCAGAATCATTGGCCGCCTAACGATTAAGTCAACCCCACCAAACCGGCTCAAGTAAGTAACAGTCTTCTCAATTTCTTCAATAGACTTAAAGCTCAAAGCCTTGGTCAAATTCACATTGTTGAGAACATGAACAATCTTTTCTCGAGGAATTCCACGTTTAATCAACAGCTTAACCTTTTCATCAAAACCAGCCAAGAACCTTGGCACAGTGGCAATCAAAAGTCGCCTAAGTTGTGCTGGGTCGACCTTTCCTTCTAAATCATTAAGCACAAAATGTATCAATGGACCAATTTCCTTCGCTGTTAAAACATCCGGAGACTTATCAATCAAGCGATATAGTTCAGCGCCTTTGATTCCAACAGAATCTAAGAGTAAAACATGGGCTCGTATGGAGTCAAAAGATGCAGACTTTAAAGCTGGGTTCTGCTCTAACAGTAACGCAGTTTCTTTCTCATTGAAACCCATTTCTCCAAAGAACGAATAAATCAGTCCTGAAACAACAAGAAACAACAAGCTAGATGGAAATGGGTAACTGGGCATAATATGCACAACATGTTTGACAAAACGTCTGAGAGTGAAAACCGCTCACCAACTTGATTCTGCAAAATCGAAGGCAATTCCAGACAGCTGCACTGGACTAGGAGGTGTTTAGTGGGTGGAAAACCCACAGGGGATAAGAATCTCGATGCTTTAGCAGAGTTTGCTTGAGTGAACTTTCCATGGGGAGATAAAGTTGTAAATGGAGTAGCTAAAGATTGAAGCTTTATTGGTGATGGGCTTGTTGCTTGCAAGAGAAAGGAAGAATTTGAAGAAGAAAATAAAGGGTTTGCTGTTGCAAGCATGGCTGTTTTTGTTCAAGTATTCTACCTCTCTGGATGAGCTTGTACCTATAGAAGTTGAAGGCTCGCTTTGACTGGCTTCACTGTCCCGCGAGTGTTTCAACTTTCAAATAGAGGACATGTGCGTGACTTGTAACCAGCAACATGGTTTGGCCTAAATGCTAGATTTTTTTTAATGCTCTACGCCGGTTTATCTACGCGAGCAACACAACGAAAATTATGATTTAGATATGAAATGTTACATCTATAAGATATTATTTTCTCATTTGGATGAGAGTACGAAAAGCAAATCCGCTTGCTATCCGAACTAAGGCTCAAGAGTTGAATGCTGAACTGTTAAGTTGAAAATCACGTTCACCTGTTTATGAGTAGGATTCAAGTTCTCTGACTTCTAATCACAGTTACAGGACCTTGGATCATGGCAAGAATAAATAATCATGGACAGTTGAACACCCCATGTCAGAAGCGACTTGTTCTTGGCATTTAAATAAGATGGTTGTCGGTGGACTATTACTATGGTGATTCGGATATAATATTATAATCACAGTTGCATTCAGTTAGGCTTTCAAGTGTTGGCAGTGATGAGAATGAGAAATCTGATCATTGGTAAAAGTTGAAAAGGGGAATTTTGAAGTTCATATTGATGAAAAGATGGAAGTTATTCATTACAGTTCTCTCTCTAAGTAAAATATATAATGTTAACAGAAGGATGTTACAAATGCTACAGATACAATAACAATGATCACCCCATCATATTTTAAGCAATCAGGGGTTAGAATCATGTCAATGGGTTCGAGGTAGGCGGGAGATTGAGCTCCGACCACCAAATTCTGTTACCTATCCCAAGGGGGAGCACGGTGCCAAACTAAACCATTTAGGACCTGTTTGGGAGAGCTGTTATGGTAGCTTTTTAAAGTGCTTTTCATGCCGAAATACATCAAAATGATATATTTTTTTTATTTTTTAAAAATTATTTTTGACATCAGCACATCAAAATGATCTAAAAACACCAAATCATATTCATTTAAAATGAAATTTTTTTTTTACGAAAAGCTGCGGCACGACGAGTGAAACGCCGTGCCAAACAGCTTCTTACAGATTCAAAAGCTGCTGCAGCCTGGAGGAAAGGATTGGTCTTGCTGACAACCTGCTTCTTTCCATTCAGGAGTGTGGAACAAATCCATCAAGTATTGTTCTTACTTATGATTGTCCTTGAGACGATTCTTGGTAATATTTCTCCCTCTTTTGTTGCTTTTAGGGATAGCTGTTATAAGAATAACAGATGAACCACTCTTTTTAGATTTGTCAGGAGATCTGGATAAATGAATCCTGAAACACATTCAATAAGAGAAAATGCATTTCTCATGTAAATTCAAGCATCAAACAGTACAAATATTTATGAGACATGGCACAAGGCTTGTCAGCATGCTTGCCTCTTTGTGGCAACTTGGCTATGATCCTCTGCCATTTCTACCTCTTCCCTTCTCTCATCCTCTGCTTTCGGAACCTACACGAGGAAGGATAAGCAAGCATAAGCTAAATAGCACCTCTCCCGTCAAAACTTGAAGAATGCTCAATGCTTCCCCATTCATACCATCATATGGCAAGCTGTTATAGTCCGTGTTACCAGTAGAAGCACCAAACATCACCCAATGAAATGCACACAAGTAATGCAGAAACAGGGAGGAACACTCATGACACAATTGGTCAAGTCCTGCTTGCCATGCTTTGATTCAGGTGAATCATATGTGAAATGCTGATAATTTCACACTGCTAGACTCAACTCAGTCCAGGCCAAATGCCAAAAGCATAGCCATAACACGGCTTCACCAAGAGGTCAGCAAATAAACAGAGAAAATG
Source organism: Salix arbutifolia (assembly GCA_025169955.1). NCBI lineage: Eukaryota > Viridiplantae > Streptophyta > Magnoliopsida > Malpighiales > Salicaceae > Salix > Salix arbutifolia. The sequence continues at coordinate 26,014,154 of CM045917.1, read as the reverse complement.
GATACATCAATGGGGGTTTGCTACTGCGATCTCTGGCTTCCAAACAGCTTTCATAGAGGCATGCTGTAGGATGCAGTTCTTAGACCACAAATTCAAACAAGCAGAAAGAAAAAGGATACTTTAATCTCTTTGTTGTCAGTGTTTGGACAAGTATATGCAGATTAAAATGCAAATTTAGCAGTAACAATGTCAAACTAAAAAAACTGGAACTTGATCAGCTGAGATACCGAGTGAGGAATAATAAAGATGCAAGGCAATTTAAGCCTATTAAACTGCTGTGACCACTTCTTCCAGTAAAAAGAACCAATAGTTTGGCAAATATTCAAGTTCATAAAATAATATAATTTATAAGATCCTATGCATACTTACTTCATATATGAGAAAGTCTTAACTGCAAAGTTAAAAATTGTGCCTCTGCATCTTTGGAAAAGAATTATCAATAAATCCATGCATTTAACTAACATGATTGCCACTATAAGCAAAAATAATCACTATTCCAAATCAACAAGGTAGCTAGTAAATAGACTATATGGTGAGTAAATTATTTCAAGCAAATGAGTCCGCACCCCTAATTAGTTTAGGATTCGCATTCCCAAATATAAATGAGTGATCTTAGTGCATTGTAACCTTTATGTGGTGCAAACACCAATTAGCTAAGGAAAGCCATATAAATCTTTGGATCTGTTTACCATGTTCTGCCAAGCAAAGGCCCAAAAATGTGCACCTTATCAAGGTTTTCCAAAATGCAAACCCTTTAAGTTCAGAAAATGAGAAAATTAAACATCAAATTTCTTCCATGTGATATACTTTCAGAAACATAGAACAAGTTTCCAAACCATAGAGGCTACCAAGGCAAAGCTAAACCTAAACCCGAGAAGGAAGTCCACAATAAGCATAAAATCAGCACACTTATTCTGGGTGATGGAAATAAAGCCAACAAGTTTATCGTATGAACATCAGGTGTTTTAGCAGAAGCGGGTGCAGCATTAGAATCAAGTATGAGCCAAGAGCATAAAGCCATAGGAAGCCAAAAGTTATGATTTCACAGAGATCAAAGTCACACTCAATCATTTCAACTTCGCCAGCACAGCATTATTTTGAAAAGAAGAGGAACTTTCATTCTACGAGGAATGATTATCCTGCTAGAACTGATGAATTAAGAGATGCTGGTTTGTGCATTAGTAGTAATCAGAGTATTCAAGTTCGATGGGTGAATATTTTATGTAGTATGAGAGGCTAAACTGCAGCAGAACTCGTATGCTCTTTTGTGATGTGTGATTGTGAATTTTATTCAATGATCCAATGCAATGATAGAATAATTTTTAATGGTCTGTCTGCTATAATTTCAATGTAATCACCTACAGCAACTTACGTAGATGCTAAATTCAGCAATTTAAACATATCTTACACATGCAATACCAAAAACCATTTCAAGAAAACAGAATGGAGCTCAAAATGTTGCACAAGTTAGAGATCTAGCATTGTTAACCCACCACATTATAACTCTATCTGAAACAAGTTATGCAGCAATGACAACATGAAACCCATATGTAAAATCTGCCGACTCCACAAAACAAAACTAAAACAAAGACATAAACTCACATCATTGGCATCCTCAGACGATCCAACCTCCAAGTTTGAAACTTTAGCTTTCTTCTTCGCACCATTTCCATTTGCAGATTCCAAGTCAATTACTTTCCTCTTCTTGCTCCCAAACACCCAAGACTTTCCCTTCTTGTCCCTAACTTTCCACACGTTCTTCTTTCTAAACACCAACTTATCAAACTTCCACACTTGACAACTTGTATCAATTACTGTCACTTCACTTCTTGAATACCCTTTTAGCTCTTTATCACCACTAACACCAAAACCCTTCTCCTTCTCTTTCTCCTCCTCAACATCCTCCGCCTCCTCCTCCTCATCATCATCAACCCCACAATCCACATTATTAGAATTCTTATCCGAATTCAATGACCCTGTTGCAACAAGGACATTCTGGTCTTTTCTCACGCAATCTAAAGAGTCATTACTGCTGTTATTCCCAGAAACGAAACAAAACTTGGGCTTCGTTTGTTTTCTAGGAATCTTCTCCTTTCTCCTGGAAAGTCTTGAACTTCCCTCAATCGGGTCACTGCCACCACCCATGTTAAAGAGGTCTGAAAGAACATTGTTCATTAAAAAAAGCAAATCTTTATTGTCACTCGAAGAAATCTCCGTGGTTGTTGTTGTTGTGACTTTGTTTTGATCTGATTCAGAGTGAGTTGACTCGGAGTTTGAGTTGATGACAGAATTGGAAGCATCGGTAATCGGAGAATTAGATGGGTTAGGAACAGAAAGGTCATCATCATTGCTGTTGTTGAAGCCTTTGTTGGACCAGAGCCGGTCTAACCAGTTTGAACCGGACTTGCTGGTTTGAACTGAGCACAGCATTGGTTGATTGGCCTGGTTTAATGCGATTCGCAGAGATTCTTGATCTGTAATGATTTTGAAGGACAGAGAGAGAAAGAGGGGAGCTTTTTGAGCTACAATGAGTTTGGTTTGTAGTGGTGGCTGCCACTGATGTGAAGAAGAGTTGTTCTGGATTGATTGACCATGGGGTAACCCATAAGCATAGTCTTGCGAGTTGCCACTTGGTGCATTTTTGGAAGCCTTTGAGAAAATAAGCTGTAACCAAGAACTATTGGTAGTGGTAGTGACAAAAGCAAAAAGGCATCACTTTCAAGATTTGTAAATGATTTTCTTTTCTTTTCTTTTTACTGTTTGATTTTAAAGTATGTTTGCTTATGTTGTTTAATTTTTATTTTGCTCAAACCATAATTTCAATCTCCTTTAGTTAGTAAAAACTAGAAACTAGCTTGATTTTTAAGATTTTTTTAGAGTATTATTAAATCATTATCAAACAATCTCTTTTGGAAAATAAAAAAAAATACTGAGAGTATAAATATTTTTTTAGCAGTATCATTAAATCCAATCAAATGGTTTGATTTTGAAACTTACTAATTTGACTTCATGTCTAGCTCGAGTTTTTAATTAAATCATGAGAGAGCTGATACAAAATGAATCAATTAATTTAATGGATCTAATAGCAGTTTATACAGTTTATTTCTTGATTAATAGAAAAGACAAATTAAAATATTATTAACTCAAAATACCAATAAATAAATAATATAAGGAACAAATTAAAAACATATATGGTTTACTATTGTAACTCACAATGCAAATAGGTATGGAAAAATAATGTTTGTCCCACATCTTTTAACTTTAAGTATAAAATATATTTTTCAAATAAATTTTAAAAAATCACCTATGTTACCCGAGTTTCCACTTAAATCCTTTATCTTTCAATTAAACCCTCCATTTGGAGGGAAAAAAATGAAATTAAGTGTTTTAAAGACTTTATTGTGTAAGGAAAAGGTTTGACAACTAAAATAAAAATTTATCAAAAAAATACTATTATAATTCATAGTTTAATTGTTAGATGGTGAACAAACAAACACTATTATAAGAATTTATCATGTTGTTTATATTATAGATAATATGTTATGCTTTGTTTATAATTTTTTTTTAAGTAATCAACAATTAAAAAACACACATTCAGGTAATTAACAATTGAGCTTTTTTTCCATTGTTTATTGGGCAGACGACATGTCACCCACCCCAATATTTTTTGAATTTTTTTATCAAACAACGTGTTGTCTAATCTCCCCTGGATTCCAGTCACAACAATGATCACAAAATTAGGGCTTTAGAGTTTTTAATTTGAAAACTTGTTTTCAATTTATTTTCTTACCCAAAACACACACAAAAAAACACTTTATAAATCATGATAAACATGTTAGTGACGCCAAAAACCAAAAACGCTGCAAAAACAAACAAAAAAATTAGAATAAAAAAATAAACTCGAGTTCATATTTATTTTTTTATGAACTCTAAAGGTAAAAAAAAACACATAATATGAACTTTTATCATCAAATGGAACAATTTGATTTCATTTTTATCTATTTTGATATATTTCTAAATAAAAAATACTTTAAAAAATGATTTCAATTATAGACTATATACATGATATACATGGATGTAAAATTTATGGGATAATGTCGATGTGCTTGCGTGGATCCACCCTTAGGATTAGGAAGTGGAAGACGACACACAACTCTTCAAACTTTGAATGAATCTGGCTGTCCGAAAAACAATTAATTATTATTTTATCACTTGAGCTTTGAAATTATCAAGCACACGAACGGAGGCAAAACGTGAAAAACAAGAGATCCTCAGCACTTACAGGGCAGCTGACATTCTTAACCTATTTTATTTAGTCCCTCTACTTGTATTTGTTTTTAATTTTCATCTCTTTTTTTGAATTCATCACTGTATAGCATGATCAATGACACTAGATCTCGCCATCCACTCTTATCTTGTTTATTTCTTATAGGAACCCACACACCTCTTCTTGTTTATTTTTTTTTAATTTCTTATAGGAACCCACACACCTCTTCTTGTTTATTTAATTTATAGTTATAAAACTTAATTAAAAGTGAATTCAGAATACGAACCAGGTCACGAATTAAAAGTGTTAAGCTATTTGTCATTTTGATGATAAATTTCAAGAAAAATGAATGGTTGAACCCTAAATTTTGAACGGGGCAATTGAGTTTCTCCATATAATATATATATTTTTCAAACTCAAACTGGTTTAGGTCGACCTGCTAGGCTACTTCAGGTCTTACAACCATGATTGATTATGAAATGGAAGAATGAACTTAAATTTAAAAAATGCAAAATAAAATAAAATGGAAGGACTAAAATTGTAACCTAACAACAAAACCAACAAGGAAACAGTATTACCTTAAAGAAACAGAGTGTTTTCAGTTTTCAACATCCAAAGAACACCAGACAGAACAAACAAGGACGGAGGTGGAAGTAGCGTGTCTTATCTATTTTATGTCTTCCTATCTCCTGCATCGATAGGAGGTGGTGTGATGTGGGCGGATAAAGTACATAACTGAATTCATTCTCCACCAATGGTTTCTCTCTTTTCCTTTCAAAGTGGGGCCTTCTGAGAGCCTTCAATGCTTCCTTTCCTTTTAGAAACTTCAATAATAATAATAATAGGTGTTTTCTCCTCCACCAAACAAAGTTATGGCTTTCCAATGTTTTTCACAAAAACCATGGTGACATGAACCTAACACGCCTCTTCTCTTATCCACTAGCGTAATCTTTTCTTATCACCCCCACCACTCATGTCTCAATCATCTTCACACACGAACACGAACAGTCTCTTGGTCTTCTTCTTGCCAAATTCATGAGATATTTCTTTCTGGGGCTTTATATTTTCTCCGTCTGTCTAGAAACCCTTTGTTGTCTATCTCTTGAACTATCAGTTTCCTTGATTATTTTATTCAGAGGTTGAAACTCTTGGCACCTAAAAAATAAAAAGCTTGCAAATTTAGAGGTTTTATTGATAGCCCATTTAGGCTTTGTAAGTTTATGTGATGTTATGGCCTTGATTGAGGCTTTATATGAGGTTTTAGGGAATCCCTCCTCAATGTTAGGGGTATGTACAGAAATGGTGGGACTTTTAGTTCCATTGTGGATAGCTTTTCTGATTGGTTTAGTGCTTGGATGGTCATGGAAACCAAAATGGGTGACCAGGAAAAGTGACAAATTGTCTTGCTGTGTATCAAAGATATTGGATTCATCGTTGCCATCTTCACCTTGTCGGTCTTTGATGTCTCCATTGAAGACTTTTGGTTCTTTCTCACAGTGGAATTCATTCATGTCGAGGTCCTCGACTTGTGAAGCTTCTTGGGCTGTGGACAACAACAACAACAACAACAACAACAACAACAATTTAGTGCATCAGAATCTATCTCCTGCGCCTCCTACAGAATATGACGATTGCAGGTACCTTCCCTTATCAAAGCGTCTAGTTTTCATTATCAATAAAAGATTAAAAAATCTTTGAATGAGTTTAGAAGTCTGTTAGTGGTATTTATTTTTTCTATTGCTAAATAAGGGATAAAGCTTTCAATCATTTTGTGGAATTGAAGTTCGTAATCAATTTCATTAATTGATTCCAAAGCATTAGACATTCAAAACTTACTGTCACATCTGCTCTAAACGTAGGGTTGTTAATACCATCACGACAACTTAAATACTTGTATGGAAGTATGATATTTAGTGAGAACCTTGAATCTCTGCAAATACTAAAATTGGATGAGGCGGGAAACATAAAAAATAATATAGGATTCAATTTGATAATAGGTTGCGGTTTCGTAATGATCCCATGCTTTATGATTATTTATAATTATCTGTTGTCGGGGTTGACACACAATGGAACTTTGTCTATATAGGATGGACAGAAATGATTTTGGATAATTGGTAAAGAAAAATTCACCTGAGCCTAATTTGAGGCGAGTAAATAATTTCTTCTTAATACTTGTCTAGTAGATCGCTGCTGAATGAAGAGCAGTCTAATGTTGCTAGCCAAGTCACGGAGGAGGATTTAGAACACTTGTACCAGCTTGTTGAGGTGAAAGATGGAGGTCCTACTTGGATGCATATGATGGATCGTTCCACCTCAACTATGAGCTATAAGGCATGGAGGAGAGATCCCAAGGTAGACTTTTTTTTTTTTATCTTATTCAAACAGTAATTCAATTCAGTCCAACAGCAGTATCAGGTCTCGAGGTTCAGTTTGGTTGGAATTTCAGCAACTTTCTTTCATATAATAGGATATATTTCGAATACATGCCATCTTGTTAATCAGTTCTTGTTTTGATGATGTGTTAGACTGGTCCTCCCCAATATCGTAGCAGCACTGTCTTTGAGGATGCCTCGCCTGAGATAGTGAGAGACTTCTTTTGGGATGATGATTTCCGTCCAAAGTGGGATGACATGCTTCTTTATTCTGCAATATTAGATGAATGCCCCACTACTGGGACGATGTTAGTGCATTGGGTGCGAAAAGTGAGTCTTCCTTTCACATGTTCTAATTCATAGCTTCTCTTGGTTTTATGTGCTCATCTCCCCCCAATGGTTTGTGTTGGCAGTTCCCCTTTTTCTGTAGTGACAGAGAATACATAATTGGTCGGCGAATATGGGAATCAGGCAGGTCTTATTACTGTGTGACCAAGGTATGAAACAGAGTTTGCTGTTCTATGTACAACAATAAAGCATCAAGTAGGATCTACTTAGTGCCTATCTCAATTTTAGTGGGACCAAACATGGAAGATGAGTTCAGCTACATGTAAGGTAACAATGGTCTAATGAAGCCATTCAGCTAGGACTGCCAATGCAAACTAAGTATGCCTGATCTTCTTAATCCTCCATTTTAAACCTCACCAGCCGTAAATAATCGATCGCCAGTGGCTTAAAACTGGGATGGAGTAAAATAAAAGAGAAAGTAGAAGGATAGATGAGATATATTTGTGAAGGAAGCATTTGAAGCATTAAATAACCCTGTTTATAAACTACTTGTGTCCTAGGTTATGGTATAGGATTTGACCATATAAAATACTTGATGATTCTAGATCCTTGTGACATGATTGGGGGAAATTGACAAATTATTTACTTGTGTATGTTTTGGGGATTAACTTTAACGAAGATTGCACCAGCAAGGAGTGAGCATCTAAGAGAATTTTTGGTTTGTAATTATACATAAAATGATAGGGATGGAAAGACTCGTTCCTTTTGGCTATGATGGAGTTCCCCTCAGTCTAAGTTTAGTACTCAGCATCTTCGAGAGCCACATTTTCCCATTGCTTCCGGTCATAACCTCTTCCTACCACAGGGAGAGACATAACATAGGGGACTGTAAGGTCTTGTGGAAAAAGACCTTTGGTAACAAGGAGCATCCAGCAATCTCCTCTTATATTAATGACTACTTTTCCTAACAAATTTCAGGGAGTACCCAGTTCTTCTATCCCAAGGCGAGATAAACCAAGACGCGTTGACGTATACTATTCAAGCTGGTGCATTCGAGCAGGCATGTTGTAGCTTCTTTCTTTCTGTCATTTAATTGAATAGCACCTTTATATTTCAGCTTGAAACAGCTCTTCATGCTCAAGTTACCAGAGCATTGGGCAATTGTTTTTGTCCCCTGAAGAGCTAGTCTGTAAATTAGAGTGTGAACCTACAATAGCTCAAGTTTTTGTGCTATTATTTGCTATGAGACTCAGAATAGAGAGTGATAGCTAAATTCTTTTCAATTGCACTTGGCAGTGGAGTCAAGGAAAGGTGATGGCCAGCTGACAGCTTGTGAGGTATTACTCTTCCATTATGAAGACATGGGTATCCCATGGGAAATCGCTAAGCTTGGAGTGCGACAGGGAATGTGGGGAACTGTCAAGAAGATTGAGCCTGGTTTACGTGCCTACCAAAGAACAAGAGCATCGGGGAGAACACTTTCTCGGCCTGCTTTCATGGCTCGGATTAACTCCAAAATAAATCCAGAGTTGCTGAGATCCTTGGGAGATGACGAGGATTTGTCAGAGACTGAAGCAGCGACTACTCCTGAAAAATCTTTGGGCAGGAACATACCAAAGCTTCTAATTGTTGGTGGAGCTATTGCACTCGCATGCGGTTTTGATCGAGGACTCTTGACCAAGGCATTTATATTCAGTGTGGGAAGAAGGTTTGGAAACATGGGAAAGAATGCTAAATTGAGTGCTGCAAGTACTTGAGAGTCGAAAACCATTATTTTTCACAATCCAATTTGAGAGATGCTCTATTTTTTAACCTTGTTTCACTCCTCCCTTTTCAATGGTTGCGGGAGGTTAAATAACTTTGTATAATACTTCAGAAACATAATGATGTTATGAGTATGTATATACACTCGAGGCAGATATTTTCTCTGCAATCAATGAAACCACAGAGTATCTGTTCTAGAAGATGTTGTAATTGTTTACGTTTATCAGTCTCATCTTATCCCTCTCATACTAGCAGTTAAAAACAACACAACAAAACACCAAATGAAATCTTACGAAATGAGAAGTTACATAGGAGATATCCCTCTTCTGATCTCCTCCAGTTCAACCTCTTTCATTACATAATCAGACTAAAAAGGTAGCATTGCTCTTTAGCAAGTGCCATGAATGTCTAATCCATGCATGACTAGCTATAACAGTAGTAGTAAATTAACTTTTTGTAGAAAGAAGGTGATATCCATCGTTTACTAACAGCCACCCCTGCAGGCAGCATTGGAATTAATTAACTACAAAAACCAAGCAGAATCAATGACATATTAATGTTTCAAAACAGTTTAGACCATCCAGTTGAGGTGCTAGTTTTGGCATTTCACTGGCCTTCACTTTTTCCACCATGTTTTCTCTAGATGCTCTCATTCTGCCTCCCATCTCCTGAACATAAAAAGAATTTAAAATAATTTAGCTTGGATTTTTCCACACAAAACAAGAAGTAAAACTACATGATGAAGGAAAACGAGAGAAATTTATGACTGGACTTGTGAATAACCTGAGCTTTGGAATGGCTTTGGTCAACGAAATAAATCACTGCTGCAGCAACAACAGCTGGTACTGCCACAGAAACTGCACCCATTGCCATTTTTCTATGTTATTCCTGAATACTATGGCCTGCAATGATACAACTTTAATATGGAGAAACACCAAGGAGGGGTGACAGCAATAGCAAAGGAATTCTTTAATTTATATCAACTCAGGCTCTCCCTTAAGGCTTTCTTTCATGAGCATTTATTTGGTGGGTAGATGTGAAAAGGATAATCCTATCCAAATCCGAAGTTATCCATTCCACTGGACAGAGTTTCCTCATGAGAATATTAAAAGGAAGCCACGTCAAGAGGGAGTGATCCGACCAGACATTTACACTGCACTTTCCTAGCAATCTCTTACCCTTCAAGCAACTTGCAGTTTGCACCTAATGAAAAAGGAGCATGTCTTGTATTTTCATCATGTGAAAGATATTAGTAGTTTGGGGCACACCATGTTCATTTGTTTCACTAAATAGTTGTGAGAATATCCTGCACATAAATGTATTAGGCTATGATTTCTCATTAGAATATACTAGATAAGACAAAAAAACAAAAAATATTCATCCCTCTCACATATAGTTAGGTTTAAATAACTCCGTTAAAATTTTATCTTTTTACTTAATTGGGAAGTATATTTTAAGTTTTGGTTTTCATGGGAATTGATGTATTAGAACTAGTAGAAATTAAGGGTTCAAATGCGGATCAACCACTAACAGATCTTGCTAACAATCTAGCAGGTATGTTCATGGATTCGTGGGACAAAATTAGGTTGAAGAGAAAGTATAGCCATGCTAGACCAATAACATAATATCAAAAGATCATAGCTTTTGATCCAGCTGTTTGATCGGCTCAAATTTGATTCAAAACATGATTCTGTACGAAGATTGACTTACTATGCTAGCTGAGCTCTCAAATTATGTCTAAAAAATGTTTATTGAGGAAGCTCTCAAACCTTCCTCGATTTCTGTCTTTTATATGTTTACGAATGAGTCTATTCAATCACTAAGAAACGGCTCTGAGTTTTATTAACGAATCCATTTCGATAATAAAATTGAAATAAAGATGCTCGATATAAATAAAAAAAAAGAAATTCAGTGAAAAACTGAAGGCTCAGTAAGGAAGTATTGTCTCAAAACAGTGAACTCCATCCAGCTCCGGAGCAAACCTTGGTCTCCTCCTCTGCTGCTGTAATGGCTTGTTAATGCTTGCCGGAGGTGATTTTGACGACGCTGATGACGTGTCCTTACTTCCTTCATGCATCACACTCTTCTTCATAGACTCAACCCCTGGTCTACTCCCTTCTTCGGGAGTAGTGAACGAGAAGTTGAGCTTCTGCCCAAATGATTCTGCACATAGTGCATCAAATGAACTGAACATGGACGTCATCATGATCGAGACTCAAATCGAAGAAGCGGGCTCTGCTTGTGTTTTTTCTGAGATTTCAAGAAAAAAAGGTTCTTCTTCTTCTTCTTCTTTAAGTGTAGTTTCTTGCTTGGATTGGATTGGGATAGGAGAGGTTTATATAGGGCGAAGGGGATCCTAAATTCTCAGAAACATCTGGAAAGATGGATGGAAGGTGGTGGAGGATGACTCGGTCCAGTAATGGTCTGCAAACTGGGTAAAGATATATCTCCACGGTCCATTAGTAGTTGGACACCTGTACGATGACTTACGTGGAGGGCTGAGATTAGGGTGTACATTATTATATTAATTGATTTATAGGAGGACTTGAGTTTCCAAGCTCCAACGTGAGCTGATGGGAACTCACCTCGTGCATGAAGGTTCGGTCGTGTTGAGGTGGTGACGCAAGTAGTGACCTCTCAACTAGCGGAGGACCTCTCAATTAGTGGAGGTTGGGTTTGGACAAGCCATTTTGATGTCCACTTGTCATGCTAGTAATTTTTATTTATTAATATAGATGTTTAGAATAATTTAAAACAATTTTTATATGTTTTGACTAATTTTATGGGCTTTAAAATTAATAATTATATAAGTCTCCAAATATAATAATGTTAACAATAACAAAACTCAAACTCTTTAGTTCTAAGTCCCACCACTAATCAATTACTATATTTAAATTTAGATAGACTCGTGGAGGAGAATGAAAGAGGATATCACTTGTCAATTATTTTATTTTATATTTTGATGCCATGATTTTTTTCATGGACAATACAAGAGGAGTTGATGGTGGCCATTGTGTTTCCTTGATCAAGAAGGTTATGTATGTAATGGAAGTTTTGGCAAGATGCCGATGGGAAGATAATATTTTTTTTTAGTGTGTTTAATGTTTGATGTTTTTTAATTAAACATATATTAAAATATTTTTTATATATATTTTCTATTTTTTCAATTAGTATATTAAAATTATTTAGTTAATTAATAATTGAGGGCTGATCAAGACTAATTTAATCAATAAACGAAGTGGGAGAGTCTAAATCAGATAGAAATAATTGACAAACTGTTAAGAAATTTCATTAATTTATGTATTTAAATAGTTTTATACACTATTGTTTTATAGTTATCCTCTATATATTACATTATTGAAGAAACCTCTATTGTAAATTCGGCCGAAACATATGTTTTCTAGGCCCTGCCATAACGTGCATGTGCTGGTCGCAGAAGAGAATCACCTCCCAAATGCTGTAAGTAGCTCAGCTGTCTAGCTTTCAAGTAACCGGGAATGTGTCAAGTGGAGAGACAGGGAGGATCATCCCCACCTGTTCGTCAAAAAACAGTGTGATGAACTTGGAAGGGGACCGACCAGCAGATGCGATCAGTAGCTGAAATCGATCGCCACCGCGCAAGGAGGGCGGAGACGGAAACAGAAGAGGGGCTGGACCTGAGTTTATGGGGGGAATATATAACACGGCACAGAAGAGAATGGAACCAGCAGATGCACGATGCAAGCTTTTACTAATTTAGGAGGCTTTAGTCAATCATTACCTCCTACACATAACAATCATCTCATTGCAAGTGTTTGGGTGACTCCAGTTTGAACCAAAACGAAACTTGGTCACATGAATATTCTTGTAAATCCCGGTTGATAAGAAAGAAAAGAAAAAAAAACCTAACTTTAAGAAATAATTATTTACGGAAATCTAAATTAATGAGCCATTAATCAGCAAATTACCATGAATTTATTCATGTGCTTGAGTAATTTAAACTTTTCCCTGGAAAGAGGTGGCTGTCACAGTAGTTCTGCTAGGCTGCATTGCCAAGGTAATGAAGGAAACTTGAAACTTTTGCATCCAAAAACCTTGGATCTCATAGCCTACCATCATAGTCTTTATTTAAATTCTTCATGCTGCTGTATAGCTTTCCAAAAATAGGATAATCTCCGATACCATATGCACATTGGATAACATCTTGAACAACGATCAAGTAGAAAGCAATGGCATAGGAAATATGTAAAGGTTTGGACACATCAAATCCCATTGAATTTTGATCAAACAAGTAAGCACTGTTAAGAGCTGAGTCAAAATCAATATAAACAAGCAAGTTATTGAGCTAAAACATCAAAAATCCTTGTAAGAAGATTCATGGTCAATCAATCAGAAGTTCTCATATCATCGAGCAAAATTTTACCACATTACAACTGACAAGCCGATCCTAATTTGTTAAAGCAACAGAGAGTAGGGGATTGAAATTGAAGAAACTTGAAAGAAGCACTTAATCGAACAAGCCGAATCCCATGTCATCATCACTCTCTGGGGCTTCCTCCTGCACATAAACAACACCAAATCTCAAAACAAAACACACTCCAAGACTCAAAAAGTCGGCAAAACAAAATCTCAATTCCGCTTAAAATTCAATCCTTTAAACTTAAAATTCAATCCTTAAAACTACAAGAAAAAACAAATTTAAAAAATACATAAATATAAACTTCTACGCTCAGAAAAAAACAAAACAAATAAACACAAGTAAAACCAAATTCCAAAACAGAAAACATGAAGGAAAACAGAACCCCACAAAATCAAAACCGTCATTTTCGCCAAAAAATTAAACCTTTACAATAAAACTACACAAATCACAGACAAGACAAAAACTCATTTTGTTCCTAGAGATAAAACCCTTGTGTCTAAAACTCCAAGAAAAGAACAAAGCACCATTGTTTTTACCTTCTTCTCCTCGACAGCAGGAGCAGCGGCAGCCCCAGAAGAAGCAACAGAAACAGGAGCAGCAGCACCACTAGCGCCAATATTCATGATAAGATCACCAACATTTCTTTTATCGGCAAGCTTAGCAAAAAGACTTGGCCAGTAAGATTCCACATTCACGCTAGCTGCTTTCACGAGTGTAGCAATCTTATCCGGCTGATTCAATATTTCAGGAAAAAAGCTGATGTTTCTGGTTTCTTACAGTGATGGAGATGTCTTCGTCGTAGAGGATGAGGGTGGCGTAAGTGCAAGCGAGCTCACTTAGAGACATGACTGCTTCCTTGCTTTGCTTGTGTCTTTTCCAGATGAGAGCTGCGTTAGGCTGGGAAATTGAGAGAGTTGACCAAGGGCAAGAGGGTTTATTTTATATGTATACGTCTAGCTAGGGTTTTAGGACAAAGCTGGCAGAGTTTGTTATATAACATCATCTTATAAATTATTATTTATCTTTAAAAAATCTCATTGATTTATTTTTTAGTTGGTTTTCATGTTTTGTTTTGTTTTCATCGGAGCTATATCTCTTTTCTGATTTATTTTGATTTATTCCAGCCAGTTCCCTTTTCATCCACCAAGCAGAATATTGTCACCATTTCAAGCATGCTTATTTCGATTGGGTAACCGGTGGCAGTAAAAACTAGCGCACAAACCACCATGTTCAGTCATCGGAGTCTCACAAACATTGGAAAGTTGCCAAGCTCAACATGAAAGTGTACTGGCATAAATCCAAGATCAACAAAATGACAAGAAACCATCAGGCCAAATACTGCTTCTAGTTCATGTTTTCATCAAAATATTCCCAACTAACTGGATAACTAGCCCTTCAAATTCCTCTCAGTAGGCCTCGGGCGTTTTCTTCATCAACAACATTTAAAGGAACAGTCCATCTTAGAAGGCCTTCGCAGTTTTCACTGGAGTTTATAGCAGTCAGGCACTTCCAGACCGTGCCTGCATAAAGATTCGAGCTTAATCTTAGTTCTTTACTAGATATTGTACTCAAAATTCTTTGCTCTGATGTAATTTATAACTACAAATTCTTTGCCCTTTAATTTCATTAACAAACCCGGGAGGAACTTGCCTTGTTGGGAGATTCTGACCTGGACCTTGATTTTGGTCTGTGTGTGTTTCAATACAGCAGAATGACAGAAAAATAAATTCAAATCAATTTACTTTTGAGAAAAACAGCAAATAAAATGCAAAGCAAAGAAGCTGAAACGGTAAGCAATCTCCAATTACCTGGATGATTTCAGAGGTGAAGGAGATCTAGATTTTGACCTTGACCTTGATCTTGAAACAGATCTTTCCAATGATTTGCTGCATAAAACAGAAAGCGAAAGCTATCAATTTATAGAGAACACCCACCTGACAGTATAATGCCAAAGAATAAAAAGCACACAAACCTCCGGTTCCTCCTTGGACTTCGGCTCCTGCTCCTGCTCCGGCTCCGGCTCCGGCTCCTTGATGGAGAGCTCTCATACTGCTTCACCTTGACAAATCAGAACAAACAGCAAAACCAAGACCAATTGTTAAGTGAACCTTCATTTGCAGCTGTTAAACAATTTTTTCCCTGTCATACGCAAAGCATCTTCACAAGGTTGGTAATAAGCTATTCTTATTCTACAGAAAAGATGATAAGTTAAAAGCCTCATGCATTGATGTTTTCACGAATTTCTAGTACTCCAAAATAGAAGATGGAGCAGGTAAGGCAAGGGATCCACTAGGTATAATTAAAGTGACAACATGGAAAATTGCAAACTTCGGACAATTCTGCATTATAAAACCATTTTCAAATATATGAATTAACTCACCACCTACTCAACAGATAAATGCTAGATTTAATGGTTACCCGAATATAAGCTCTGGCCCAAGGATTTCTGAACTCGGTATCATCAAGTTTCCGAATCTGAATAACATTAGCAGAGCCAGCTGTTAGATAAGAGTCCAGAGCAACAATCCCCCAGCATGTTTTTGTTATCATTATTTTATTTATTTATTTATTGGGAGGGGGGAGATTGAACAACGAAACTTACAGCATATTTCATGTCTTCAAGATTAGTATAATCAACAACGCCAAAAGTCCCTGAATGTTAATTCCAAAATGTCAATTCAGTATCCGCATGAATACATGCAGCTCATGAGATATTTATCACTGTATGTCCAATATCAGTATCCATGCATGTTTTGCACCTCACTAAAAATTAGGATGTGAAATTGAACACCAGCAAGATGAATTGGTGGGTGGGGGGGGAATCCTAAAACAGGAACAAGAATGGGAAATTGCAGAGCATTCTAACAGGCATACCATCACTATCACGAGAAACTTCAGCAAAACACACATCTCCAGCTTTACGCATATGATCCTGAAATCAATTTATCACTCATTAGAGAGAGCAGAAACTAATAACACTGTCATTAGCCAAGTATTGGAAGTTCATAAACCTTCAAATCTTGCCAGGAAGCAGAAGAAGGGAGACCACGAACAATAACTGCAAAAGAAATAAGTGCCTTAGAACTCTATCCAGGTAACTTTAAGGAAACTAGGAGTAAATTATATGCAAGGAAATAAGAGTAGGTTTTGGAAAAACTGTCCAATTACTGCTACGAATTTTTTTACTAAGAAATAAATAATCCCCAAACAAACCTCGAAATTCAGAATGGCGTGAGATGCCAAACCGACCCCCACTCCCACCACCACCACCACCACCATACCCACCACGGTGATCATTTGATGATGGTCCTCTACCACCATGGGCAAGCTCAACCTGCATGCATAGCAATGAGAAATAAAAAAGGCAAACAGTAAATGATATGCAGACACAATTAGAACTGATTATTACCCTTAACCTACAACCATCAAAGTTATAGCCATCACGACCCCTTATTGCATCTTCAGCATCCCGAGCGCTCTCAAACTGAAAACAAAAAATATAAGCCCAAAGATGAAGACCCCAGTTATGAGTGAGTGTTCTAGGAGAAACAATTAGGAGAGTTTCAGCATTTTATCATCAAGTTGTTGATCCCCAAACAAAAACACACTCATTGCAATACAAGACAATGACCATTTCACCATGCAATGGCCCCAAAACACAATTTGAAGCGCTCTCCTTCTTTCCAAGTAGAAAATACAAGAATGCTACCTAGCTCCATATGTTGCAGAGATCAAGTATATCGAGGGCTTTACCTCAACAAAACAATAACAAGGGGGGCGAGGTGGAATCTTCAATTCAACATCCAAGATACGGCCATACTACAAAAATCAATAACAAATATCTGTGAGTTTAGCCATACTGGTAAACAATTGGGCAGCTGGACAGCATACAAAGCATGTCATATACAATCTACAAATGGTCCAGTAATACTCTTTCACTATGTTATAATGCAAATGGCACAAGCATTGTGTAAGTGATGCACATACACACTCTATTCAGCCTCAGGACAGCACATGAACAAGCAAAGCAATGCTTGATTTTTTTTCAAAATTTGATCCCTCTGATTGGAAGCACAAATGTGCCTGTATAACTTTTAATAAGTTTTGAAGCTAGGATGGAATGCCAGAAACAAATAAGATTGCTTAAAGAAATAATATTAAATAGCAAGCAGACATGAACATAATTAATAACACGAAAAAGTACCCATTATTTCTGAGGTAAAAAACAATGATAAGGGTGAAAACACAACCCATTGAAGATGAACAAATCTCATTATTCTGCAAGCAAGAATTAACTTCACAAGATTACATTTAAAACAAACCTTGTAAAATAAATCTTCAATTTCTGATTCTCTTATATCTGCAGGCAAATTACCAACATAGATTGTACGAGAGAAGCGACCACTCATTTTTTGTACCAGAAGAATACCGCAAGGCTTTCACTGCACAATGAAAATGAACTGCATAAATGAATAAACATTTTCAGAAACGAAAAGGCTCCATGTGCTTATGTTCCATTTTATCATGAGCATGTACTCTGGCGATAACAAAAGTATGTCAAAACCAAAAACTATGAAGCAAACCAAGTGAGCAATACTCCATGTGGGTGGTGCTCCACAAGCTCCCATTGCTCATTTGCTCCAAGATGCTCCAAAGCTATAACAAAATTGAAAATATATATTTGGTCTCCTCATCATTCCACATATTTTTGTAGATGTATAGCTCTTCTGAAGGTGAGAAACAATCTCCAGTTATAAAAAATAATACCCATAAGTCCACTCCACCCTGATATTCCCACTCCCTCTCTATATCCCTATGCATGATTGCAAAGCTCAAATTTGTCCAAGCGCTTGTCATCTATCATAAAGAAAGCATTTGTGTCATGAGATCAACATATATTTATTTACTTACCTTACTCAGCTCACTTTTTTCTAGCAGAATTGATAAAAACAACCCTCTAAATACAAATACGCCCCCAAGTTCCCCTTCATTTGTCAAAAAATACAAACTTTGCAAGTCACCCTCGGGTCGAGGCTAGGGGCATCTGTCTTTCGCATCACTTTTTAAAACCTTTTCTGTTCCTGATTGAATTCACCAACTGAAGAATTCATCAAGTCAGTTACTGACTCAACCCAAAAAAAAAATGTCAAACGGAACTACTCTAAATCGCCATTAGAGACCATTGATTAACACACCATTTGTCAACTTCCTTATTCTTGTTAGTTAGCACGTCCTAGGCTCTTCTTCTTTACATCAAGCAAAAAAGATTGTATCTCGGCCCACATCACTATACACATTTCGCAACCCCAACAATAAAAGTAACATAAGCGAGAATTAGCGGTGTGTTTGAATATGTTAATGTTAGCCTCTCGTCATCAATTTCAAAGAATTCGTTTCCTTTAATAATAGTAGTAGTAGTAATTAAAGTAGATTAATTTTCTCAATATTTAAAATGATATAAATAAATAATGTTGAAGAACACAAGATCAATAAAAAAGAGCAATTGCAGTTGCTTAATCGAAATTATTAAGCAAGGACTCAATTAATTTCTGTAATCTTCAAGTCCTGGAAACATGAACTGGAAGAAATTAGAGAAAGAGAGGAGCTATGCTGTTGTTCACTATACCGAGAGAGAAACGGATGCCAGAGCCAGCCAATGAGGTTTGGAGAGAGACGACGACGGTCGGACGGACGGAGTTGGGAGCTAGCTAGGGTTTCTTGCTGTTCCTTCTCTAAAAGCTTGAAACTTTGGGCCGATGCTGCGTTTTGGCTATACTTACACCGTCACACGCTTCCTTTTTGTAGTGTAGTCTTCAAAATCGGTCGACCCGTATTTTCCGGTTCAGTAAGAGGCCCAGTCAGCTTTTGAGTTATATATTTGAGGCTAGTGTTTTTGGTAAAAGTAAATAAATATATATATATATATATATATATAAATAACTGTTTTTTGCCTCGGTTTTTAATTTAAATAATTATATTCTTATGTATGAATATATCATCAATATAAGTATATAAAAAAAGAAGTAAAATATTTTAATATAATCACAAAAGTTTAAATAGAAACGAATAAAAAATTAGAGCATTAAATTAAAATACAAAAATAATAAAATTATATTAAAACTCATCAAATTATTAAATTGAAACCTCATCATAGGTTATATTTTTTTTTATTTTCATGCATTATTGGTTTTTTGCTAATAAATAGAATCCCTAGATTGCTTATTTAAAAAAAAAGGCTTTTTTTTAATTATAATCTCACACTATGTTTTCGGAAAATATTTATAATATTAAAAAATTAATTAAAAATGATTTATAAAATTAATATTCATGTATATATTGTTAATTTATATTCATGTCATATATATTCGAAAAGATTTCATGTTAATTGACTAGCATGTCACTACCAAATTTCAAGAAGGTGGCAGGAGACTTCACTGATAACCCCTCACCTCTCCTGATTTGGTGTCTGTTTGGAAGTTTTGGTTGCGGTTGTTTTTAAAAGTGTTTTTTTATTTAAAAATACATTAAAATAATATATTTTTATTTTTTTAAAATTATTTTTGATATCAACATATGATCAAAATCATTATTTTTTAATTTAAAATAAAAAATAAAATAAAAAAAGTTTTAATTTTTTCAAAAATAATTTTAAAATGCAATACCAAACACCCCTAGTCATCTCAATCTTACCCGACATGCTTTTCTATTTTTTTAGGTTTCCACAAGCCACTCATACAAATTTTTCATAAACATTATGTATGCGTGGTTTTTTTCCATGCAGAGTGGTTGCCTTTTTCTACGTTAATGGCAGATCATCATCGACATTTACCTTGACACGACACCAGCCAAAATCAAAATTTCCCATCACCAATACAACCTTTTCTTCATGAAAATTCTCCAAGGTTTAGGTGTATAAAATTCAGTCAAAGAAGAGTATGAGTTTTTTACAGTACTTCATCAACTTATAATTTATCCTTCAAAGAAGAGTACATCTACCTTCTGCCTGCCAATTGACTGAATGCAATTATTTAGATTTTAGAACAACATGGAAAGATATCTTAGCATACGACCTGTCATAGGATGAAATCTAGATTGATGGCACTTCTCATTCATTTGGGCTGCTGAATATAGGGTGGCCTTCTTCGATTGTACAACTGGGAAGCTAAAATGGAAGATAAGGAGGGCCCCAAGAATATGACTCAGGAATCATCATGCACCTCAGAAAACCATGGCTATACCCCATGAAGGAATGAAGCTAAAATACACGATGTTACAAGTCATTCGCAGCCATTATACCATGATGAGGATGTCACTTTTTAAGATCTACAAACGAGGACAGGTGGATGATTTTGTTCACTTGTGGACAAATAACACACTATCAAGTTCATTAAACAGGATAGGTGGTGGAATGGAGAGTCGTCTATTTTGCAAACTCTTCCAGCATTTAACTTAGCAGAAGGAACTTTTCTTCTGCAGTTCAGCTCTTGTTCTTCCTTGTCCTCTGTGATGGGTTCTTACTGCTGCTTCTCGCTGTTATTCTCAGCAACTATTGTAGTGTTTGTAGCATATCCAATTTTAGCTGACGGGAAGGAGCAGATAACTGGACCTGCAGTTACTGTGACCAAACATCTTTTCTTCTCAGATTTTAGGTTAGATGATCCCAAAATTGTAAATGAGGTTAAGCTTTTAGGTAGTGCCAGGTTTTCAGATGAAAAGGGTGCTATCCAAATTCCTGACGAATCCCAGTTAAGTG
This sequence comes from Salix arbutifolia, assembly GCA_025169955.1. NCBI lineage: Eukaryota > Viridiplantae > Streptophyta > Magnoliopsida > Malpighiales > Salicaceae > Salix > Salix arbutifolia. The sequence goes on along the minus strand of CM045917.1, from coordinate 25,993,311 downwards.
ATCTGAGGCATCAAGCAGGACGAGCAATCTTTGCTTATCCTGTCCGTATGCTTGATCCGCTCACTGGTACTCCAGCTTCCTTTGAGACCACCTTCTCTTTCCAATTTAGCAACTCTAGTGATGAATCTCATGTCAACTCCTCTGGTAGTTTCAGTAATAGTGGAGGCAGTGGACTTACCTTTATTATGGTGCCTGACGAGTTCACTGTGGGCAGGCCGGGGCCATGGCTGGGCATGCTCAACGATGCCTGTGAGGACGATTATAAAGCTGTTGCTGTTGAGTTTGATACCCGTCAAAATCCTGAATTTGGTGATCCAAATGACAATCATGTGGGAATCAATCTTGGCAGCATCATTTCCACCACGACCGTAAATGCTTCAGATGCCGGTGTCTACCTCAAGGATGGTTTGATTCACGAAGCTACGATAGTATATGATGGTTCACGGCGCTGGATGGGAATTAGCCTCGGATCGAAGACCATATTCTCTGGTTCTCTTGACCTCTCCCCTTTTCTCAATGAATACATGTTTGTTGGATTCTCAGCTTCAACTGGCAATATGACCCAAATTCACAATATATACCGGTGGAACTTCACTTCTACAAGCCAAGCCTCTCTCCGCGCCCCATCTGCAGAGACATGTGAGAGTAAGATTATGGAGCAAATTGATCAAGGTGTTCAAAGTTCAGCGTCGCGTAGCTCAAAGAAAGAACCCCCAAGAAGTTTGTTGATTTTCATTAGTGTGATGGCACTGGCTATAGCTGTGTTTGCCGGTCTTTTCTACAATGGCAGGCGCAGAAATAATCAAACTAAGGCTGCTGTGATATTGCCGGATAAAAGGCAACGACCAAGGCCTCCCAACAAACCCCGCCGCTTCACCATCTCTGAAGTTTCCTCTGCCACTCGGGGTTTCCACGAGTATGAAACGCTAGGCAACGATTCCAAAGGTATTTACTACAGAGGGAAGCTTCCAAATGGTTGTCAAGTGGCCATTAAACGCTTCTCTGCTCAGTTTTTGAGCTCACAACTTGGACTGGATAGACGAAGATTGCTCAAAGAAATCAGTACCATCAGCCGAGTTCGACACCCCAATTTGGTTCCTATCAGAGGATGGTGTCAGGATAATCGTGAAACCATGGTCGTTTATGACTTTTATCCAAATGGAAGCCTAGACAAATGGCTATTTGGGGCCGGCGTGCTTCCATGGACTCGGCGGTTGAAAGTAGTAAAAGATATTGCAGACGCACTCAGTTTCCTCCACTCAAAGCAGCTAGCTCACAAGAATTTGAAAACTACCAGTGTCTTTCTTGATGTTAGCTTCAGAGCAGTTCTGGGCGACTTTGGGTTCGTGCTCTCTTCCACAGAGTCGCAGCGTTTCGAAGCAGCCGTGAGTCAGAAGGCTGATGTGTTTGAATTCGGCATTTTTGTGCTGGAAGTTGTTTCCGGGAGAGGAAGGTCGGAGTCTGAGGCGAGTCAAGAAGAGAGGGATTTGTTGGATTTCTCATGGAGAATGCATGAGATTGATGAGAAGGCAAGATTGGTGGACAGGAGGATGGGCTCCATGGTGAACTTGGAACAAGCCATTAGAGTGTCGGAGATTGGACTTCTTTGTACACTAAATGAGAACAGAGGTAGGCCATGCATGGAGGAGGTGGTGGAGTTTCTGAACCTTGATAGGCCGATCCCTGTGTTGCCACCAAATAGACCTGTTGCTCTTTTCCCCTACAGCAGCACCAATACTGGTCTTTGCACTGGCTATTCCTGCACCCCTTTCAAGTGAAAGTGCTGAATTTTCAGTCTGCAAAATCAACACCATCGAATTTGCAGACAGGCAAATCAGAGCAGAGATGGTTGGTTCTTTGATTTAGTGTTAGTCTTGTGAAATTAAATTGAGTTCTTACATCCTTACGGCCATTACTGTCATCATGAAGCTGAATCCAACTTTCTATGCCTTTGCTTCTTGATGCAAGGCACAAAATTCACAGAATCTAAAATCAATTTAAATTGGTGCAAGCAAATATTATGTTTGCAGAACACAAACAGGAAGGAAAATCTCCTAAACTTGGATCCATGCCCAGAGAAAGACTGGTGCATCATCCACATTAAATATCCTGCAACTACTACTAATGGTTCCAAACATCTTCCACAAGATGATTAGTTATATAAAATCTCAAGAACATGTTGAGTTCAGAGTCCAATTCCAATAGTTTTATTGATTTGATTTTAAAAAAAAAGGTTGAAAAATAGTACAACTGCAAGTTAAATGGCAAGCCGCTAATGTTGATTCACATCATTGAAAAATCAAAAGAGAAAGGGAAACTTATAAAGATTGCAGCCATGCAATTTAGCGTAAACAAACAAATATAGTACTATGAAATATACAAATTGCAGCTTTTTTTCTAACCAAGGAGATGTTTTAGGGTGCATTTATTGCTAATCAGTCAAATATTTTGTAAAATATACAGTTTGAACCCACCGCAGGCATGTTGATGGGTGGGCGCGGTGCGGTGCCTGGCATCCATTGACGCGAGGGACAGAAACAAAACCCTCAAGCTTGCATTTTCATGAACTGGACAAAAGACGTCACGAGCATGTGTGTATGTCGGGTGATGCCTGAGGGTTTGTCTCCTCATCTCAACTTCAGTGACATAAATTTCATGATAATGTTGTTGTCCTGCTAAATCTGTCTCTGTCTGCTGCTCCTACTCTCCTCTTGCTTCCTCTACTGCTCTCTCCGCCTCTGTTTCTTGAATTTTGTTTTATGAAAACTAGGCCAAACCTCGATTTAGCCTCCCTATTGTGACACTATGTGGGTTTTAGTCCCTAATCTATATATCAATTCTCAATTGAGTTACCAAATCAATATATTTTGTTAATTAGGTCCACAATGTTTCAGTCATTTCTCAATTGGGTTCTTTTTCCATCGTTATATTATATTATTTAGTACTTTTTTACACAATAATCATTTTATATAAAATTAGTTACAAAAATTAGAAAAAATGGATAAAAAAATATCCGAATTAGAAATCTCTAAGACATTTGGACCTGAGTGAGATACTATTCATTCTGTCTTGAAAAATTATTAAATATTAAATAATACTTTCTAGCCTCGAGTCCACACAGAGCTTTTGGGCTTTCTCATATTGTTTTCTTCTCGTCTGCTGTATCACTGCTGCTGTCGTTGTACTGTGGTTTCGAAACGTCTCCTTACAGGTTTACCATAGCTGGACCTGAATTTCTCTGAGTCACTGAGTCATCGTTTCCAAGCTGAGGTTTTTTCTTGTACTCGGGTGTTTCTCTCACTTGTTCTCTTCATTTCATTTCTTGAGTTAGAGATGTTCGTGGCTCTAAAAGTTCACTCTTTCTTCATCTTCCAAATTTGGTGTGTTATTTCCCCCCCCACTTAAATTAAGCTTTAAAACCCATTAATCTTAACTCTAAAAGTTCACTTTCTTACACTTCATTGCTCTCCAACTCATTTTTTTAATCAGGGGTCGGTTTATTTTCTTGTTATATTAATCTCTTGATTGATTGGTGCGGTGATATGATTAATTATTTCATACAAAGTTTGATGATTTCTGAAGTTGGAGTTTTGATTTATGTTGTTATTGAATCATTTGTTGTAATAAAGTGTGATGCTGTCATGAGGCTTAGTTGCTAGTTCACATAGGTGAAAGTTGGATTTTCTTATTGAGAGAAAAGAGACTTTTGATTGAATTTAGCTTGTATTTGAGATGTGATTATGGTGTTGGCTGTGACTGTTATGGGCTACTTTGATCATCATCTCCTACCTGCATTCGTTCTTATTCACTGTCCGAACACTGTCAGGCTTGATGTTTGTCAGGAGGTGGTTTTCGAAGAACCTTAAGTTTCCTCTGCCTGAACTTTTCAAGGATGAGCGAGTCTTTATTACTGGGTTTTGTTGGAATTTGGATATTTTCATTTCTGTGCTTTTGTGGTGGTGGATAGAGGTCTTAATATCACAAGGTTTTTAATAGGCTTTATTGTTTTGATTTGAGAGATTAGGTTTTGTGGTTATGGGTTTATTATGGTTCTTGAGGAAGAAAATAGGAGGGAGAAAGGATGCTTATCTGTGTATGAGTACATTGGGACTTTTGAATGAGGCTTATGGCATTGTATACAGGCTGCTAGTTAGACATGTGAAATATAAAACTTATATCCTTACATGTTGTTTTTGTAATTTGATTCATACACCTTACTTCTAATTTCTTTTCAGTTTGATCATTGCTTTCCTTCAAAATCATTTGAAAAAAAAAAATCACCTTTTTTTTAATCTAAACCTTGACATCTTGTTTCGTAAAAAAGTTGTTGTCATTCAAAACAGCTTAGCAAGTTGATCTGCATCTGTGTGTGGGTCATAGATCCAGTAAATACTAAATGCTATTATCTATTATTGCTTGCAGTCAAGTGAAGAGACCAAAGAATGCTTTCTGTTCGACAGATAGCAGCAGCAAGTTGTAGTAGAATTAAAGAAAGATGCAGAATAAATGGAGTGGGCCAATTTTTTCAATCATTTTCCACCAAAAAAGGGGAGGATGAATGGAATGATGCGTGGGAAACAGCGTGGCTACCAGAGGATCTAACAGCTAAGAACAGAGCTCCATGGGAAACGGACGTGAATTTCTCTTCACCCACGGAGATAGAGGATGCTGAGACCAAGGCTTTTGTTGAGGAAATGAATGGTAACTGGGATGAGAGGCGGAAAAACCAGCCACAACCACAGCCAAAGAATGATAATGATAAAAATGGAGGCGATTCACTTTATAATTTGGACACTATGAAAAAAGATTACAGATTGAAGAAGCAAAGAATTCATGCTGGATTATGGACCAAGGAAATTGAGAAGCAGCAGGAGGCAGCTATGAATGCTACATTGGGAGATTCTTCTCCTGATGATATTGACAGATTGCTTGATAGCTGCTCTGAGTAAGTCCCTTTCTTCCATCCATCCAATGCTATTTACTATTAGTTGTATAATTTAATTATTTCTGATCTAAAACTGAATTGGTTTGTGAGGCTAAACTACCAAATGACCATCACGGTCACCAGACCATCACACCTGTGTAATTGTCTCTTAGAAATGATAGATAAATCTCACTCCAAGAGAAATTGGTGAGGCTGGTGGTTTTGTTAATAATCATATCGATCTGTATAGAGGAACCTTCTTAATAATACCAAGCACCATTATATTACACTTACAACAGTATGTTTGTTAAATATTTTAAGAAATTTCACTTCTGATGATTTTTAAAGTTTGGTTTTAAGAACTCTTTGATTCTTGCTTTATAGAAACTACAGCCTTTTGTTGACCAAATTACTGCTCATTTTCTGCTAATGGTGTTCAACATATTTGTTTTGTTTAAAAAAACACTGGAAGCTTGCTGGTTTCTTCACCTGGCATTCTTAGTTTTGAGCTTCTTGAGCGAGCAAGTTACTTTTAGCTCATTCCAACCTGTATCCCAAATCCTAGTCATTAAAGCTTCTTTATTAGTAACAAAGAGAAAAATCATACTTGAGAACATGTTTTCTCTTATTGTGAAACTATTTATTCTTGGTTGCAAAAACAAACTTCAAAGCCCACAAACACAATTAACCTGAAAACAAGTAATTAAATGGTACAGCTATTGGCATGCCATTTTCTTGATAGATAATTAGTCTGCCTACTTTCATGAACTTGATGCTTAAAGTTTCTAAACAGGATGCATTTCTTAATGCACTTTTTCTCTGATCTTCTCACTGTGCCATGTTTCATGATATAAAATAGCTGTATCAATGCTGTTGTGAACTCAAATGAAATTGAGAATTAAAATACTTATACGACCATGAAGCAATATGGCTACATTTCCTTCACATTGAAGAATCCAACACAGTTCTCGCTCCCTGAAAGCTCCCACTCCCTGAAAGCCCTTTTGGATTTCTATGGATTAAAAATTTGGGTACATTTGGTTCATTGTTTGTGTGATGCAATGTTTTCTTTTAGCTTATTCTGATAGTCTCATGCTGTAGGCCCTCTACGAAATGTAGAAAATCTGAGAATAAATTCGTTGTCATTTTTAGCCTTATTGAATTCCTGGATCCTTTAAGCTTTGCTTTTTGTGTGGGATTACTGGCAGGTTGAATATATAACTCAGATTAATTTTGTTAGAGTTTAGGTGAACTTGTCAATTCTAATAGATATCTTATTGCAGAATTTTTGACACTGCCAATAATGACTTGGACAACTCAAAAATCCCAAGTTCTTCTGAGTTTAAAAATAAACCTGATGGCTGGGAAACGACAGCGAAGGCACAAGATGGAAATATATGGGAAATGTCACAGAGGGAGGAAGATATTCTCCTCCAAGAATTTGATCGTCGAATAGCATACAGCAAATTCCAGGTGAGTTGATGTCATTGAAATCACTTTAAATTATGTTGCTAGTCTGAGGTATAAATCTCCTTTCCAGCCTAGCCATCATCTCTTTCCAGCTAAACTAACATTTCTTTTTGCAACTACTTTCAGATAGCTAGTTTTATCAAGACTCACATATTTAGCCGGAGGAGGCCTATTGATGGTTGGAAATACATGATAGAGGAGCTAGGACCAAATGCCAAGAAAGGGAAGGGTAGTGTTGCAAGAGTGCCGAGCCTATCCGATCCGTCAACACAACCATTCAAAGAGGACAGGAAACTAATTACCCACAAAGGTAGGTAGCTCAGTTCCTGACTCTGATGGACTTGTTTGTTCCCAGCCATTGATGTTTCCCAGGGGAATAAGCACAAGTAATCAGTGCTTCCCTTTTTTTTCCAAAGAGTTTTCTCTCGAACTCCAGAGTTGTGCTTTATCAGTTTAGGGAGGATGCCTGCTTCTGAGATTCACATGTTCATCCATGAATGATTTTGTTTTTCCTGATTTCGTGTTCCATGGAATCTACTGCAACTTTTGACCACTGTCTGTTTTTTTTCTTCTTTAAAGTTTTCTTCACTTCAACCACGTAATCTCTACATTTACCTAGATTATCTGTCCAGTCTTTGAAGTTGTGTTACAAGTAACTCCAAGAGAGTTTCCAAATTGCTTTTCGCAATGCCTTCACCTCCAATTATAAACGTCGTTTTCGCAATGTTTTTGGTGTGTCGTATCTGCATTTGGCCCGCCTGGAACCCCCATGAATTACTATTTTTCAAACAATAAAATGTTTTTGTTTATTTTAAGAAATATATAAAAACACAGCCCCTTGTTACAACAACAACACTTTATCAATATATACAAAGGAAGATCAAACAAGATCATAAACTGTATCCATCAGGGCATGGACATGCTGCAAATGGAGGCGGTGTTATCCATCTTCAACAAAAATCTTGAAGTTGTATCATCTGCGGACACCATACAATATGAAACTGGTTGTCGCAAAAGCAACAAAGAAGAGTTTATTGGCACCCGTAAAGAAAAATAAATAAAGAAGACTTCCTCCAAGGCTGTATCTGAAAAATTGATTCTGTAACTTCGCCCCGTTTGGGAGTGCGTTGCAACCGGTGTTTGCCGAAAATTTGATTTTTTTTTCATTTTAAATGAATATGTTTTGGTGTTTTTAGATCATTTTAATGTGCTGATGTCAAAAATGATTTTAAAAAATAAAAAATATTATTTTAATGTATTTCGGCACGAAAAACATTTTGAAAAGTTACCGCAATCGCACTCCCAGACAGGCCTGACCACATCTATAATATATTCTTCATTGAGGAAAAAACACTAATTGATAGATAACCTCTATTGAAATTTTCCAGAACGAGAACACAAGACGCAAGGGTGCTGGACTGCAATATGTCTCCAATGAATTCCGGAAAAACTGAGCGATCTGGTCAGTGTAATATGATCCAAGCTACCAATAGCATCGGCATTCCTGGAAGAGTTGAAAGTTGTACGAGCAGGAACACGGATTTGGACATTCAAGTAGCTCTACGTAAGCCACCTTTATATTTTCTGCAAGCCACCTTTATAGTTTCTGGAAGTTTCTGGATGAGGAGTGCCACCAAGTAAGTAGCTCATCAGGTGAGTAGGTACCGTGTCCAAACATTCGCGTTGCAGTTTCAACGACTTCAGTTGTCGGAAGGGAGAAGGCTGGGCGTTCTGACAAATTGATGAGGACCAAGTTAGGCTGATAAAAAAATACCTAAATGCCTATAATAGAGCAAGAAGGATGAGAAAGAAGCAAGGGAACGGAAGAGGAAACAGCAGAAGCAAAGAAATTCCGGTCATTAGGTGGGGCCGGAACTCTTTGCGGGAGGAGGATTTGCAGTAGCATTAACAGGACAGTTTCCAAGCAGAGACTTGTTCCTGACTCGGGCTCTGAGTTCTGATTTGTTACAATTATCTTATATTATCTTTTATTATAGATTATGATTACTTATCTTTATTAGTTTTTTTTATAAATTAAAAATACTGTTAAATTCTACTAAAGGCTATAGATAGCCAAGATAAATTGAAGTTCTAACAAGGGAAAATAAATAAATCAAATGCCTTACAAAACGATAGAGAAATTTGAAGATATTTATTATTTCTTATTTGTTGAAACCTAAATACATCTTGGTTATTTATAGCATTTCAGTAGAGCTTAACAATATAAATTAGCGAATGGTATGAATTGTGAAGATGTAAACTTTGATGGTGTCAGGATCTAGCCTGACAAATTGTGCTTTGTGCAGCCCTTGCAACATATTGATCAATTGCAGATTATCCCCTTCGTCGTCCCATGTTGATGGATTAACTGCAGAATCAACATGATTAAATGAGGGGAGGTTAAGCCTAGAGAAATCCATAGCTTCAGGGTAGGGATTTTTATAGCTGAAAGAGGAAAGCTTTGGCGCAAAAGTCTCAACCTTGGAAGTGTAGCCATGAAAACCTGAAATCTTTGGATTACATATATTTTCAAAATCTTTAAAGACTTGAAATCGTGTAAGTTTAGATTCTTCAAACTGGGATAGCTAGCAAAATTGTCACCGAAATCACTTAGTTAGGCAAAGAAACATTTTTTGTGATCATATATCCCAAAAAGAATGACGGGAGCTCCAGGAGGAAATTATTGCCGAACCTTGTAAACATTGCTGTTGTCATAACGCTCTGCTCACAAATCTAGTAAAAGGCTGAAAAGTTTGAGAAATTCAGACAGGAAGCATTGAAATTGAGGTCAGGAAGTGATGTTCACACCAATCGCCATCTTTTAGACAGTACACGTGTGTGTCTGGACTGCACATTTCAGAGATAGAATTTTATGGATTACGCAGTCAAGAAGATCACTCAATCTGTCTAATTTTTCATTGCAACTGCTTCGACTATCCTTCCCTGCCTCATTCGCCATCTCTTTCTTTTCTGAATGAAATTCAATCCTGGGTATATCTTGGCTGGTGGGGTAGCACGCAGCGTGGATCATCTACCATCCGGCCTTATCAGCTCGCAGTCAAGCTTGTTCATATTATATTTTGGTTAGTGTAATTGTCGGCCAATGCTGTTCTGAATGCCCCCCACTAAGCTATTATATTAGCTGAAGGACCATTTTTTCGACTAAAATAAAAAACCAGGAAATCTTTCTACATAATGCTGATAACCATGTTGGTTTCTGCAGATTGCAATGCTAGTTATCTTCTATGTCTGCTAGTTTTCCTTATCTGTTTTGAAGTGGGAGAGTATGAGGCAAATAGAGTTTCAGATCTGTGAAAATACCATGTTCGGAACCATTTTGAGTGTCAAAAATTGAATTTGAAATGTAATCCGGTCTAAAAATGGTATAAATCAGAGCAGAAACCTTCTGATTTACTATACTAAAGATAAAAGTGTATGTCAAAACTAGCTTCTCTAAATAACTAGCTACGTAGTATAAGAAAGAAAATGAATTCTATCTTGGATTCAACTTATTGTTCAAACGAATTCAAATTAGACTAGACGTAGCATTTCAAGCAGCATGTTGCAGACGACGGAAAAAGAAAGTATGCTAGAAAAAATGACAAGATAAACTAAGAAATGCATCGGCAATGATGCGATGAAGGTCAGGAGAGTTGAGGGAAATGTAACAATAGACTAACTCTTCCATTTCATCCCAGTCACGAACTCCCACGTTCTGAAGCATCTCTAATATGGATGCTCTCATGTCTGAGAAGGGATCCTCAGAGAGCTTAACTGCACAGATAGTATCACCTGAGAAAGCACCGCAAACATCTTCAGGTAAACTAGCCGACAGGCTAATTCTGTAAGAACTCTTCTTCCTCGTTGCCTTCCTCTCGTACTCTTCTCCAGCATCCATGGCTCCTACACTCAGGAATAATGACTCAGGTGCCGTTCAGGACCAAAACCATGGCCTGATACTCTACATATATATAGGAGTCATGTGAAATTGAGCCATGGGTTTCCATGTGAGTTGCCACGTTCATTTGCTGGCCGGAGGAGCTCCGCTCCTAACCAAAATTAATACCCGAAGAACATTAATGCAGCCCCTATGATGAATGCAGTCCTGCAGATTCTGTGATATGCGAGCGCGTGCCTGCCGTAAGGGAATCCATGTGAATGGCAATTACAGCACTCTCTATCAAGTTGATTCATTGCCTTGCTCCATACTGCATTTATGGAGCTCTCTCTCTCAAGTTGATACATTGTTTTTTCTATTTTTTTAATAATAGTAAAATTATTGTATTAACCTGAAATAAAAATAAAAATTAGAACCTTTGGTCCAGAGGTTTTATAGGAATCTCATTGCCCTCACCATCTAAATTCTTTAGCCTTGTCTTAAAAGGGCTTGATAGTAATTTAATAATAATTATTTATTTGGAGATAACATTTCTCTCTACCACTTTCTTTCTTGTAGTGTGTGCGACTACCTCTTTATTATTTGATTCTTCTTGGCCCCTCTTTTCTCTCTCTCTCTCTCTCTCTTATCCACCTTAATTTGATTTTTTTAAATATTTTTAATTGCTAATTCTATTCTGCCCCCCATATCGAAATGAAAATCCTTGTGTTTTTTTCCATCGTATAATACAATAATGATGTTTCCATGTCAAAATGAAAATGAGCTCTATGGTGTTTTTATTTATAGTCAACCTTATACGTAGTTGCTGGCTAGCTTCAAATTAAGGATGACGACGCAGGATGACGACGAGCATGCATGCTCTTCCAAAATCCCCGACAAGCCCTCCCGAGCATCGACCTAGTGGACGACTCGTATTCTTTGCTCCGCTTCACAACTTTCGGCTGGATAGATGATAAAAAGCCTCTGTGGGGCCCGTGCAAATTGATAAAACCTTGCTTATACTCCCCCCACAGACATATAATATTCTAAATTATATTCTTCATCGATTCCCTCCATCCATACTTGAAGCCTTTTAAATCTCTAGATAAAAACGATTCTTCATTTAATCTTTCTTTTAGATAAGATGAATCAATACTACGACGTCGTGAAAACGCACGTAAATGATTCTTGGATCTATATAAACATATATATAAACTACAATAATGGAACAAACCACGACATATAAAAATGAAAGAATAAGGAGAAACAAGCTAGCGTTAGCTGTAAGCAGACGAGGAGGAACAGGACAAGAAGTACTGGAAGAAACATCATCAAGGTGTTTCTTCTCTTTTGAAAAGAAAAGCATCTTAGATTTGGTGATTGTGTTGACTCGGAGTCAATGCTGCTTCAATTTTTTAAAGAATTAAAATGATATTATTCTGTTTTTTAAGAAAATCAAATCTTGAATTTTTAAATTTGTAGATTAATCTTTGAAACCAAACCGGGTTTTATAGCATTAATTTCTCATCAGAATTAAAACAATAGTATAAGAACATACTTATATACCACCCAAACAATGGCTCCAAAGATATAAGAAAGGCAACGGTTGATTGATTAAATTAAGGGATTCCTGTAGTGCATAGAGTATATAAAGAGAAGGGCTCGCCATAAATGAAGACAAGAGAATGAGGTTGCCTTTCTTAAATCACAGCGAACCACCATTTTCACAATCTCTCGCTATTCTTTTTCTTCTTCTTCTTGTTGCTGCTGGTGGTGGTGGTTGTGGTTGTTTTGTTGCCGCCTTTCCCCTTTAATTGACTGCTTCGAAACAGCCTCCACTACTGCCACCACGACTTTTCCCTTCAAAACTATCTTTTCCCTCCGCCCTTGCCGCCCCCACCACCCCCACTTCCCTTGCATCGATCTTCTGTTATGTTTGTTTGTTTGGTCGGTGCCTCGAAACTTGATCATTTGTGTCTTTCCGAAATTTGAATACAATAAGGAGAGTTATTGAGAAAGAGAAAGAAATGAGAAAGGAAATTAGATCAAGAAGGATTAATAGAATAGGAAGTTATGCAATATCATCATCAATGTCGATGAGAGATCATCGGCAACAACCTTGTATTACCTGTACAACGTTTAACATTCTTGCACCTATCTACAAACGTTTGACCGTTAACAATGATAAGAGCCAGAATTCTCGTGAAAGTGATTACAGAGCCTATTGGCTTGTTAGAAACCAGAAGATTTTGGATTCTTTGTTGCGCGAAAGATCTTCCATTATTTGTCTCCAGGTCCCTCCCTCTCCATCTCTTCATGGTTTTGAATGATTATTTTGTTGTTGTTTTGATTTGGTTGTTGATCGTTTCAAATGGGGTTCGATTGGTGTAGGAATTCTGGGTAGGAAATGAAGAGTTGGTCAACATGTATGAGAAGAGATTAGGTGATGCTGGCTATATAAATTTCAAGCTTGCACGTACCAACAACCGGGGTGATGGTACGTACCTTTCTTCTTCATCTCTCAGATTATAATTTCCTCTAGAATCCCTTTTGTCTATACATTTTAACTTCGATTCTGGTTTTTTTTTTTAGTGAATTCTGATATTTCATATCTTACCATATTCTTCGAAGATCAAAACTGCCAAACAAAGTTTTGGATGCCATTGGAGTTTTTGTAATCAAACATTGTAGGCCATGTTCTCGAGATGGAGTTTGCATATTTGATGTGCATTTGATATTTCTGGTTTCATCATCCATACAATCACCATGTTAGAGAATAATATAAATCATATTATGGGGCCTTACTTATAAATTTAAGCTTTTAGGTGAGATGGTTCCTTAACATGGTATCAGAGCCTTGTTGACCCAGCAGTCACGAGTTCGAATCTCACCACCCTCATTCTATTTGATAAAAAACCAAGCACAAGGTGATGTGGGCCTGTGCAAGTTTCAAGCCCAAAGGGCTTTCACTTGAAGGAGTGTGTTAGAGAATAATATAAATCATATTATGGGGCCTCACTTATAAACTTAAACTTTTAGGTGAGATGATTCCTTAACACACCATTGTCTGATATCTCAGGGCTACTAATCGCGGTGCGTAAGGAGTGTTTCAGAGTTATTTGCCATAGGGAATTGCTTTTCAATGATTGTGGAGATCGAGTTGCTCAGCTGCTACATGTTGAATTAGCTGCCCCTTATTCACCATCCCGGAACAACGACACCCGACAAGAAATTCTCATCGTCAACACCCACTTGTTATTTCCTCATGATTCAAGCTTGTCTCTTGTCAGATTGAATCAGGTAAACACATTTTCCTCCCCTCCTTTCTTAAACTCATCTTCCTCGCAGGTAATTAACTTCTTGCAATCCTTTGTTCTGGCCTGTGTTGTATGATTGCAATAACAGGTCTACAAAATCCTGCAATATGTGGAATCTTATCAGAAAGAAAACAAGCTGAGCCCGACGCCTATTATGCTTTGCGGGTGAGCAAAAGCCTATACTTTTAATCCTTTCTAGAAAAACTATCCCAACTTGTCAGATTCTTTTCCCTTCACAGAATTACACTCTTTTTATTCTACCCTTTACTCTATACTTTGTGTAGTGACTGGAATGGGAGCAAACGAGGGCATGTTTACAAGTTCCTCAGATCAATAGGCTTTGTATCATCATATGATACTGCTCATCAGTACACTGACGCAGATTTTCACAAGGTCCTTATTTTTTCATGTTTAAACTAGTAATAGTTTATTTTGTTATGTTAGAAATGGTATTGGCGATTCATTTATTGTATAAATTTCTCATTCATGCCCTTCATCTTTTGAATGCAGTGGGTTAGCCACCAAAACCATCGCGGAAATATTTGTGGTGTGGATTTTATATGGCTTCTTAATCCCAATAGATACCGAAAGCTACTAAAATCAAGCTGGAGTGAAGCAGTATTTGGCATGTTCAAGGTCAGATTTTTAATTTCTTGTGGAGCGAACTCCTAAACCTCTTGTGTCTCCATTGGTTTCTTATGTTAGAGTATAATATAATCATATTCTGGAGCTTCACCTATCAGCTTAAGTTTTTAGGTGAGATGGTTCCTTAACATGGTATCAGAGCTTTATTGACCCAGCCGTCACGAGTTCGAATCTCATCACCCCTATTCTATTTGATAAAAAAATCAAGCACAAGGTAATGTGGGTCTGTGCAACTTTCAAGCCCAGAGGACTTTCACTTGAGGGGGTGTGTTAAAGTATAATATAATCATATTCTGGAGTCTCACCTATCAACTTAAGCTTTTAAGTGAGATGATTCCTTAACATCCTAATGTCAGGGGCATGGAATTTAAAAAAAAAAAAAAACCTTTTCAGTTATGGCACTTGGAAGATTAAAAGGAGAATGCATTCCTTGAGTTTCTATCTCTGACAGTGAAATTTCCATTTCAGTATCTAGTACGGAGAGCTTCCCTGACAGAAGAAAAGGCCTTTGCCTTACTAAAGGCCGATAATGATAGTGATTGCATTACCTACTCAGGTTTCTGTGAAGCTCTTCGGCAGGTAGGATAAGTGGAATCTATATAATCGGCTACAATTCTAGTAGCTTAGTAAAATGATTACATTCATTTCTCTGACAACTCAAACAAAACAATGTTTCTTGATTCTGCAGCTTAACTTAACCGGACATTGTTATGGACTCAGCGACGAAGAGACTAAGGATTTGTGGGTGCAGGCAGACATGGACGGCAATGGTGTTCTTGATTATAAAGAGTTTCAGGTACAGAACCAGAAATTAAGTGAATGTTTCTCATATTTACTCAAACCATCAGGATACTCTGGTTTTCTGACTTTTTCTGGGAATGCAACTGCCTTTTTAGCAATCTATCCTCGTGCCAGGATCGGCAATCCAGGTTGCTTGAGCTTGGATTATAAGATTGCTTTGCCATATCATTTACCACAAATTGGTTTCAGAAAAGAAAACAATTCAGCATCAATACTTGCAGAATAACTTTATGAATTCACTTTGTTGAATGTTGGAACTGCAGCAGCGAATTTGGAATCCTACAAGGTCAGAGCACAAAGATGATGGGGTCCTGGATCAGAAGGGCGGAGAAGAGCAGACCACTGGTTTCAGCGTCGAGAATGCTGTGCTATTCCCTCCCGAAGTAGAGAAAGGAAAGTGGCCTGAAAACTACTCTCTTTCCGATCATGCCCGACTCACGGTGGTGTTCTCGCCGATAAGGATGCCGTGCTCACAATTGATATCATGACAATTTTAGAACAGAACGAATGATGGGAATGTTCAGTGTATGGTCTGGTTGAGGTGGAGGCGCAGCCATGAACAAAGAAGAGAAAATTCAAAGGGATTAGGTAGCATAAAGTTTCCTTTTTTAAAAAAAGAGAGTAGGTGTTCTTCTTGTGTTTGCTTTACCAAAAGCCAGAAAAAAAGTAGGCGTGCAAAGCAACATCTTTTCGAGGAGGATATGCAAAACCCTAATCCAAAAAGTGAAGAATTTACTCAAAATATGATTCAATTTTCTTTAAAAAAATCAAAACAATAAACATTCTTAATTTTTTACAAATAAGATAAAAAAAGGTCATTATGTATATAATAAAATACCATGAACTCATGGGTTAAATGGATTTTCTTTCTAGCAATATAAACAATTACTAGGTAATTCATTTTCTCTTAAAAATAAATAAATAAATAGATAGATAAAAGGCAAAGATGACATTTCATGTATTTTAGATTTTTTAATATAATTTTTTAATATCCTAGCATTAAAAATCAATGTTGTTAATTCCGTTTCGGTTGATGTTTTGTTTTACGCAATTGAAATAAAATATTTTGGTTTCAAAATGTTTTGACGTTCTGTTTCGGGGTTGTACTGTTTATGTTTATATATATATATATTTAAATATATTAATTCAATAATATTTTTTAATTCAAATCCAAAAATAAAATTATTTAGAATTGTGTAATTTAAATTTCAAACATAAGCAAAAAAAATAAGAGTTGAACTGTTATAACTTGATGAGTTCAAAGATACCATATAAAAATATAGTTTAACTAAAAAAATTATTGAAACAACTATTTATTGAATCAACTTGGATTGAAAAAAAATTAATCTAAAAACAACACAGTAAAATAATTTTTTTGAACAAAATTATGGATCTAGATAATATTATGAGAATGTCATCATTAATCTTGCAAGGTTATTACATTCCTAGATTACTCTTAAATTTTAACATAATATATATAAATATGTTAAGAGATTCCTCGTAAAATTTCATCTCAATCTAATGATTAGATTGAGAGATATGATTGATAATATAAAACTATTCATTATTTTTTTTTTAAAATTATTTGGCCTTAAAGAACGGGCAAATCAAAACCAGAATATTCCAAGCATAATTTTGGATGAATTTTCAGAACAGACTAAAACTTATTTTGATTTGTTCAGTTTTTCTAAAATGAAACAAAATATACCCATTATTCCAATCGGAATGGAAGAAAAATAGAAAATTGATAATCTTTTTAAAAATAATTTGAAAAACAAGCATCACGGTTCCAAGTACCTCTCTGATGAAAAGAAATGACAAGGGTAAAGCACTATGAAAAAGCTTAAAAATGTATATACGAGATGTCGTATTTTTTATTACCTCTTTGATTACAACAAAGGCTTCAACCTTCCCTGTAGTTTTTTCTCCTTGAAATCTAAAAAGCTTAGAATCTCTCTCTCGCTCTCTCTCCCTTTCACTTAATTCTCCTTGTAAATTGGGTCCTTGGTTTCTCTGAAAACCATGGCTGTTTTGTCTTTGAACTTTAATTCATTCCCTTTAGGCTTTAGATTCAGACCAACCGATGAAGAACTAGTTGATTACTACTTAAGACTCAAGATTAATGGTGATGATGATGGAGTTAAAGTTATTCCTGAAATTGATGTCTGCAAATGGGAACCTTGGGACTTGCCAGGTACTTACATACTCTAAAATTACAGAACAATCTTTCATTTTTTTTCATTTTTTTATTTCAATATTGAATTTTGACTTGTGGGTTTTGTTTCTATTTGTGCTACTGGTGTAGATTTTTCGATCATAAAGAGCAAGGATTCAGAGTGGTTTTTTTTCTGTCCAGTAGACAGGAAGCATCCGAATGGTTCGAGGCTGAATAGAGCAACAAATGCTGGGTATTGGAAGGCGACTGGTACGGATAGGAAGATAAAATCTGGAAATAATTTGATTGGAATGAAGAAGACTCTTGTTTTTTATATTGGACGCGCTCCTAAGGGTAAGAGGACACATTGGGTCATGCATGAGTATCGTGCTACTGAAGAGGAGCTTGATGGAACTAAACCTGGCCAGGTAAAATCAGTTTTTGGTCCCTGGTTTATGCTTTTGCTGTGAAGTTTAGAGATTTGATGCATTGATTGATTTGTCTCATTTGCTGCTCAAATATTAGGAGGCGTGTCAGTCTGTTCTTGACCAATTTGGAAATAATGGTGGTTTTCTTCTTCTTTTTCTTCTTATGATTACTCAATATTTCAAATAGTTATTGCTAGGTTATGCTGGTAAAGTTGTTTAGTTCTCTTAGTTTTAGGTTATTTCATGCAATGTAGGTTGCGTGTGGGTGCTTTGTTGTTTGTTTGATTGATTGGTCGCCTTCGCCACCTCAAGAGATGCTGCCATGATTGATTGGCTTGGCTGTGGCGCTTTATGTTTGCTCAGTTTACAAATGATGTTCATGATAAAAGATGTTTTAAAATCTCTTGTGCTTGCTTGATTTCTATATAGCTATCAATGGTTCAATCTTGATAAAATTGGACAATCTTATGCACTGCAGAGTTCCTTTGTCCTTTCTCGTTTGTTTAAGAAACAAGATGATAGCATTGAAAGTCTGAACCGTGATGAAGCTGAAGCTAGTGTTTCATCTCTGACCATGGTTCAATCGTCTCTGGAAGTTACACAATCTAATCAACCACTGATTGAAGCATCTCCAGCAAATACAACTTCTAAGGTTGTAGCGCCAGTGGAACCTCAAAGTAACAACTTTGGTGTCTGTGAGGGAGGAGATCAATTTGTTGATCTAGGAGCTTCTGAGGTGAGTTGGAAGTCAATCTTGATACATATGACCTTTTCTGTGTAAGAAAATGCAATCGACTAATTAATTATCTTTGTTTGTTTATGCATTTTGTAGGGGGATATACCAATGGAAGAAGCCCTAAATAGGTTTATTGACTCCCCGCCAGAGTCTCGATATTACAAGATCTTTTCACCACTGCACGTGCAGGTCCAATCAGCAATGGGATCTTCCTCCATGTTTTATCCCGACAACAATGAATTGAGCACCAGTATTAAAGGGCTGCAATTTCATTATGGTGCAAATGAAACAGATGCCAATCCATCTGATTTTATTGATTCCATAGTTCAGCTGTCAGCTGAGCTCTCAAATGGTGAGTCTAGCATTCAGAACATTTCAACAATACCAAATGTTGAGGACTCTGGATCGTACAGCGGCTCGGATGTTGATCTGGCATCAATTAGAGTGAGTGCGAACTACCACACTGCTTCTGCATGTTGCATGGTCTTTCTTTGTTTTTTGATCCATTTAAATTTCACTATGGTGCATTATAAATAATTTACTCCCTTAAGAAATTTAACCATGCACATTCCATCTCATTACAGATTCAGCAAGAGTTTCATGGTGCTGTCCTTCCTGAGGGGAATGTTGACCAGAAGTCGTCTTCAAGTCTGTTTTCTGCTAGTAATGCGTTTCAGCAGCAGATCAATCTGGGTCTGTTACAAAATGAACCTTATGAACAGAAAAGCTTAGTGTCAATTTCTGCCTCAGACCAGTTCAATAACCTTAACAAAGGAAGCAACAATACAAATCCAGTTGGTGGTAGTGACATTGGTTGGGGTGGAATCAGGATCAGGCCCCGCAATCCACAAAATCAACGATTTGACAGGAACACTAATATACAAGGTGATGCATCGAGAAGATTGCTTCTGCAGAGTAAGCTCCAAGTTCACTTCAACACAAAGTCTGGAGATTTGAGCTCTGAAGAAGTTGAATCTGAGTGTATTGTGACAAAGGTGAGAAGTCTGTAAAATGCTGCCGCCTTATGTTTGCCTAAATGTGTATTTTGAGTATTATTGAATTACCATGTGCAGGAGGCCAAAGTTACAGAAATGGAAAATACTGTTTGTGGTGGTGATACTAGTGCCATTGATGAACAGCACAAACGTTCCCTTATTGAAGCTAGCGAGAGCCTTAAATTTTCCGAAGTGATGGCAAACAACGGAATAGACATGAAGAATAATTGTTCTATACTGAGCAAGGTTTCACCTTTGTTCTCGAAGGCTTCTTGCGCTCGCAATCCCATCTGGGCAACTACTATGTTTTGGGCAGCTGTCTTAGCGGCTTTGCTCGCAGTCATAGTGAGCAGATGGGGACACTTTATTCTCAATACTGCTTAGGGACCTTATCTCTGTACAGTTTTCCCACTTTAGTTTTTTCTTTTTTCGGGGTGGGATCGCCAATTAAGGAGGTTGGATAGATTTTTTAGGTGATACTATTCATGTATATATTCTCAATAAGTTAGTTGACATAATATATATTCAGACTGAATCCTACCTGTGTATCTATGACATTTTACTGGTTCGGACTTTTTTGTATATATTATTCGAAGTGAGGCCTTAGTCAATGACTATGTGGGCATCTTTTGGTGTTCGAATATTTCTGGAATTGCTGTCTAGAATAGTCTGGTTCTCTTAATCCAATTCGACCACTTGCCAATCTCAGGAACTTGATGTTTTGCATTGCGGAAATCACATCCACTGCACATTCTGGATGTCTCTTCCGCCACAAACTTGGTGCCTTGGCTTTCCCAAAGCCAAAGTCCATTTAAAGTTGGTAGCAGAAGACTTTTTGAATGGCGAGTGTATTCTCTCTATGTCAGCTGGTGTGTGAGGACATAGCGGTACTGGGGTAACCCTAAAGGAAGACATAGGAAGAAGCATTAACAATGTTGTTAATTTTGTAAATATTTTGTATCAGTTAAAAAAACAAGATAAAACGATATAATTTTTATCTTGTTTAAAATTTCAGTCCATTCCATAAATTTCGCTCAGATTTCGGCAGGAACATTTTGGTTTATTTTTGTCCGTTCTATTTTTGCCAAATAATATTTTTTAAATAATAATTAATTTTACAATATCAATTATATCTATTAATCCGACTGTTAGATTGAGATGAAATTTTATGAGGAATCTCTTAATATATTTATAGATATTATGTTAAAATTTCAGAGGAATCAGAGAATATAATGACCTTGTGAGATTGATGATAGTATTCTCATAATATTATACATACTCATAATTTTGTTCAAAATAATTATTTTATTGTATCTTTTTTAGATTAAATTACACAATTCTAAATAATTTTATTTTTGAATTTAAACTATATATATATATATATATATATATATATATATATATAACTCTGAAACAACTAGCCAAAACACTCTAAAATTGAAATATTTTGTTTAAAAAACAAATCACCCGAAACGAAATTAAGAAACATGAAGGAAAATATGATCGTAAGCATAACTTTTGTGGTAAGAAAAGGGACAACATTGCTAAGTGAGAGAGCCAGAATGTTGCAACAAAATGATATATGGGGTGAGAGAGGCTCGAACTCTCGACCTCAGGATCACTCTTTTAGCTATGAGACCTACGCGCTAGCCAACTGCGCCACCACCCCATATTTTGACTTTTGTGATCACCAACCCTTCAAGTAGTAAAACATGTACTAAAGACTAATTGTGGATAGGTTGTCGTCGTTTGCGACCAACTCCCAAAGATTTTTGGCTAGACTTGAATCCTCTCGATGCTGTTCGTTAATCTTGTAGTATGTGAAACTTGTTTCTTACTTTGAGAAATTGAAATACAGTAGTGCTAGTTATAAAGATGGCACCTTTTCTGAATTTTATACTATGCCAAATCCTTCTTTCATTACTTATCTGTCTAGGGTCAACTCAGACCACTTTTGATCCACAAAGCTATAGAGAACAGGTTCTAAGCTTATCCCATCAAGACAAAGACTGGTTAACAACCATTAGAAGACAAATCCACGAGAACCCAGAACTAAGATTTGAAGAATACAACACCAGTGCTCTTATCAGAAGTGAACTTGATAAACTTGGCATTTCTTACAAATACCCAGTTGCCAAAACTGGGATTGTTGCTCAGATTGGCTCTGGTTCTCCTCCGGTTGTTGCTCTTCGTGCTGACATGGATGCACTTCCCTTGCAAGTAATGTGTTTTTATAGTCTTATTTTATTTTTGGGTTTAAGGATTGGAACTCTTTGCTTTATTGATTGTGCTTGTGCTTTGTTTTTGGTGTGTAGGAGCTTGTGGAGTGGGAGCACAAGAGTAAGGTAGATGGAAAAATGCATGGATGTGGTCATGATGCACATACCGCTATGCTTCTTGGTGCTGCTAAGCTGCTTAATGAAAGGAAACATATGCTTAAGGTAAGTTAGTTTGTTGTTTCTTTGTGAAGGTGTGTTTTTTAGAGGAGTTCATGCGTTTTTAATCCTTCTACTGGTGATGATGATGTTTTTCCTGATAATGTCTGGTTTGGTGTGCTTTTTAATATAGTTGAAAGAACAATCAAGGCTGTAATTTGTGTGCAGTAAGGGACATTTTTTTCATGTCAACGATATCAGAAGTGGAATGGTTCTTGCTTATTAATTATAATTATGCCTTCGCCTACTTTGAGTGGTGTTACAACAAGAAGTTAATGTGGAGAGCTAAAATGGCTCATAATTCACCCATTTAGTGCTCGCAAGGGATGCCTTTTGATGAAGCTGAAAACGCCCCAAGAAGCCAGGGGGCTATTCCCAGCATCTTGGCTCTGGCTTATCTCAACACATTGATGGTTTTCTCAATGCCGTACTCTTTATGTATGAACTGAGATCAGCTGGTTCTCATTTTGACGAGCAATATTCATCACATTATATAGAGTATCTCCTGTTTGTGTTTTGCAATTTCTTAATATGCATCAGTTACACTGGTTTTACCGCTGGAGTCCAGATTGAATAAATGACAACTTAGATTCAGTTCTTGTCCTTAACAATGATATAGTATCTGCTCTAGAAAGCTGATTGATTTCCCAAGTCAACTGTTTCATCCCGTCACCCTCCATTTTCTTTTGGTTGATGCATCTATAATTATTTTCTCCAACAATTTAGCTACATGTCCATGGATGTGGCTTTGTGTTTTCTGGCCATTGCTGCAATTGAGTAACTCCCTTTTATTCCATTCTAAAGGGAACTGTGAGACTTCTTTTCCAGCCTGCGGAGGAGGGAGGTGCTGGTGCATCACATATGATAAAAGAAGGTGCCCTTGGTGATGCTCAAGCCATATTTGGAATGCACATTGATTACACAGAACCCACTGGAACCATAGCATCCTTGCCAGGGCCAGTCTTAGCTGCTGTATCCTTCTTTCAAGTAAAAATAGGAGGCAAAGGTGGGCATGCTGCGGCACCCCATAATGCCATGGATCCACTTCTTGCAGCATCATTTTCAATTTTAGCGTTGCAGCAGCTCATCTCAAGAGAACTTGATCCCCTCCATAGCCAGGCATGCCCCTGTGACCCATCTCTTCTAGTAGAGTTCATTTTAACTAGCATGATAATTTCCAATGCAGGAATCTAGATGAACCATTTAAAAGAACAGAGAGTTCCTCTGTTAGCTCACCTTCAAATATTCATGCATTTTATTCTCTGCCCTCCTCTTTCTCCTTTTTGGTCTATCTACCTCTATTAAAACAGTACTGAATTCAACAGTTCAGTCTGCTATTACTTTCTTTTTCATTTTTGACATCCTACATTTTTTAGGAGAAAATGGTGAACTGATGTTTCGTTTTTGGATGAAGGTTTTATCCATCACTTATGTCAGAGGGGGCACTGCCTTGAATGTGATTCCATCATATATTGAATTTGGTGGCACTTTGAGGAGCCTTACGACCGAGGGCTTACTTCAACTCCAGCAGAGGTTGAAAGAGGTAAAGAGCAGTAGCTAACCTTTTCACTTGCACTTTGGTGGAAGAAATCATGCCAAGTGATCATGATATTGTTTGTTTTTCGTGCTATCAATCCCCTTAATGTTCCACGTTGCTGTATTTTCCTCTCTCAGTGAAATATGTATAAAACATAATTAAATATTTCCCCAAGCTTACAGGTTAAATGTCAATAAATGCTGCTCCTAGTTTCATGATTGGCTTTCATATATGAGTCTCAAGAGGGACTGGCAATTTTAGTTATCTGCTTAGTTTCCATTCTATGCTATGGGCCCTGTTATCTTGGATTTAATCATTCATATTCCATGCTACTAACTGCCAATTGAATGATAAAATCTGCGAAGTAGCTATTGGTATGTGAATCGTGATCATACAATTGGAACTCCTTGTAGGTTGTTGAAGGCCAGGCAGCTGTACACAGATGTCATGCTTACATAGACATGAAGGTCGAAGGTTTTCCCATGTATCCTGCCACTGTGAACGACGAGAAATTGAATTTGCACGTCGAGAGGGTCAGTGGACTTCTTTTTGGTCCTGAGAATGTCAAGAAGGGCGAGAAGGTGATGGCAGGCGAGGACTTTGCCTTCTATCAAGAAGTGATTCCTGGAGTCATGCTCAGCATTGGAATCAGAAATGAAAACGTGGGTTCGATTCACTCCCCACACTCACCTTATTTCTTTCTTGATGAGGATGTTCTTCCCATTGGGGCAGCATTGCACACTGCCCTAGCAGAGATTTATCTGGATGAGCATCAACAATCCGCCGCACAGTAGAGGATGAGACACAATTTAATTGCATGGAAAATCATGAACATGTGAATAGTGCTCCATGATTTAAACTCCCTATATGCAGTGACAGGAATATGGAAGCACCAGGGGAAAACACACACAGCTATAGAACTCTTGATTTTTAGATCACCACCTAGTTTTTTATGAAGCAGGTTAAACACAAGCAACCTGGATACAGTCCCTGCTGTTTTGTTCTGCATTTTCAAAATCCCTATCCAGTTAAGATACATCAAGTAGGGCAGCATACAAACGAAACGAGCAACATTTGATTCCAAACACTAATGAAGATTTCATGGCATTTAATATAACAAAAGATTGCTGCAGACCTTCTTCCACTTCACAATCGCGCTAACATTTTGCTTACTTTCTTTGCATCTAGATACCTGTTATTTCTGATCGCATATGGGCTCCATTTTAGGGTTCCTCGAATCCAGACTCAATTTCTTCGCTTTCCCCACCAAAACCAGTCAAAGATCCCATCATGATCTATCATCACACTCCACTAGCTATCTACACAGGCAATCTGCACACTGTGTTTATAAATATATATATTTGTCAGCCTCCTTTAAATTTAAAACCGAAAGAGTCCATACACGTACTCAAGTGTGTTTGAAAGTAACTAGTTACCTATGACCATAACAAAAACGATCTTTAGTATACGTATATACTGTGGTCCTGAAATCCCTCCCTCCCTCCCTCCCTCCCTCTCTCTCTCTCTCTCTCTCTCTCTCTATATATATATATATATATATATATATATATATATATATATATATATATATATATATTCCACAATATATATATATATTCCACAATCATGCATCTTGTAGTAACTTGTGTGCACACTGAATATGAAAGCGAGGAAAGAATCTGATCGTAGAGTGAGAATAGCTGTTTGAAATACAAATAAATTTAGACAGAACAAAAAGAATAATTATTCATTAATATAAAGTGGGATTATTTTTTTCTATTACTTTAAATAATAGTCGAAGGAATGAAATCAAATCCAGAATCTTTCCTAGTCACCTACTTCAATCACTGATGACTAATAATACTGTTGGACCGACTCTAGTTTTTTTTAGGAATGCTTATAGTTATTTATTCTCTTTTAAATTAAATTAGGACGAGGTGGCGTTTGGCTGCTCTCTTATAATTAAAGCAAAGTTAATTATATGATTAAGTTTATTTATTTATTTATTTTTAATAAGGCGAAAGAAAAATCATGTGAAATTATGAAAAGCAATGCCATGATTCCTTAAGCTAAGCAATAATCAAGATTCTTCTAACCACCCATCCTAACATTAGCTGGGACCAACCCCTTAATTAGAATCCTTGAATTAATCAGCCATCCTTTTATATTATAAAGTTCGAAGTGATTATGAACCTCTCTTTCTTTATTCTGGAAAATAAAAAGTAATCAAATCATAGCCTCGTAAACAAGTAACAACTGTGAGCCACATAGAATCTCTAGCTACTTACTTTTGTAGAATGATGAACTTTGGTCAACCCAAATTCTCCATGCATGGAAATGGTTCTTTTTGGCTCGACCTTCAAGCTCTGCATCAGACTGGTAAATTAGTTGGTTGTGCATGGAAATATTTTAGTGGTCGAGAGAGACCAAATCTTTAGACATTTCAAGGTAGGGACGAAGAAAGTTGGGTTTTTTTTAACCAAAAGGCTAGCTAGCTGTCTTAATTTGGTCTCGATGGAAAGGTGAAAGATTCCAACTAACGTTCATGTTCATGGAAACCATATATATGCCAAGTCTTTTAGGGTTTATATATATATATATATATATATAAGTGCATATATCAAGCCGACAATGTGTATGTGGCATATCAATTTTACGGGAGCTTCCATTTCTGTGTGTGAACATCTTTACAGGCAAAAACTGGTCACATTTCAGAATCCAACTCGATCCAATTTGATGTGGGAATAGGAAAAAAAGACTTGCTTTGCTTAAACCCTAATCCGTGTAGAGTGTTCATACTAATTGTTCGTATAGATAGGGAACCTTGCTAATAAGTTACATTACCTAGCTAGTGATTTTGAGATACACATGTTCTCTTTTTTCTTTTAAGAAAAAAAGAGTAAAATCATTCTTATTTTAAAGATATTAAATCAAACATTCAAAACACAATTATATATAAGCTTTACTATATTCTTTTATTTATGGTTGACCAAAATACAAAAGATAGGTACCTCAAAACAATCCATTAATTATCGCTAATCAAATGATTAATGTAAGAATTAACTAGAAATTAAGTGTATGTTTGGGAGTGTATGATTGAGAGTGTGATAGTTAGTGTATTTTATTAAAAAATATATCAAAATGTTTTATTTTTAAATATTTTTTTTAATTCTTTTAGAAAGAAAACACATTCCTATCGCCGACCGCCTAAAGCAATGTGATCAGTTTTGCACCCAAAATGGAACACATTAGAAACTAGCTAGGGATCCAGGCTGTCCTCACAGCAATTGACACGTCATCACTTTGTCATGAAAGTCACAGAAGTCGGTGGTGGTGGAATTATGTATCATCCTTTTCAGTGTCTAGCCACGTAACTTTCTTCTCTTTTCCATCCCTCCCATGGCCTCACCAATTCATCGATCTCCCCTAACCTTCTGGTCATCTATAAATTTGCCAACCCTACTTCACTGCTTTCCTCCCCTTCTTCTACCTCTTGATTATTAGTCGATCTCTTTGTCTATTTTGTGGCATTCCATGTGCCTTAAATCGCATGGCCATGCTGTTGTGTTATTAATTAATTAAATCCCCAGCGTCCATTGCTACATCATTACTCCCTGTCTCTCACTCACTCCTATACGTATATAAACTGCATGTGATCCCTTGCTAGTCCTGCCCCTGCATCTCCTCCCATTTTCTTGTTTGGTTCTAACTTTAATCGGTTCATCACTTCATTTCCAGCAAGAAGTTAGCTTTAGCTGTTGATCATCAGTGCAAATGGGGGAAGAAGCTAAGCAGGTACGTAATCAATCATCAAGTATATATATATTTTGCATGCGCGCATGGTTTTCCGTGTTGTTTATGGTTTTTGAAAAGTTTGGGGGGCTCGAGTTTTGTTCATTAAAGTGATCGATCGTGTTCGGTTATGAATTGACAGGAACAAGCCAGTTCAGAGCCTAAGCCAGAAGAGAAGAAGGAAGAAAAGGTAGAGGAGAAGAAAGAAGAGAAACCAGCAGAGGAAGCAAAGAAGGAAGAACCGAAGCCGCCATCTCCATTTGTCTTGTTTGTGGACTTGCATTGTGTGGGGTGTGCCAAGAAGATTGAGAGGTCCATCATGAAGATTAGAGGTCTCCATGTCTCTCAATTTAGTCAGTAAATAAGGATCCAAAAGAAGAAGAAGAAGAAGATTGATTAAATAGAAACCAATGAATTCTAAGAAATTTTCATTAATTGCAGGTGTGGAGGGGGTTGTGATGGACATGGCACAAAACCAATTGACTATAAAGGGAATAGTGGAACCTCAAGCTGTGTGTAGTAAAATCATGAAGAAAACCAAAAGGAGAGCTAAAGTTTTGTCCCCGTTGCCTGAAAATGAGGGTGAACCACTGCCCCGAGTTGTTGCTTCGCAGGTCTAGTATTTGGCACCATCTACTAATCAATGCATATAATTTGTTAGACATTGTTGGAAAGTTAATTAAAACTATGTTGTTTTTGCTGATAATTCCAGGTTAGTGGATTAACAACGGTGGAGCTTGTTATAAACATGCACTGTGATGCCTGCGCTGAGCAACTCAAGAAAATAATTCTCAAAATGAGAGGTCGGTAATTAAGGAACTTGATGAGTGTGACTGACCAACTTTTCCTAGTGAAGTCCAACGCACTGCTTTCACTTTAGAAAAATGAGAAAACAAACAAATGAAAAGGTGATCAAAAGTACTGCGCAGAATATTCTGAGTCATTGGAAGTCCACAGTAAACCTGCATGTAATGTTATAATTTTAAGAATAATTATCTATCTATCTATGTGTGTGTGTATATATATATATATATTTCATGACTTACAGCCGGCCAGTTCAATAGAAATTAATTACGTACCCTTTCATCTTCTCACAAGTAAGAGAGAGCATGGTGATCAGTTTTAAAGCTAAAAGAAATGAACATTTAGAGCTATCAGAAGAGCCAAATGTAAAAAATCTGTCATTTTAGTTTTTTTATTTGATTTTATCATCTTTAATGGAACAACTATTTCAATAGATAAAATAGATGTTTCGTGGTTAAGGTGCTACTTGTAGCTGCCCCAAAAATAAAAGCTAAAGTATATTTTACCGTTAAAGTATTGTTCGAATTAATTAAATCACCCTGAACATGTTGTTTCACTTGAGCCGAACAAGGACCAGTTTCTTCCTCAACGATTTGTAGATCTGAGAGTCAAGAAGAAGAAGAACTTGAACCTGAGAGTCAAGATCAATCCACTACTTTCATATGAAAAGGTGGGTATGTTTGTGTTTGAATAAGTGTGGGGCCGGGGAGCTCGAGGGCGGTACGGTCTTGGCTCAGGTGACAAGATTGAAGGCGGGTAAGGAAAGGTTAATGCCAGCATCATGCTCAGCGGAGTTGAAAGGGGTGGAGGAGACGAGGATGGAGGTATCACAGCCATTGACTAAGCAGTCATGGAAGAAGAGGCGGACAATGCTAGTTGCGGTGCTGGGACTGGTGATTTGCTTGCTGGTTATTGTTTCTTGAATGATTTTGTTGAAGTTTGGACAGGATTTGGAGTAGCTAGTAGTTGTAGGAGAGTCTTGATTGGGAGGGGTATACGAGAGAGGCCAGGTTTTCTAAAACCAATTAGTTAATTATATAAATTACTTATATTAATTGTATAATTAATATTATATACGAAATAATTGTACTATAATTAAAATGATATACAAAAAATGGTTCTACTAAATGGCTTTTACCATTGAAATACATATAAATAAATAAAACTATATTTACACCATTCAAAAAGTTATTTTATCAATTTAGCTCTTTAAAATAGCTTTTAGGAGTTGCTCTTATGCAAGAGATATCCAAAACAATAGCCATCTTTAATAAGGTTTCGATGTTCTTCTTCATCAAGAAACCTAACAGCTTATTCACAAAAGGAAAAGGTCACAGTAAAGACGTAATAAAAGTTGGCAGCAGACTAATG
This sequence comes from Salix arbutifolia, assembly GCA_025169955.1. NCBI lineage: Eukaryota > Viridiplantae > Streptophyta > Magnoliopsida > Malpighiales > Salicaceae > Salix > Salix arbutifolia. The sequence goes on along the minus strand of CM045917.1, from coordinate 25,964,024 downwards.
TACACATTAAGTCTGTGGATGCCACATGTTAAAAGATCATCATATATAATAAAATAATTTAATTTTGAGATTCCTTACTGAAAATATTGAATCCAGAGGTGTCGGGGCTAGGGTTTTCACATGCATGGTCGGAACCTCAGGATCAGGCACTGTATATGAGGTCGATCCGGCTCATCTTGTACGTACGTATAAGATAATAAACGTCAATGGGAATGGCGGTGGTGATATGCCATCGTACCATGTCTTTTTTTGTTTTTATACACAAAAGTCGTCAACATGCCGGCCCAAATCCTCAGTTTCTTTTTGAAAAGCAAGTAAGCTAGATGCTTGCCGATGTTGTAAATTAGAGTCAAACTTCCACTTAACATTAGAAGTTACTAGCAGGTGATTGCAATTTTTTTTATATAAAAAGTAATAACTTAGATAGAATTTGGTGAAATTTATGATTAAAGCAACACGCAACCTTAATCACATAAAAAAGTAACCAAACCTATGTCACCTTGATAGGCTGAAACTGCTAGTATGCTGCGTGTGTGGATAATAATAATAATAATAATAATTAAAGATATATATGAAGGCTGCATGTGGATAAGAAAACAGCATGCATGGAATCTCTTCCTGGCTCTATAGATCTGTACTGGAGCAACTTTTTTGATTAATTATTAGCATGTTATGGAGGACTTCACATCAAGAACAAGTATGCCATGTGGCATGATTAGCACAGTCGCACGATTGGATGCTTGTGAATCCTAGGCTTGAAGTACGTAAGTATATTGAACTTAATTATCGATCCAGCACACCCAATGAGTTTTACTAGTTAAAAATATTAAACCTAGAATCTACCTATATATGATTTAAAACACAAATGAAATATATATGATGCGGTAATTAAATTCGATGTTGTTCTTGATAGAATTGGAAATCACAGCCTCAGCTAGCTTCTTTCCTCCCCATTTCTAGATCTTTCAGGTTTTATACTCTCAGTGCATGAACCGGTAATTAAGCAGTAACAATTAAAGATGAGAATGGATTTGCATCCCATTTATTATACAGAATTCATTAAACCCTAGTAATTCTTCTGCTAATATCCATAACGCAATAGACAAGATATCCAAAGTAATTATCAAGGCTTAATAAATCCAAGTCCACAGGGTATGCGTACACCTGAGCCATTGATTTTCCTCAGTCAAATCTATCCACACAGTCCATGTTAGTCTACATCAATAAATAAAATTCTTACTCTCACGAATTTTGAAGGCAGGATATACAAGGATCCCGTCAAATTCAAAGCTTTCAATTGCAAGGGAATATATATAAATAAAGGGGAAAAATACAATTGATCTGCGGGCATGTTACTTTGCTGATTACATTTGTTCTAGAGAGAAAGGCAATCCATGTTCTGATAATGCCATATGAGATTCAAGAGGAAGAAGACAGTGAAATAAAGTTAGAAGAAGCAACGAATGCATGCATGTGCATGGTGGTATCACCGAAAACGACTTTAGTGTATTATAAAATGATGATGCATTGCGCACTTGCTTCCTTTTAGCATAGTTACAAACTTGATGATCAAATTACAAACTCAATCAGGTTTCTGCAATTAATATCTTCCAGCTAGGAAAACAACTCACATGGGAGCCAAAACTTGGGGACAGGTTCAAGTTTCATGCATCATCTTCCATGAAAAAAGAGATACAGAAAGCACCTTTTGATTTAACAAACAAGACTGCTGACACATCTTCACCCTTATCCAAGTCAAGAATTCCCCGGCCCCTCTGTTGCCCTAATCAAAGCATTCTCTCCTTAACTTAATAATTAACTTTCTGATCTAATGAAACCAATCAAGCCGCCATGAACAGTACTGCCAGAACAATAAACAACTGATTTCAAGAAAGCGTCAACAGAACAAGGAAGAAAAAAGTAAAAAGATAAGCGGCCACTTTCATTGCTCCTCTATTTTTTCCTTCCAAGGGAATGCTATCTATCTATCTATCTATATCTATCTATCTATCTATATATATATATATATATATATATAGGGGAGAGAGAGAGAGAGCATGAAAACATCTCCGAATGGCAGACATGCAAATTGTTCTAGCTTCCAGCTGCAAGAATGTTGAGGCACAGCATGTGGAGATGATGGTCCCTCTTTACTCCCATGGATGCGAGAAGAAGGTGAAGAAGACCTTATCCCATCTCAAAGGTATTGCTCAAAACTTATCATAGCAAAGTTAACATAATTATTTTTTTTCTGAGAAATTAAGATGTTGAGTCCTTATAAATTACATTTTAATTGATTATAATTAGCAAAGATAACATAATAATCCCATGAACGATTATTATTTCACCACAAGAAACAATAAATCCAACCAAGGAAAAACGATGCATTTACTTATGGGACGTGATGACAAGGAGATGATTATGGACCCACAAATTATCTATGGGCTGATGGTAGAAACAACCTTGGATCCAATTATGTCACAAAACTGGTATTATTGTTTGTGGGCTTCGACTTCCTCTCTCTCTTTTTCTTTGATTATTCAAATATAATGAATGTATTTACAATAAATTCTTAAGCATATGTTCATATATAAACTCAAAACTATAATCAAGGATCAGATTCGTTGTAGTGGAATAAGAGTGCGCGCCCTTCTCATATATATTGGAGGAAATTATAGGGTTATGTTTAGTTAGTAGCAGAATATATAGAATAGACAGAAAAAGAAGAAGATAAAGATATAAAGAAATATTTATATGAAGTGATTTTTTAAATAAATACAAGGCACAGTGATTACACTCTATCTAGAACAAATTAAAAAAGAATCCCTTTTGCGATTTAGATGGTCTTATGAAGGGAGATATACATTTCATTGTGTGGATTTTCTATGGAAATGGCAGGAATTTACTCCGTGAATGTAGACTATTATCAGCAAAAGGTGACGGTGTGGGGAATATGCAACAAGCATGATGTATTAGCAACCATAAAGACCAAGAGAAAGGAAGCTCGCTTTTGGAATCCCCAAGACAGCACTCAAATGGAAGAATCACCACCACCACCACCGCCGCCACCACCAAAAGACTCCAGTAGGACTGTTCCTTCTTTGACTCTAATGAAGGCTCGTTCTCTAACTCGTTCCTTAAGTTTGAAAGTATGGAAAAAGGTCTTCACGAGAACCAATTCCTTCTGAAGAAATCAAACATGCATTTTGGCTGTAGCTAAAAGAGTTCATAACGAGTACTGTAAAATACCTAGCTAGCCACCGTCTTATCTTCTGTAAATAAATTTGCCAGCCTCGTTAAAGCATCCCGGCTCTTTGGGCTTTTGTAATTCTCGCAAGAAATTGATATAGGGTGGTGTCTTGCTCCTCCCCATCTCTTTGCTTGGTAGAAACTTGGGAGTTTTCATGGCTGTCCATGTGTTCTTTGAATTTAGACTTGTAATAAATAATTTATTGACCATTTTGAGGGAAACACATGTTAGGTCATATGCTTCAATTAGGGGTGAGCAAAAAAACTGAACAACCGATTAAACCGAGAGAGAAAAAACCGAACCGAAAAAAAAACCGATTAAACCGAGTATAAAATTCGAAAAAAAAATCCAGTTCGGTTCGGTCTCGGTTTTGTACAGACAGAACCGATTAACCCGAACTGAACCGGTTCGGTTCGATTGAAAATGTTAGTATAAATAGAAACTTTAGAAACCCTAGGATTTTAATCGTCCGCCTCTCGCTCGCCTCCTCTACCTCTCTCTCTGTCGCCTCTCCCCTCCCTTTGCAAGACAAACAATTTCCCTCTCTCTCGCCTCTCCTTTCCCACTGCAAAACTGGACCTTAAATCTCCCTCCCTCCCTCTCACCTCCCTCTGCAACAGTATGAGCTTTGCTGGTTGGAAGATGGATGATGATTCCACTACCCGTCTTGTACGCCTTCCGTACAACCTCAAAGAACTTGACATGTATGTCTCTGCTCCTCTCTCTCTCTCTTTGTCCGTACCTATGTATTTCAAATAATGAACTCAGTGGTGGTTTTTCTTTGATGGGTTATTCTGTGATTGTTAATTAAACCATTGCAAAATTGGAAATTTGTCGATAGAAGAAACTAATGTTTTGCAAGAGATCATGAAAGTTGGTTTCTTATTTCGTTTATGATTTTGGGTTTCTTGAGATTAGGCTAAGATATCTGAGACCGAGTTTCAGTTTTTCCATGTGTGATCATTTGCTTTGGTAGTTGCATGACATGATTTCCTATAAATTTGAGAATTTCTTGAAAGATTCAAGCATGAACAGTTAGGTCTCTAGCTTCGATGTCTTTTGAGATCATAGATATTGTGAATGGCTGGAGAAATGCCTAGTGAACAATAATGCATATTGCATATTTTATTAATTATTAATCAATTTATTTTCAATCTAACATTTCTATTTTTTTTTTGTAGAATTTGGTGGACAGTTCAAAATCGGGTGTATTTCTTGAAGTTTTTTATGTTAATATTGTTATTTGTTTATTAGCCCTTTGAAGGCATTTCTTGTAATTTAGATTTAAATTTGTTTATTTGTGTAGTTTTAATTATTTTGCCTCATGCTAAATTAAACAAAATAAAAGTATTAGAAAGGGAAAAAAAACTTAATAAACAATATATTAAAAATTTAATACACTAATATTTGGATTAATTGCAAAAAAAATTAAAAAACCTTTTGTTCTTATAAGAAAATCAGATTTTCTGCCAGCCCACTAGATAATTTATTAGAAAGCCCAACAAAAGCCCATAAAAAAACCCATCAGTTGGCCCAAAAACCAATTTCAGTTTTTTCAATTTTTACTCATAAAAACCGAACTGCACCGAACCGAAAGTGGTCGGTTATAAATGGGTCCGGTTCGGTTTTGGTTTTTTTCTTTAAAAAAAAAAATTCAGTTTGGTTACTTTTTTGGATGAAAACCGAACCGAACCGAAAATGCTCACCCCTAGCTTCAATGATTCAAGTGGTTACACTGTATCACATAAATTTACAAATAAAAAGTTTGAGAATAAGAGGTTTACTTTCATGTGGTTTCAGGTTCGATCTTTGTAGTTTCTAATATAAAAAAATATTAAAAATTTACATGGCGAGAACCCATAAAATTAATTAAAATAAATATAAATTAATCGAAACCTACATTAAAAAAAATTCAGTCCTAGAAGCATTGCTGGTCCACCCACGTTGTTATCAGTCATGCATGTCGTTTGAAAAGGGCATTAGAAAACGTGATTTCCCATGGATTCTGATGGCTTTTAGGGTAAAGAGTTACGAGAGTGTTAAAATTTAAGTGTATATTTCTTCAATCTCACTTTCTTAAACTTTTATGTTACAGTGCTTAAATATATAGAGAGGCTATTCCTACTACAAAACAAAGAACACACAATATTTCCTAACACTAAGAGCCAAGATCAGTTATAACAAACTCTGTTATAACAGCTCTATTATCTCTTTACAGCTGGATTTTAACACTCCCTCTCAAGTTGGAGCGTAGATGTTTATCATGCCTAACTTGTTAATTGCACCGTGAAGCACTCTTCCTGAAAAGTGCTTTTATGAGTACATCAGCCAGCTGATCTTCTGACCTTACAAACGGAAATTGTATAATTTTCCGATCAAGGTTTTCTCTTAAAAACAAATTTCGGTCGACTTCGACGTGTTTGGTACGATCATGTTGAACAGGATTATGCGCAATCTCGATAGCTGACTTATTATCACAGTGTAGACCCATAGATGTCCCATACTCAATTCCTAGGTCTTGTAGTACCTGTTTAATCCATAGCAATTCATATACACCATGAGCCATACCCCGGTATTCTACTTCTGCACTTGACCTTGCGACTACTTTCTGCTTCTTACTTCTCCAAGTGACCAGGATCTGCTTTATCGAATATAAATTTCCTGATGGTGAACTCCCCCTAATTAACAGGGTGTGGAGTCACGGAATATCTGCGGGATCTCCCCTTGATTAACAGGGTGTGAAGACTCAGAATATCTTGATGGTGATCTCCCCCTGATTAACAGGGTGTGGAGTCACGGAATGATACAAGAGACGGTCCGGGAACTCCCCCTGATTAACAGGATATGGAGTCTCGGAATGATTCGTTCTCTTCATCCTTACTCTCCCCCTGAAGAGAAGGCCCGGGAACTCCCCCTGATTAATAGGGTGTGGAGTCTCGGAATGATTCGTTCTCTTCATCCTGATGGTGATCTCCCCTTGATTAACAGGGTGTGGAGTCTCAGAATGATACAAGAAAAGTCTCGGGATCTCCCCCTGATTAACAAGGTGTGGAGTCTCGGAATATCTTCGTTCTCTTCATTATTACTCTCCCCTAAAGAGAAAGCCCGGGAACTCCCCCTGATTAACAGGGTGTGGAGTCTCGGAATAAAATATGAAGAGAAGGTTACAATCTTCAAAAAAACACCAGTGGTGGAATCAATGATGAGAACAGTCCCACTATGGTCAACCCCACTTTTTCGGTTAGCACTATTTCGGGCAACCCTATAAAATGCTTGCCCTAATTCATTTTCTTCCCTTTCTCTTCCCCAAGCCCCGCCCCCTTGCATTTTTCATTCATGGCCAGAAGTTGAGCCTCTTTCTTATCAAGGAGGGCACTCAACCTCACATTCTCTTCCATAATATTCTGCAAAAGTGTGTGTTCCCACTCTTTCGCTACTTCTTCATCAATATCCCTGGAGTCACCAGAAATAGTTTCACCCATTTGATAATCTGGAGAGCTACTGTTCAACATGCATATCTCCTTGCTGGAGTGTTACACTCTCATCTCCACCGTTCAGAACTTGAATAACCCACAGTAGCACCACATAACCAAATATCAGCTTGATCCAATGGTGAAATGATGAGAAACCAGCCGACGGCTCTGACGGGTTTGAGGGGGAGGGTTTCCAGAAATCTTCAGATGATCAGATTTCTCAAACGGCTTCAGATCTTGACAATCTCTCCGGTCAGATTATAGACAATAGTTAGGTGCAAAACATACTCAAATGTCAGCCAGATCCAACGGTTTCCGGCGAAGATGTGGCTGTCGGAATTTCTGTGTTTGTTGGTGTTTGGGTTGATTTTCGTTTGGGAATCTCTGCGAGACAGATGGGTAGCTAGATAGATGGGTTCTGGGATTTTTGTGGGTGTTTTTTTCTGGGATTTCTGGGTTCGGGAATACGGGCACTGTGGCCTCCGGGGATAAACAAATTCGAAAAGAAAAGAAAAATAAATTTGAGAGAAAAAAAAATTCGGGATGAACAAATACGGTTTCAAGAAAAAACAAATTCGAGACACAACCCTCGCTTGTTCTTTCTCACTGTGACCCTCAAGCAGATGGCTGCTGATTTCGGGGTCAAATGGGTGTTGATTTATGGGTTTAATGGATGCTGAATGGGTGTTGATTTCTGGGTTTCATGGTGTGATGGTGTATGGGTTGATGGGTGTTCTGGGTTTAAGATTTGAAATTTCTGGGTTTCGGGGTTGAACAAACAACTACTATGGGAATTTTGTGTTTAATTTCTGGGTTTCGATGCTCAGTGAGAGCTTCGATCTGAACAGTAAATGTTCAATGAACAGTGTCGAGAACACTGTAGCTTCCGAGAACAGAAATAATTCGAAAAACTTGCTCTGATAGCATGTTAAAATTTAAGTGTATATTTCTTCAATCTCACTTTCTTAAACTTTTATGTTACAGTGCTTAAATATATATAGAGGCTATTCCTACTACAAAACAAAGAACACACAATATTTCCTGACACTAAGAGCCAAGATCAGTTATAACAAACTCTGTTATAACAGCTCTATTATCTCTTTACAGCTGGATTTTAACAGAGAGGGATTGAAGCCCCTAGCTTTTCCATCGAGTGAATTAATTTCAAACAAATACCTTCTCCTATGATTTGAATTATGAATCATAAGGTGGAGAATTAATAGAGTTTAAGAAAACATGCGTGACTTTATATGGATAAATAAGACGCAATCATTTTCAAGACAAAGTGTAAAGAGTTGCTGATGATGATGTTTATATATATATATATGTGTGTGTGTATACATATGGTATTTATTGAACATGGAGTTTATGCCTGAATGATAAACTCATATATTAATTAAAGTGAAAAAGGTAGATAGGTTATCCCATATTTGTTTTGGTAAATTACAATGAACTACGATCGATATTAAACACTTTTTTTTTTATATTAGGGTTTGTTTTTGTTTTAGAATAGCTACTATCATATATAGAAATATAAACATGTTAATAATTACGAGTTGAAATTGTTAGAGTATAGAAGAATATTCTAGAATAGTATAATGTGTATAAATAGAGAAGTGTACACACAACAATGGTATGCAAAACAGAATTCAATACAATACAATTTTAAATTTCAGTTTCCCTCTCTTTTCTCTCTTCTCCCTCTTCCCTTCTCTAAACTAATTCTTTCAATTCTGCAAACTCTCTCAATCCTAACATGGTATCAGAGCTGTTATTATGCTAGCGCATTAATTGATCCAAGCTTCCGCAATCTGATCTCAATGAAGAAAAAAAAAAAAAAACCTACTGCTGAAGAAAACACATTGTTCAAGTTTTTCTTTATGATCTTTTGCAGCTTCTTCAGTTGAGATTTTTTTTTCTCTTTGAATTTTCGAGCTAAAAATGACGATGATCATTTGTGTCATTGCTGCTCCTTCTCATCTAGTTGCTTTCTTGTTCATCCGAGAGACAGCTTCTTCAATTCGTATTGCTGTTATGGCAACATCTAGCATCTTCCATGCCAAATCAAGTCTATGCAACAAATTACTTCTAATTTTTTGCACAACAAAATTGAAGCTCAAACAAAGCAGAAGCAGAGTGAGAATTACCGTGATTGTGAAGAAGCGGCGAAGCATGCCTCTGTCTCCAGCCACCACCACCGCAGATGTCATCTCCACCGAGAGTCACCTCTGCCAGGTTCGACTGATTCTAGAGTACCAGGACCTCTGCGATCACTCCAATTTCTCTCTCGTGCACCTCCAAACCCTAACTACTGAACTCAAGTTGCTTCGTCGAGAAAATGCAGATCTCAAAGTCGCAAATAGTGAGCTTGTCAAGCTTGTTAGTCTTGCTTTTCAAGCCTCCGTGATGCCTGCATATGATTCACAGACATTGCAAGTTATGAGATGCTGAGATTTTGTGTTAGAGCCCTGGGATTCAATAAAAAAAATAAAAATAAAAATAAAATAGGTCATAGGATCGATCGAGACAGCTTGCTCGCTGGCTTGCTGAGAAGAGAATGGGTCGCAAGAAAGTGGAGCTAAAACGAATCGAAAACAAGAGCAGTCGCCTAGTTACTTTCTCCAAGAGGCGAAATGGATTGTTCAAGAAAGCTCGTGAGCTCTCTGTTCTTTGTGACGTGCAAATCGCCCTCCTCATCTTTTCAAGTCGCGGCTAGTTGTATGAATGCTCTAGCGTTGACAGAAACTTGACTCGAACCTAAGATGAACGCAGTTGCCGCCTGTAATTGGCTTTCTGGTTCTTGCAAAGTGGAAGGCAGAGTAAAAGTCAGAGAAGAGATGAGGCTGTGGCGCGGCTGAGACGAATTGATTGTGAAACATTTTGTAGGTTTTGTGTTTTGTGCTTTGTGTTTTGGTGTCGTTTGTATTGTGGCGCTATTTTGTGTGTACTGTGTCGTTTATGTTGTGGTGTGTCGTTTTATGTCTATAATCCTACCGTTTTGATAAAGATTAAAAAAAAAAAAACAAACGAAAAAAAAAAAGAGATTAAGAAAAACTTAATCCAATGAAGAAGAAGAAGAAGAAGAAGAAAATGAATTCTTACACAGATTAAGAAATTTATTGGCAAATGAAAAACTTCAGAAAAAAAAAACTGAAGAAGCCAAATGAAATCCTTCAGAAAAACTGAAGTAGATAAATGAAATTCAAACCCATTCTATCACCTCTCTTACCTTCCATTTCTTTTTTTCTCATCCCTTTCTTTTCAAAGTCTTACAGAGACAAATGAAATTCTGGTCAAGAAATAGACCAATGAAATTCCTTCTCTTCTCTCGTTTACATACTGTTTGTCAAAAGAATTAAGTACTCTTGTATTTCATTTTCATTGTTGCAATCTCATGCTTGGTTTATCAAAGCATGAGATTGAGGGGGGATGTTAGAGTATAGAAGAATATTCTAGAATAGTATAATGTGTATAAATAGAGAAGTGTACACACAACAATGGTATGCAAAACAGAATTCAATACAATACAATTTTAAATTTCAGTTTCCCTCTCTTTTCTCTCTTCTCCCTCTTCCCTTCTCTAAACTAATTCTTTCAATTCTGCAAACTCTCTCAATCCTAACAGAAATTAGCAAGATTCGAATTCTTAACTTGATGAATTCGTGATCACTTACTTATTGTTAATGCCATCTACTCGATTCGAATAAAACTTTTCTTAAAATAAGTGCAAATTAATATAAATATATTCCATGTGAGAGGGAGGGAGGGTTGTAGTTAAAGATATCCCGCTGCCTTTGGCTTATAAATTTGGCTTCAGACACAACTCGAAGTCTTCAACAGCTCAGCTATATAAACCTTGGAAGTTTTATATATCTACATATTTACTTGTAAGAACAGCAACGTTTCACAACCTATAGCTACTTACCTTCTCTGGCAGGAATTGATCAGCGCATATATTCAAGAATTGTAAAGAGAGACAGGCTAGTCAAGAATTGAGATGATAACGGTGTCAGTCATGGCGGAGCTATTGGAAGAGTATGCGGTGGCTCTGGCTAGAATTACAGAGAGATTGATGCCATCAAGACGCAACTACATTAATGGTTTTGAAGGTCTCAGGAATCTCCGTTTGCCTTCTTCTTCTTCGGCTGCTACTCGCGATCAAGACTCCTCTTCTTTCATCCTTTATTTCTGATTGAGGCTTCAGCTTTTTTGTACGAATTCTGTAGTTTATTTTTACGAGAGATGCATTGAATTCGTGGCCCGGAAAATGATATTTTAATATTTTTTGAAAACATTATTGCGTCCCCACACTAGAGTATGGACAAAGGAGCTCATTTATGCAAGTGTTCTTGTTGTCCTTGTGAGGGCCCTCGACCCTATTGCAAGATTCAAGCTTGTAAAAATGGCTAGCTGCAGATGGTAGATGCAATTCATCAACAAATGAAAGAGCTGACTGTGGTTCCATTTGTAAATAAACGAGCGATTTCAAAAAATGAATTCATCATCCAAATTCATAGATGATGAATGTGGTTTTGATATAAAAATAATTTACATGGATTTTGATTAATATTTCAGAACAAAAAAATACAAATATAATTAAAATGAAGGTTCATGTCTCCCTACACTCTCTTTTTTAATTATTATTTTGAAAGGAAAATATATATATATTGATTGTTATTTTTTTCATTTTCAATTAGGTTTTAGAGGAAAATCCTCCTCCTATATACTTGCTGTTGTGACATTTCAGTGTTGAAAACCTATTTAAATAAAATTCAAGATTAGATATCAATTATGAAAATCAGATAATTTCGGACGCTCAAAATCACATTATTTCATATAATTTTTCCAGTGGGGGACTTGATTGTTTGTTAGGCTAATTTAGCGGTAAAATCGCAAGAAGCAATACTTTAGGTACTGACATCTTGTGCTAATCATAGTTTGCGGACTGCTTCTTATTTTCTCAATCCAATACAAAGCACTAGAAAAATAACACTTAGTTGCTTTGAAAACCTTCAACTTGAAGACTCAGAGAGAGAGAGAGAGAGCTCTGCCATATCTCTCCGTCACCAATCTTCTTCTCTGGTAACAACCTCTTTTTTTCTTTTGACTTTCCTTTTCATTGATTTTCATCACTTTTATTATGTATTGATTGTGTTCTTGATCATTATGGTTATTTCCTTTGTTTGTTGGTCCAGATTATCACTTCAAAGATTCTTAATTTGACATAGACCTTTGTGGGTTTTGATCATTTTGTGCAGTTTTTTTTGTTACCACAACATAAAGATACAGGCTTAATGAGATGATGAATTATGGGTTTTCTTATGGTTATAATAATGGAGGTGGATCATCATCTTCCTCTTCAAATTTATCAGCTTCAGCCCCACCTTTCACTGTTGATAGGTCTGTAGCAAAACCCCTTTTGGATTTAACTGAACCCACTTATCCTGTTAGCTTGAATTCCTCTTTACACAGTTGGGTTACCCCCAACTCTCACATTTCCAATTCAAGACCTGATCTTTTTCCCATTCCAAGCCTGGAATTTGATCCCGTGCCTTCCCCACTTGCATTTGGACGCCCCTCGCCTACTTCCCAAATGCCATCTATGAGCCACCCTCTTGTTTCGGCTTCAACTGATGCTGTTTTGTATGGTCAGGGTAATCCTAGCATTGTTGAAGCTGAACCATATTATCCATCATCGTATGTTTCACCTGCAATTGCTATTGATGATTCCCTGAAGATCCTGAACCAATCTGGTTATGAATTGTTGTCTGCCTCTCATGTTGGAACATCCAATGGATCGACTCGTGATGATTATAGTCAAAGCTTGGTGGGTTTGGAGCATACAACACAGTGGAGTGGCTTGTGGGAGGGGGTTAATGATTGGCATCCGAGCAAAAAACTGCAACTTGACGGAGGTTTTTGTGCGAAGGAGAATTTTATTAATCAAGGTATCCTTGTCTTATTATTATTGTTGTCATTGAGAATTCAAAAAATTACATTTTTTTTCCCATAGTTTTGGTAAGTGTAAACTGAAGTAAAAATGCTTTTTATGCTTCTTTGGACCTTGAATTTTGTTCTTGTCTAATCATACTCATTAGTGAATTTGTCGTCTTTATAAATTACTGTGCTTACATTATACCTTGGATAATGATTTTCCTGTAGTTGCATCTCCACATATGAATGATTGCTATTCTTAAGTCTTTATCCATGCTCTAGCACAGCATACGCTCTATATTGAGCTGTAAGAATTCTGTTTCATGCCATTTGGTTATTGTTTCCACACCCATTGAGAAAAGTATAAGAAAGATGAAAATAATACAAAATTGTGATTTTCCTCAAACTCAATGGAAGAGAGATGCATTTTGACATGTTTTCTTTTTCACTGCAGAATAATTTTATTCACATCTCTCTTCTTTGTATCTATTCTTCTAAACTGTTTTCTAAAGGCACCCTTGCTCTACTGGGAAAGTGGTAGGCGTCTACACATAAGCCTCTTTGTAACTTATCCATTCCTCATTGAAGAGTCATTTTGATACTGAGGGATGTTAAATAACAGTCATAATTTTAATATATCAGATATAAGGTTTGGAATATATTCCTTTACTCTGCCATAATCTGTATCCTTGGGGTTACTTTTGCCCTTATGTCATTGGAAGTCTTTAAGGAGATTCTTCTTTACCATCCCCCAGAACCATCCTTAATTATGAGTAATTGTATCTTAATCGAATGATTTTGGCTCTAATTTAACAGCAAGTTCAGTTTTTGAAGTATGCAACCAATGGAAAACAAATGGTTAGATAAGCAATTTTAGCTAGGGTAGTTACCTGTTATCTGGCATTTCCTTAATTGCTTCTACTTGCAGGGTTTTCTGCATTCAAGGATATCAGCAAATGTGAAGAAACTTCCCTTGGAATTGACGTGGTTGGTAGGCAAATGCACACTGAGTCTGCAAACACAGGACAGCTGGATGATAAAGCTTTCCTTGGTGAAAAACCCAAGTTCATGCCTGCGGGTTATTCAACACCATCACCATTGGTATTTCCTTCAGTAGAACCACAAGCCTATCCTCAGGTACAATCCTCAAATGTAGTCAATTCTCTAATTAATCATATGGCTTCATTTGGAAAATCCTCAAGGAAGCATGATGCTAATCCAAATGCCAGTATGCCAGTGATGAAGCCTTCACCCACTGTTGTCATTAGATCCCCAGGGAAAGATACATATTCATTTAAGAATATGAATACTGGTTGTGATGGTGATGAGAAGGGCAATAATTCCTCTTCTGTTCAAGAGCCTAATCCATTTATTAGCTCTGAAGGAAAAGTTTTCTATGATTCTAGCCAAATTAGTTTTCATCTGAAACAAAATGATAATTACATGACAGAAATTTCCTCTAAAAACAATGAAGAGTTGCCAAGCAACAAAAATATATCTGTGGATTTCGTAGATCAAATTTTCAAAGCAAAAATGGACAATAAAGATCCTCGTGGAAATCTAGATTTCTTCAATTTGGCTATGGATGGTCATGAAGCCATTGGTTCTGCAGAGAACACTTCTGAAAGTTTAGATCATTATAAACATGCTGTGGACTCACCATGCTGGAAAGGGGCTCCAGTTTCTCTTCTATCTGCATTTGAAGTTTCTGAGGTTGTGAACCCACTGATTCCAAAAAAGGTAGAAGCTTGCAATGGCTTGAGTCCTCAGGGCCCTCAAATCTCCCCTCCAGCCACTAATGATGCTGTAAAAGCCTGCCCTGAAAAACAAAGTAGTATATCCGTGCCTCTCAATCATGAGAGTCTGGGACATCAACAAGCCTCTTTTTTTAAGAGGCCTTTAGATGCTAAAGTTATATTTAGAGAAGAAATTGATGATGCTGGGAAGTATGGACCCTACCAAAGGATACCAAGCTATTGTCATGAAGCTCAAATTTCTGATGTCATTGATGATGAAACTTGGAAAGAAAGTATCCTTTCTAATTTTAACTCCCTGCACACAGAGCAGCGAAATCTTGACGAATGGGAATGGCCATCAAAGAAAGATTCTTGTGTTGCAGATGTTAGGAGGAAAATCAATGATGACCCTGATTATTGTTCATCTCACATACCATTCCATGCTATACAACAGGTCTTAAGTTCGCCATCTTCATCAGAACATGCTCCTGCTCAGCACACCCAATCACTGGGTGGAGAATTGTTGTCAAAGATGCATGCACGGACACTTGTTGATACAATGCACAACCTCACAGAATTGCTCCTATCTTACTCTTTGAATGACACTTGTGAGTTGAAGGATGAGGACTTCGATGTTCTTAAAGATGTGATCAACAATCTTGATATCTGTATATCGAAGAATTCAGAAAGGAAGAATTCAACACAAGAATCATTGAGTCCTCAGCAAGCCACTTCTCAATTTCCTGGAAAGTTATCTGATCTTTACAAGGTATTTCATTATTTTGTTTAATTCATGTAACAACTTAGGTTCTTATAGAACTGGGAAGAAGCTATGGGCTCAGAAAAGGTATGAATCAAAGGCACTGTTTGGTGCAATGGTGAAACTTTAAAATCCAGTTTCCATCCCACACGAGCTTTGACCTATCCTTGGTGGGTGATGTATGGATATCAGCTAATTTTCGTAGTGGCAAGATCATTCCATGGTCCAACCCTCACCTTTTGCTTCTGGTGTTGAATCTCTAATGTCCATCTAAAGAAACTAATCCATTAGGCATTAACTATGTGATAATCTATGCCCTCATAAATCTTGCTTGTCAATGTTTTGATGTTTTATCACTACACTGAATAATGTAATTTAGGTCATAAATGTGAATTGGCCTTGAGTATGTTGATATTTTTATATTTCAGGGGCAACTTGAGTTTCAGCATTTTGAGGACGAGGAGCATAAAATTGCATCTGATAAGAGAACGGAGAAACTGTCAAGTTGGGTTTCTACAAGGTTTGCTGCAGATACAGTCAAAGATGATAACATGACCCGGGTATTCTTTTTTTTGTTATCATATCTATTTTACAGAAATTCTAATCTTAAAATGATTCTTGCTATAAAGGATGAAAAAGAGTTAAAGAAAACTAAATTTCTTTGGTACAAAAACATGATTTGCAGGCTATAAAGAAGGTTCTTGCTGAGAATTTTCCGATCAAAGAAGAATCTGAGTCTCAAATTCTTCTGTATAAAAATCTATGGCTTGAAGCTGAAGCTTCATTGTGCTCTGTTAATTATATGGCTCGCTTTAATCGAATGAAGATTGAGCTGGAAAAAGGCAACTCACAAAAAGCAAATGGTAAAACTATCACCTGTTTCTGATTGTCACTTCAATTTATTCAATAAAAAGACTTGCTTACTAAAATCTTGTGCGTTTTCTACTTGGATTTTTCTTCTGTTGCCCCTGTTGTACCAGAAAAATCTATGGTCATGGAGAATCTTTCAAGGCCCAAAGTTTCGTCTGACATATTGCTTGCTGATGATAAGGGTAGCCCTGTCCAAGATGTTTCTTTCCTCGATTCGTCTATCTTAAGCAGAAACAGCCATTCAGATGATGTAATGGCCAAATTTCATATCTTAAAAAGCCGGGTTTCTGACTCAAATTCTGTGAATACTTCAGCAGTGGAGAGATTGTCAAGTTCTAAGGTTTCTCCTGGTCTGAACAAGGTTGACAAATTGGCACATGACACGAAAGATAGCACTAAGCCCAATGTATCCATCCAGGATTCTCAAATTTCAGGAACAAGCAGTCATGCTGATGATGTTAGCATCCATGCAGATGATGTTATAGCTAGATTTCATATCTTAAAAGGCCGGTTTGACAACTCTAGTTCAGGGAATAACTCAGCTATGGAGAAATTGTCAAGTTCTAAGGTTTCTCCTGGTCTGAACAAGGTTGACAAATTGGCACATGACACGAAAGATAGCACTAAGCCCAATGTATCCATCCAGGATTCCCCCATGGCAAGGAGCAGCCATGCAGATGATGTCATGGCCAGATTTCGTACTTTAAAAGGCCGGGTTGACAACTCTAATTCTGTGAATATATCAGCCATGGAGAAATTGCCAATTTCCAAGGTTTCGTCTGATCTGAGCAATGTTGGTAGATTGACTGTCGAAGGAAAAGATAGCACAAAGCCAGATATAACCAAGCAGGATTCTCCTTTGCCAAGCACATCAAACCATGCAGAAGATTTTGAAGCTGCTATTATGGCCAGATTACTTATCTTGGAACACAGAGATGGCTGTTCAAGTTCGTTGGAAATGGAAGAGCGTCAGCCAGAGAGCATTGATATTGGGTACACCAGTCTGAGAAGGGAAGTTCCACTGGGTAAAGGTGGATTGAAAGACAGAATTTTGGATGTAAATATGGAATCTGTCATCCAAAATTATCCTGCCGACTCCGATGAAGACAAATCAACTGTTAAGGAATCCCGGTTATTTGTCGATGATGATGCTGAGGCCCAATCTAGCCTCACCCAACCTCCTGCTGGTTGGTATGATAGTTGTTCATCAGATTGGGAACATGTATTGAAGGAGGAGATTGTAGGGCAGGGTCATTGATCAAAAAGTTGGATGCTCAATGTTTCCTCATCTGCAAATGATATCCTCTGTTTTCCAATAAAATGTATATGGTGTGACCAGACATTTTTACTCTGGCTTTGCTTTAATGAGAATTTGATGACTCTCTGATCGTATGAAAAGTTTGTAGACTTTGAATTCTGTAAATGTATGTTTTTTTTTTCATTCCAATTTCATCTTCTAATTTACCTTGAAGGTCTTAGTTTAGTTTTTGCCTGGTTGCAGACTGAGATATCTCAGCTGGTAACTGTTATGACGTTTGATCCAGTAGTGAGTGCATATGGAAGGGTAGACAACAGAGGGACTTATTCAGGGGACCCCCCTACAATTTACCATCAATTTCGTTTTCCAATTTCAAAATCCAAATCAACTGCTCAAGTTTGAAATTTAGAACATCATCAAAACTGTTATGGATTGCTCATGGAGTCTGCTACTGTTTACAGAATGCCAATTGATAGAGAATAATATAAATTATATTATGGGACCTCACTTACAAGTTTAAGCTTTTAGGTGAAATGGTATCAGAGCCTTATTGACCCAACGGTCATGAGTACGAATCTCACCACCCCCATTCTATTTGATAAAAATCAAACACAAGGCAGTGTGGGTCTGTGTGCAAGTTTCAAGGCCAAATGACTTTCACTTGAGCGGGTGTGTTAGAGAATAATATAAATCATATTATGGAACCTCACTTACAAGCTTAAATTTTTAGGTGAAATGGTTCCTTAACACCAATTCCATCCGAGTTCTGTCAAATATCATTGTTTTTGCACCGAATCCGAAGCGGTCAGGACTCACGGCTCATCCTTGCACGCAAAGAAGATTATAGAGGTAGTCTTCATCTCCTCGAAGTTAGTCACGCATGCACAATCTTAACTGTATGACTATGATGTGATATTTTATCTTATCCTTAACCACTCTTGCTGAATTCGCTCTTCTTCCTCGCAAGTCAAACCGGATTGATTTCTTTACGATTTATTGCCGCGTAATGGTTTATATTATAGTGGGGATCATATCCGATTCCAGATTTCATGAAACTGACTCCGCTTGTCTTTTCTTCTACTTTTGGAAGAGAATCATAATCTATTGCTGATCATGTAACAGGACATCCAGCCTAGCTTGGTGCCTTCTCATCCGGCACCGAATATTGCATGGGACATCTGTTGGACGGAATCAATATAAAATGTTGCTGTGATGTAATATGCTGAAAATAATCATACAAATATTTGTTTTATTTTAATAACATGATACTTGTTAGAAACTCCATAGTAATAGAAAGAGTTATTAGTTTATGTGCACACAATAGTTTGTATACCTAACTGATAAGACAAACATTAATTTATAGTTATTGATCCTCCCATAATTATCAAGACCTCAAGCCTTGTTAGACATCAGAACCTTAGGATTCATCTGTTGTTTAGCATGTGTTCCATTACCTTGTACTAATATGCTTATATATATATGTATATATATATATTCTTATACTTCTATTATATCATAATTTATAGTTTACAGCATATAGATATCTATAATATATATAATAAATGTTATTTTCTCACTGAGTTGGTTGAACTCACCTTTCATTTTTAATATTATTTTTTAATTCTTAGCTTTTGTTAACATGCTGATTTCATTGAGAGATGAGAGATGTCTTGCTTGTTTCTATAAGGGTTTTTTTTCTTCGTCTTGACTTGATGTCTTGGAATTAAAAATTTTATATTGCAATATGTATTATGAATTATTAATGGTTTTGAAGAATATTTTAAAAGTTTATAAAATATCAATGAGAAGTATGAGTGAGGTTTAAGTATAGGTGGCACCGCTACGTATTGTTATTTCTTCAACTATATATAGACGTAGTTTTATTGATCATAGATGTATAGAAACAGTCGGAGCTATATATATAACTATATAGGGTGATATAAACATCAAATCATGAGTTCCAAGAAGCTAAGCCAGCTATGTCTAGTTTGCTGGGTTCTTGTTTTCTTGGTCTGTACAATTCAAAGTGTTCATTCTCAGCTTCAAGTAGGGTTTTATACAACTTCATGCAAGATGGCCGAGTTCATTGTCAAAAGTGAAGTTAGAGATGGTTTCATTAAGGAGAAAGGAGTGGCTGCTGGTCTTGTTCGAATGCACTTTCATGATTGTTTCGTTAGGGTAAGTGTGTGTGTGTGTATTTCAAAGGGAGAAATTTGGATCAAATTTAGATCAAATTCATCATGAGATCTAGTGGTTGATTAGAGACTAACCTGTGTTTATTCAGGGCTGTGATGCATCGGTGCTTCTGGACTCCACTGCCTCAAACACAGCGGAAAAAGACTCTCCTGCCAACAACCCTAGTCTACGAGGCTTCGAAGTCATTGACAATGCAAAGGCTAGACTAGAGACCGAATGTAAAGGAATTGTCTCCTGTGCTGATATTCTCGCATTTGCAGCAAGAGACAGCGTTGAGATAGTACGTAAGCCCACATGAATATATTATATATTCTTTAATTATATAAACGTGCTTGGCTCAACATCTATATATATATATATATATATATATATATATAACCCTGAATTCTTTTTTGCAGACTGGAGGTGTTGGCTATGATGTTCCTGCAGGAAGAAGAGACGGCACAATTTCAAGAGCTTCAGAGGTCTTAACAAACTTACCTCCCCCCACATTTAATGTCGACCAGCTCACTCAAAATTTTGCGAACAAGGGTTTCTCGCAAGAAGAAATGGTCACCCTATCTGGTATTTCTTCTATATTATCCATCAGTCAAAACAAGATTATTTCTTGCCAAAATCTTGAAATTACTGAATAAAATCTGTGATGATATATATATATATATATATATCTACACACATCCAGGAGGACACACCATTGGTCGGTCACACTGCACTTCCTTCAGCAGCAGATTATACAACTTCAATGGAACAACGAGCCAGGACCCAACCCTAGACGCTACATACGCAGCAAGGTTGAAGCAGATGTGTCCGCAAGGAAGCACGGATCCTAGCCTGGTGGTGCCAATGAACCCTGCTAGTCCAGCCACTACTGATGCAGGCTACTATCTTGACGTCTTAGCAAACCGAGGCTTGTTCACATCGGACCACACTCTCTTGACAAACGCCGCAACAGCGACTCAGGTGAATATTAATGCGAGAGATTCCATACTTTGGAAGAGAAAATTTGCAGCCGCCATGCTGAAGATGAGCAAACTTGATGTCTTGACTGGGAATGCGGGACAGATTCGGGCGAATTGTAGGGTCATCAACAGTTAGCTAGCTAGAGTTATGAGCTCATGAATTATTGATCATCTGATTTCAAGCTTATAAGGCAATGGGATACTTATATAATATATAGATAAAATAATAAGAATAAAATTATGTTTCCTGTGCTGAATGTTCTTATTTTCAGAAGCTCGGATGACACTCATCTCTATCTTACTTGAAAGTATATGTCCTAGTTCGAGCATTTCCTATACAACCGAAAAAAACAATCATATAGTTTTGATTCTTATATTAATTTTATTAATTTTTCTATTCTGGAAACAATAAAACCACATGTTTTGAATCCTAATCTATTTTCCTCTATCTCTTTTTAAAATAGAATTTGTAAAATAATTATTTCTGGAGTATCATAATATATAGGATCAAAGCTAGAATTTTCAATTAAAGAAAAAAATATTTCTCTTACCGACAGGAATAATTATTAATAGTTTAATTGACGAAAATATATGTCGATGTTTACATCATATATGCCACAAACCAGTTGATTTTATTCATTTTCTTCTAACAATTTTGTATAATCTAATTTCATACAATATTTTTATCTCTATGTTATATTTTTTAAAAATTAATTCTATACTTTGAAAAATATATTCTAAATTTAAAAAAAAAAATTAAAAAACAATTAAAAAATAATAACAATAGTAATTTAACTAGAAAAACAATCATTTGATAATCCATTAACAACATAAAAATAAATTAATAACATAAAAATGATTAAATAATAATTCATTAATACAAGCAAATTATTTAAAAATAATACAATAACCAAAACCATTAATAAAAAACAATTAATTAAAAATAATATAATAATCTCATACCAATACAATTAAAAGCAAAAAATAATAACTCAAAAAATTAATTTGGCAACACTACCATGTGTAATGTCTACAATGAAGTCACATGAAAAGAGTCATTGTACTTTCATGGTTTTTTTAATCCTATAGTAATTTCCTCGCTACATCAATTTTCATCATTAATAGTGTCTGTAAAAGTCAAATGTCATCTTACATATATATTTTTTATTTCTTTTTTATTACTGTAATTTCACCGATATATACTGACATAATATTTATGTCAATGTTTACCTATGGATAATGAGATGGGAAAAAATTGTCGGTAAATTTCATAGCAAAATACCAACAGAAAAATTCCATCGGTGTTTCCGTATGCATTCAGTACTGATTTTCTGGTAGTGAGATGTATATAATTTTTAGGTCGCTATGTAATTTTTATAAAAAATCATAATATTTAATTGAGTATTTGATACATGCTACTGCTGATCAATAAAAGAAATGCACAAAAAATCAAATATAATATTAAAATAACTAGCTAGCTAACCCTATTAAGCACAAAGAATGTTGGACAAGTAATCATTCACTAAAGAAAATGAGTTGTTCTAAGTAAATGAGCTTCTTAAGTTACAAAAAAAGTCAAATATTCTGTAGAATTATTAATTAAATATTCTTAAAGAATTAATACCTTCAATAATGTAACTTGTTATCTTTAAACAAAATGATCTCATTAATAAAATTATGATCGAAAGGGTTAAGCTTGCTTGTAGTGAAATGTTCTCCGACTTAGATTTTGATTTGATTTATTTGCTAATTAACTATAAAAAGATTTCCTAATTCGTTGCAGACCTGTTCTACCAAACCTAAATTTATTGTCTACTGCTAATTTGGATGGAAACACTTCTTTTATTGCTACTATATATAGAGGTAATAATTTCGCATATCGTTTATGCATGGTGCAGTGAAGCAACAAGATTACATCAATCACAGGACAAGAATCTCAAACAGGATTCGATGTGTTTAATAATCTCTGATCAAATCACTCATAGTCTTGGCAGCCATGGGACTGTTTCCTTTTTCTTTTGTTTTACTTTACTTTAATCAAACCACCCTAAATTATTGCAGGAAAATTCAAAATGTGGAACCTTTGTCTGCATCATGCTTGCTTGGAAGTTTGCTATTTACTTTTCTTTTATAAAACTTTTAAAATTCTACAACTATGATATTAAAAATGTATTCTCAAATCTGGTTTGGACTGTCGGCTTCCAAGCAACGATCGCAAGAGGCATTAGGTTCTCGTATTACTTTTCCTGCCTCGTCCATCTCCAGAAAGCGAGATGAAAAGTTGGATTTTCAGACC
The DNA here is from genome assembly GCA_025169955.1 of Salix arbutifolia. Lineage (NCBI taxonomy): Eukaryota > Viridiplantae > Streptophyta > Magnoliopsida > Malpighiales > Salicaceae > Salix > Salix arbutifolia. Next base: position 25,941,292 of record CM045917.1, on the reverse strand, counting down.
AACCAAACACCTTATTATTATGGAATGCTCATATACAATTAATTGGTAATTAGAGGGTGTTTAGAAATACATTTGAAAAACATTTAAAAAAAAAAAACTTAACAAAAAATATTTTTAAAAACATTCTCAACCATACTCCGAAACGGACACTTAAATCACATCGCACAAGTGGGTATAAAAGGACAAAAATATAGCCATCCAATTACCAATACCTTTAGCCACTCTTGCTGAATTTTTCTCCCTCACTGTTTGCTGAATTGATCTCTTTCGATTAGTCAAAAACATTAGGTTTCTTTGTCCGATTACTTTTAATTATTCAGCATGTGGCTGCACTACAATCCAATCATATATGCCATGAAAATGACTCACCTTGTCTTTATATTTACGTACAGCAAACATTACTCGTGGTATGACGACCTACAACTCTATTCAACTCAAATATCTCTATCTCGTGTATTATAAAATAGAGATGATAAGATTTTAGTGAAGCTCAAAATACAATATATATTATTATTTAATTTCTAAACATTGTTTTCACGATGCTGGCCAGCATGTTGGCTTCACTACTTACACCAAACATTATTCCACGTTCAAGCATGTAAAAGTGGAATGACGTTCCCTTTCTTCAACTATAAATAGGTATGGTTATGCAAGCTGTCAAGCAAGCAATTAAGGTTTGAGGATATAGCTAGCTAGCTAGTAACATTGTGGGGATAATTATGATGAGTTCCAGGAAGCTAACTCAACTATCTGTGATTTGTTGGGTGGCTGCTTTGTTCTGTCAAAGTGTCCAATCTCAGCTCCAAGTGGGGTTTTATAGAAATTCATGCAGGAGGGCCGAGTTGATTGTGAGGAGTGCTGTTAGAGATGGTATCAATAAGGATAGAGGTGTAGCTGCTGGTCTTGTGAGAATGCACTTCCATGATTGCTTTGTTAGGGTAAGCACAAGCTCGAGCAAAGTTAATTTCTAGCCAAAAAAACATATGACAGAGACACATTTAAAACATAACATGATCCGAAAAGCTTAAACTAAACATTATATAACATGTTTTTGCAACCCTATCTAGCTAGGTTGCCTTAATCAATATAAGCATGCATGTAGACATTTTTGCTTGTTCGAAGGTTTTTTTTTTTTTGATAACCGGGGTGTCCGGGCCAGCCTACGCGCACCTCGACTATTCCCCGGGCTCACTTGAACACCCTGCAAGCCCAAATGAGCATGTAAGGCACCGCTGGGTGACAGGAATACCACACAGGGATGGACCCAGGAGAAATGAGGGGAGGAACCCTCCCACCCCACTCCCACTAGGACTCGAACCTAAGTTCCAAAGAAGGAGGGCTGGGCCACGACCCCTGCAGGTTTGTTCGAAGGTTATTGATCGACTTGGTTGTGCGTGTTTCTTAATTTCTTTCTTACGAATGTACGCAGGGCTGTGAAGGATCTGTGCTTCTCGACTCCACCTCATCAAACACAGCAGAGAAGGACTCTCCTGCAAACAACCCTAGTCTGCGTGGCTATGAAGTCGTCGACGATGCAAAGACTAGACTAGAAGCCGAGTGTCGAGGAGTCGTTTCATGTGCTGATATTCTGGCATTTGCAGCGAGGGATAGCTTTGATTTAGTGAGTAGAAACGTTTGGCTTACCATTTGTGGACTTTTTAGGGTACTAATTAAAGTAGTGCGTACGTAAATTAACCTTTCATTGTTCTTGCAGACTGGAGGGATTAGCTACGATGTTCAGGCTGGAAGAAGAGATGGCAAAGTTTCGCTAATCGCGGAGACTTCAGACTTGCCTCCTCCCACCTTAAATGTTGATCAACTCACTCAAAGTTTTGCGAAGAAGGGTTTATCACAAGAAGAAATGGTCACGCTATCCGGTAGAGTAATTAACCTCGAATCAATCTCATTCTTCTAATTAAGACAGGATCATTAACAGCTTACTAATTACTACATGTTATCAGGAGCACATACCATTGGTCGTTCACACTGCACTTCCTTCAGCGATAGATTATACAACTTCAATGGAACAACGAGCCAGGACCCAACCTTGGATGCCACATATGCAGCCAGTTTGAAGCAGAAGTGCCCACAAGGTAGTACGGATCCTAGCCTGGTGGTGCCAATGGACACTAGTACTCCAACCATTAGTGATGTAGGTTACTACAGAGATATCCTAGCAAACCGAGGCTTGTTCACATCAGATCAAACCCTCTTGTCAAACACAGCAACAGCAAGTCAAGTGAATTCGAATTCGAGGAGTCCCTTAGGCTGGAAGAGAAAGTTTGCTGCAGCAATGGTAAAAATGGGCCAAATAGAAGTTTTGACTGGTAACACAGGAGAGATTAGGGCGAACTGTAGGGTGATCAACAGCTAAAGTTAGGAGCTGAGTTGTTGGACTACTTTTGAAGCTTGAAGACTTTAAGTCAATAGAAAATTATAGCATATGCTATATATACTTTGTCACATGATTCCCTTACATCTTATTTACTAATATTTTGTAATAACTGAGTCAACAAATGACCAGTATACTGTAAGAGGTTTCCAAAATAAAATGTGATGAAGTTATTGGATATTAATCTTTTATCTGTGTAATTATAGCAAAAAAATTCTGTACTGGATGCGGGTGGGCTCTTGTCATTGTCAAGATGTTCGTTCTAAGCTCAATATTCGTATGCTGACATACTCGCACTCACAGCAAATGATCAGTTTTGCAAACATACTTCAGCGTGTTTAAATTTTTTGTGCAGACTGGAGGGCCTTGCTGTGATGTTCCTGCAGAAAGAAAGAGACGGCAGAGTTTCTCTAGCCCCGGAAACATTCACAAACATATCTGGCCCAACTTTTAATGTCAACCGACTCACTCATAGCTTTTCAGACTAGGGTCTCTCACAAGAAGAAATGGCTGCACTCTCTGGAATAGATATGAACCTCACTCATACTAATAATTAAATCTTACTTGAACCTACTGAATCGTGCGAGCTAATTATATACAGGAGCACGCAAAATGGGCGACGCACACATTATTTCTTTCAAAGATAAATTATACAACTCCAGTGGGACCGTGAGCTAGAACCCAAGTCGGATAGTTGACTAGCAGTGCGGGGAGATTCGATCAAATTGGAGGGTGATCAATGGCTTGAGTTCAGGATGAATTTTATGCCCTGCTAAGTTAGGATGATGCATTCTTTTAATTTATTTAACCCAGATTCTGTAATCCTGTGCAGTGATTGCGTCAAATAATAACATAAACAATGATCAGATTTCAACCATTTTCTGTTGCACTTGGAGCTAGAGGCATTCTGGCTTGAAGCCAGCTACTACTACTGCTCTGAATGGGTGGGAGCTGAAGCTTTTATCTTGGTATGACTATCTCATTGGTTTGCCAGTGCCTTGTGCAATGTTAATAATTAGACATTCTATATAGAGGATGGCACGATTGGAATAAGTAAAATGGAAAATAGGGTTGCAAGAAAATTCTCATGTGGATTGTGTAGGTCTTGCAGATAGAATGAAATGAATGAGTTACCATGTCTGGAAGAATGAAGTTTTGGATAAGTGCCAAGACACTTTTATAAGAGCAAGTGACAGGATTTTATAAACTATTTATTGTTGATTATATCAATCTGCACGTCTAACAAATAAGAGATCTTACTGCAAAAACAAACAAAAAAACTGCATAATGACCAAAATAATCTCAAATTTGACACGCCGGATAATTCTCATGTGAGACCGCGAATCAATCTGACTACCATTAATTAAACGTTCTGATAACTCAAACTGAAAATAAGAGTGGCCAGGGAGCCAACCTAAGTAGTAAGCTCCATGATAGCACTGACAATGTCCCCATTGTTTGTCTGGAGAGCCTTGACAGCCTTGGCCCTAGAAACTCCAGCCTGTGTCATAACCAGATCAATGTCCCTAGGCTCCACCCCAGTATCATCGACTTCTTCCTCTTCTTCCTCTGCCGGTGCTGTAGCGGCTGCATTAGAAGCATCTGATTTTGGTAACATGGATGACATGTCCGGCATCCTAAACTGCTGAGCAGCCTGTGTCTGCAGCTGAGAGCTCAAATCCTCTATCTTAGCCTCTCCAAATATGACATAAGTCTCAGAATTTGGGCTCTTGAAGACATCTGGTTTTGAGATAAAAAAGAGTACCTGAAAGGCCAACAAAAAAAATGTGGTTACTCGCACAGAATCACAAAGGCAGCCAGAGTCCAAGAACAAAAGTGGTGGTGGTGGTGGTGGTAGCAGAATTAATAATAAAGCAAAATAATACATTTTTGGTCCTCTTGATGGTGACCCTGCTAACACCAGTGACAGGTTTCATGCCAAGCTTCAACATTGCCTTGCGACTTTTCTTTTCACTTCTGCTCTGCTTTGAACTTCCATTAGCATCTGCATCTCATAGCACTCCTACCATTAACTTTAACAGAACAATGTCATCTATTTAAAACAAAAGCAACATTCACAGAACCAAACTTATATTTAAAATGATCCTTACTAGAGAAAAAAAGGTTAAGACTATCTGATACCAAACTCATAAGCTATCATTTAAATCCAGACAAAATGGAGCTGTAATGCAACTAGATAAACAGAAAACTTTAATCAAGAAAAGACACTAATAACATGAAAAGATGGAAACTTTAAGGATTGCTATCCCAGGAAAAGCATTACAGCTTGACAAGCAATTACTCTCACGTATTGGGCCACGAATATATCTTCCATCATATTTCAAAAGTGAATTTTTTACATACGAAATAAGTAATTGAGTAAAACTCAATACACTTCCAATTCTCATAAACCAAAAGCATGTGAGCATTATACACTAAACCATTCATTGGCTACAATCACCTCACAAACCAAATAGACAGAAAAATTCTTCTTTTTTTTCCTCAAACAATGAATCATAAAACAAAGAGTTGAATCAAAGACACGACATTTTCTGTGAAAAAAAAGTAAACCTGGTAAAGCAACTTGAAGACTGGAAACAAAAATTCAAGAAAGAAAACCCATATTCACAAATCAATAATAATTACTTGCGAAAAAAAACGTATCAACCCAATAAGAGAAATGAGAATAGGAAGTACCAGGGGTGTCGTCGTCCTCGTCCTCCTCATCCTCGTCCTCATCGTCCTTCTCATCTTCCTTCACGTCCTCCACAACAGGCTCATCCTCGTTCTGCTTTTGAATACACAAACAGAATAAACCACCAAATAATAGACAAGTAACTATCAAGATGAAATACATGAAACAAAAGAAAACCTGAGGAGGCTTCTTTGGCAGAGTCTCTTCCACAGTTGACTTGACCTCCTCGGTGGTGGAAACTGCGGCGGGTTCAGCCTCAACGACGGGACCGGGTGCCATAGTTTTGGCTGCGGTTGCTAAATGGAGGTTTTGGGATAACGAGAGAGAGAGAGAAGAGAGTGAAGAGTAAGCAAGTTAGGGATATAGAGGTCTCATCCTATGGGCCCAAGAGAAATGGACCTTTTCTTTTGGCCCATTTTAAATTAATTTTTCCCAACTTGAAGAGAAAAATTGTGAGAAAAAGAATAATATATATATAAAAAAAATTTCTTCAAGAAATTAGATAATGATGCTTTGTTATATACATTTTAAAAGAAATCAAGCCATGGCTGAGGACTTGAAATCACCTAGATGAGTTTGTGAGTCCGACACATATCAATGCCAAGTGGGTTCATGTTTGACAAGATCTGCAGTTTCTTGCCGCTTCTTCAACAACTTTCCAACATTGTAGCGACTCAAGAACATCCACCTTTCACATACTTAACTGCTTTATCTCAACTATGTATATTTAATTTAAAAGGCTTTAAATCTTAAATTCTTAATAATCATCTACTGTTCAATTTTCAGGATAGCTTCAGCATTCAAATGCATTTCCATCTTTAAAATGAATACAAAATGTATCAAGGTAATAATTGCAGAGAAAAATATAACAATATGACAGAATTTTTAGATGATGATTATGGCCTTGTTTGTTTCAAGGAAAGTGATTTCCGGGAAACCACTTTTTAAACTTTCCTATGTTTGTTTGCCTTCCGGAAAGTTGGTCAACGGAAAACACTTTCCAGACATAGAAAAATTTGGCTTGGTTTTCAGGAAAGTGTTTTCCGGAAAATTTAGGCGGAAAACACTTTCCAGAAATTGTGAAAAATTTAGAAATGTCATTATTTGCTGATTATATCAAATTTGATCCTCAAACTTTTGATTGCTATATATAATTTGTTTTGAATATTTATTTTTCAATTCCATCTCTTAAAATTTAATTTTTATATTAATTTTGGTCCTTATTTTTATAATTGCTATTTGCTTTTTTCTTATCATTTTTTTATTGAAATTTTTTATCTATCAAATTTGGTCCTCATTTTTTTTATTGTTACTTATTTTATTTGAAATAATTTATGAAATGTTAATTATTATTTTTATTTTAATTTATTCACCTTTCATTTTTTTAATTTTTTAGATTTGATCTCTATTATTTTGATTATTATTTATTTTATTTGAGATAATTTATGAAATTATATTTTTTTTTCAATTTCATTCTCATTCAACTTTTTAATTTGTAAGATTTGTTCCTCATTATTTTAATAAACTTGAAAAAAAAATTAATTTATTAATAAATTATTTTCCAGTTCATTTTCCATAACACAAACAAACACTGGAAAGTGTTTTCCAGTTCATTTTCCATAACACTGCCAAACATCGGAATTCACTTTCCAGGAATTCACTTTCTAAAAGGAAACCATTTTCCTGCAAACAAACGGGCCCAAAACAATATGTTTGAAGCTGTACAATTTCCATTACAAAAAATACCATCATACTTGAGTGTCCAATGTCATGAGAAATTGAAAAGGTTCCAATCAAGTACCGCATGATGCACTCTCTCAAAATTGAAGCTTATATATGGCCTATGCTCTTTGTTATCACCAACGGGCAAAAAATTACAGAATAGTATCACAAGTGCATCTTCAAATCACGGCATTCAACATACTGGCAACTAGCACCTAGCAGCAGCAAGTCGAATTCTAAGCATGAATTTGACCAATTGACATCAAAAGGATCAGATTTTGCAATGCAAGTGTCAGTTACCATATGCAAAACTAGAAAGCCTGTGACTTTGGAAGTTTGATCTCTTGCTTTCTCTTCAGCCTCCTTTGCTCCTTCCAATCACCATCTTTCTCTGAAGCGTTGCAATGAGCTGATTTAGAATCCTTCCAGTCCTTGCATGGAGCAGCACAATCACAAACATAGCAATAACACTGCAATCAAATCGTATCAACATAATTTAAAACCAACACCGTCAAAAAATCGAAACACGAAACACAACCGTCATTAATAATTACCAGTTTACAATAGCTCTCATGTGGGGTTTTATCAAATGGGTATTTAATACAAAGATGCCTCGAGTGTGGATAATCCCTACACGCCACCTACACAGCAAAAATTCAATAAAGATCGAAACTTTATAATCCATTAAAAAGGAAAAAGAAGAATAAGAAGCAAAACCCTTTATCCTACTTAGCCAAAATTTAAATAAAGAAGAAAAAAAGACCTGGCCTTTTTCAGCAACGACAGAGAGGTCACCACCACCACCATCATCAGTGAAGGAGGAAACAGAGAGAGTGGAAATACGATGTAAGGAAGTTTCAATATCAGAAGGGTCAAAATCAAGAATAAAGTAATCCTCAATCTCATCAAACTTTCTAATGTTTTCCATGTTTGTTTTCTTCAAACAAAATATGGGTCTGATGGGAGTCCATGTGGAGACGGTGAAGATATTATCTCAATTGCTGCTGATTTGATAGACTCTTTTTCTTCTTTAACCTCCATGATTGTCTATATGCCTTCCAGGACAATAAACAACAATACACTGGTACAGTACCGAGCAAGTGGAATCCTTGTACCAAAAGAGACCGTTGCTTTTCAAAGAATGGCGCACATTGCCATAGAAGTTTTTGTTGGGCTGAGGGAGTAGTTGTTGTTGAGATTTAAGGCCTACTCTATTATAAAGTTAGTCCAAAACAAAACAAAATCCTGGCTCGCCTGGAACATAATTTTCAATAGAAAATGTTTTCGTGACATTGCAATGCAGCCCATCATTATATGGGGTAAAATCGCCAGGTTCTTTCGTAATTCTATAGATGGTGATGAGCCCCTGCGCTCTGATGGCCGAGACACTTGGGATGAATCAATGCACTCATGGAGAGGACGCTATACCAGAAATTATTTCCTCCAGCGTATAAATTTCATCTGTTCAACATGAACTTTACAATTATTTAAACCTCACTTCCACGTAAGAAGAAGAAGAAAAAACAACTTTTAATGTACTGAATAACTCCATGAGACTACATCTACCACTCTTTTTAACGATGAGAAACTGGCCAGATCAAGGGTGACCCAAACTCTCGTTGGGGCTAATTTTGAAATGTCATGGGAATTCAGGAATGAATATTTGGGAAATCTTCAAGGATAGGGGGAAGGGGTTAGTGATGACTTTTAAGGGATTAATGTGAAAATAAAGCTAACTTTCTAGACAAAAAGTGAATTTTGAAGGGTCATGCACCAATTTATATCTGTAAAGTCGTGTTTTGTTAGTGTCAAAGAACATATACAGGAAGGACACAGACATGCTGGGTTAGAGAAATAAAAATACTTTTAATTAAATTTAATCATTTTGAAATAGAAATGACTAGCCATTTATCCGCGTTTCGTCGTGACCGAAACCATAATTTTTCAACACAAAAAAATAATTTGATCCGGAAAACAAATAAAAATAACAGAAAACACAAAAAAACAAAGGCAAAGACAGAGAAATATTAATTTTAAAATGATCACCAACATAAATTAAAATTTCAGAACTAAACCGAATAAAAATAAAACCCCAACAAAAACTAAAACAACAAAAAGAGTACAAATACATAAATACAAGTAAAAAATAAACACTATCCAATAAAGACCAAAATTTAAATGTCAACTTGATTTTTTTAGTTAAACAATATTTGTTTTTTTTATCAATTTTCCATATTATCCTTAAACCCATCAAGTCGGTCGAGTTATAACAATTTAACTCTCATTTTCTTACTTATATTTGAAATTTAGATTGCACCATTCTAAAGAATTTTATTTTTGGATTTGAATTATTTATTTTGAATTAATATATTTAAGTATAAATATAACTCTAAAAAAAACACTAAAATATTTCAAAACCAAAATATTCTATTTCAATTAAAAAAACAAAACAATCGAATCCTAGTTGTAAAATTGTTTTAAATGTTTTCTAGTTTACTTCATTAAAAAAGAGAGGAGGGAAACGCGTTTTTGGATGCAAACTGTCGCCACCTTATTGGCTTATTATTTCTATATGTAATATCCAAAATAAGAAAGACAAGGAATTAGGAAGAAGCTTACTTTGCGTACCTAACACTATAATTCATTGGATCTCACAAATAATAATAATAATAATAATAATATATTATTATTTCATCTCGTAGGCCCTACCCAGCGCTCCTCCAGAAAGTCAAACCCGTTTTAAATATTATTTTTTAATAATTATAATTTTTGTAATTTATTAAGGAAGCACTTCGAACCTCGATTTGTAGCCGCATTGCGATTCCACCGGCTTTTAGCTGGAATTTGATTTATTTTTTTTATTTTAAAGACCAGTAGTTTAGTGTTTTAAATTATTTTGATGTACTGATTTTAAAAATGATTTTGAAAAAATAAAAAAATATTATTTTGATGTATTTTGGCACGATAAACACTTTGAAAAGCTATCGTAATCACACTCCCAAACATGGAGACATGAACTGTCAACTAACTCCATGTCTGATGGAGAAAGCCCACGACTTTATTTTAAAACTCCCCCTCGCCGAACCCTATCAACAACTTTATAATATAAATATTTTAAATAATACCTGGAATCCCCCAATGGTTCTCGTCATAGAAAATGGTGTGCTTCTAGCCTGTTTTTAACAGGCTTCTGGGGCATTAATTACGTGTTTATTTTAAAAGTATTTTTTTATTAAAATAATATTTTTTTTATTTTTTTAAAATTATTTTCGATGTTAGTACATGAAAATAATGATCTAATTTAAAATAAAAAATTTATTTTTATTGAAAAACGTGCCGAACAGTACCTGAACAACGAGTTACAAATGATGTTCTACCAGACAGTTAGACTGGAAATTAAAAAAACCAAATATGGAAGGGGGAGTAGGTGGGAAGGTTGGTGGAGTGAAGTACGTACGTCTTGTGGTGAAATAAAATTTATTCTTATAACCCATAAATATTTATGAAATTATTATTTTTAAATTAATATTTAAAAGAGATTCGTATGATTTATTTGTAATTTTTATTTATAACAAATATTTTTTTGTATAATATTAAATATTTTGAATACATGCAACCTTGCATCGTATATTTTTTATTTCATTCAATAAATCTTGTGTGGGTGCCGATTTCTATTTCAAATGATTTTAAGAAACTAAATCATTATATACAACCAAGTAAATACTTAGTATTGCGATATTAAATATCTTGATTTATATTTATCTGTTCGTTTTTCTAAAATTATTTGTTATGAAAAAATTAAAAAGCCAAAATGAGTTGTTGGAGTTTTCTTCTTCTTATTGAACTATTTTTTCTCATATTGTCAAAAAAATAGTTTTAGAGAAAATACATCCTATCAAATCCATGGACATGTTCTCAAGTTTGATTGGTTGATCTCGTTAGTAGATTTGATGAGTTTAACTTCTTATTTTTTAATTATTTGTATGTCTTAGTATTAAATCAACATTATCATATATTTAAAGAAAAAATACTTTTACCCATGGGATCCTGGCGGAGCGGTTAGGCGCACTCTCGTCGCTTACGAGGTTTGGGATTCGACCCCTCTCTTCGTCTACAGCCGGTCTTTTGGGGAGCACTTGTCACCCGGTGCCAAAGGGATTAGTCTGGACCAGAGCTCAGGATACTCTTGGTTATATAAAAAAAATATTTTTTAAAAAATATAAATTATAATCCGGCTGTAATGTAATTTATAGCCCGATTCACAAATTTAGTGTGCTGACCAGATCGAGGTACTTGATTTATAGGTTTGAAAAGTTCATTACCGGTAAGATATGTTTTTTTTTGTCCTTTTTTATTTTTTATATTTAGAAAGTATTTTTTTATAGCAACACATCACAATAATATAAAAATATAAGAAAATAATTTAAATAAAAAATTATTTTTTATTTATTTTAAAGAATAATTGACAGCTCATGAAAGCAATTATGAAATTTCAATACCATCTATAGGAGGTGGTTGGGCGATTCCCTGGTTCAGCATGAAGATATATATACACCGCTACTGCACACCCCTTCCGTAGTGTTCCCTTACCCTCCCAAAGCATTCTCTCTCTCTCTCTCTCTTCTCTTACACCTTCTTCAACCTTTGTACCCTGAAAAGATCGTCGAGCAATCTTGATCACGATGGGTTCAACAGGTGAAGCTCAGATGTCTCCAGCTCAGGTTTTAAATGAAGACGCTAATATGGCCCTGCTACTGGTCAGCTCTTCCGTTCTACCCATGGTCCTCAAAACAGCCATTGAGCTCGACCTTCTTGAAATCATGGCGAAAGCTGGCCCTGGTGCTTTCATGTCCCCATCTGATATCGCTTCTCATCTCCCTACCAAAAACCCTGATGCACCTGTCATGCTAGATCGTATCTTGCGCCTTCTGGCTAGCTACTCCATCCTTACTTGCTCTCTAAGAGATCTTCCTGATGGGAAAGTTGAGAGACTCTATGGTCTCGCTTCTGTTTGTAAATTCTTGACCAGGAATGAAGATGGTGGCTCCCTCGGCCCTCTCTGTCTCATGAACCAGGACAAGGTCCTCATGGAAAGCTGGTAATTAGTTTTTTGTCCTTAATTAGGTGCTGAACCTAAAATTATATTTCTTTTGCCTGAAAAAGTATATATCAAACTGACGATGATTTTTATTTTATAGAATAATTAAATAGTCCAACGAATGAATTCACCATTGTTTAGCTAGGCAGATGGCGGCGCTTCTTAAGAACATGTCGTGGCTGCAGGTATCATTTGAAAGATGCAATTCTTGAAGGAGGAGTTCCATTTAACAAGGCCTACGGAATGACTGCATTTGAATATCACGGCAAGGATGCACGAATCAACAAGGTTTTCAACATGGGAATGTCTGACCATTCTAGAATTACCATGAAGAATATTCTTGAGACCTACAGAGGCTTTGAAGGCCTCGCATCCTTGGTGGATGTGGGTGGCGGGACTGGCGCTGTGGTTAGCGCGATCGTCTCCAAGTACCCTTCAATCAAGGGCATTAACTTTGATTTGCCTCATGTCATCGCGGAAGCCCCATCTTTCCCTGGTACGTAGTACTCTCATGCATCGTCGTCTAATGCCATCATTTAGATCGATTACCTCAGTGGATAATGACAGAGATGGATGATGGGTGCAGGTGTGGAGAATGTTGGTGGTGACATGTTTGTCAGTGTGCCCAAAGCAGATGCTGTTTTCATGAAGGTGAGTTTTTCATTTTTATTTTTCGAAGGCACAGTGAAGTCACCGGCCAGCTCCCCCATTGATCCATGCCACATGGCCTTTTAGTTGGCCGCCGCACAAACAAACGGATCCACTAATATATGCTTAATTATATATATATATGCTCATGCAGTGGATATGCCACGATTGGAGCGATGAGCACTGCTTCAAACTGCTGAAGAACTGCTACGATGCGCTGCCGGAAAACGGGAAAGTGATCCTGGTGGACTGCATTCTTCCGGTGGTTCCCGACACAAGTCTGGCCAGCAAGGGAGTCATGCACGCTGATGTAATCATGCTGGCACATAACCCCGGAGGAAAGGAGAGGACCGAAAAGGAATTCGAGAGCTTAGCGAAGGGAACCGGGTTCAAAGGATTTGAAGTGATGTGCTGTGTATTCAATACGTATGTGATCGAGTTCCGCAAGCAGGTCTAATGATGAAGGCTCAATCAAGTCCCCTGGTTTAATTAATTAATTAATGTTGTGATTTCCTCCTTCTTCTACAAGCATGCAGCGGCTATATATCTCCTTACGAAATAAAAAAATACGGTCGTGTTCTGTTTCAAATAACTCGAAAATCTTGATTCGCGTCAAAAGATTTCTTGTAGAGATTGTAATGCATGGAAATGAAATTAAGCCATTCGTCATTATTTATCTTGCAAGCAATTCTTTTCGTCTTCTTCTTCTTCTTCTTCTTCTTCTTCGAACAAGAAGCGTTCCTGCTCACTTGCAAGAAGAACAGTACTCTCGGATCCAAGAGACCTCATCAACCTCACTTATTGCTTCTTTATTAGGGTCCCCACATCAAGTTATCAAAACTATCCTATTATCAAAAGCTTTACTAGTCTACGTCGCATTTTTTTGTTTTTTTTGTTTAATAGGTAGTAGTAGCATCTTGTGATAGTTAATGCATAAATTGAATCTAAGTTATTTTAGGTTATTTAAGAGCGAATCCTTTTATCAACTTAGTGCGTGAATAAATTTGATAAATTCTCTTGTATTGATTTTAAAATTAAAATTAAATTCAAGAAACCAAAGAAAGGAACGTGTTTCATTAGCAATCAGACTTTTTAATCCCTTCGAGTTGTACCATTTTAGAAGTTCATAATGATGACATTTTAAGAAAAATACCATTTATCAAGGCTAGACTTTAGAAGAATTTAAAAACTTTAGGAATAACGAGGAGTCATAATTAAAATCATTTCGTTTGTGGTAACACATTATTGATGTGTTTTTGCATCAATCAAAATTTAGGTAGTGCATGCTTCATATAAGGAAGATGTTGATAATTGTTTTATATATATGAATGATATTTACATTTTTCAGTTATTTAATTTGTGTAAATGCCTATGAGAATGTCATTAGAGCATCGTACGAACATAATCATTGCTAGTTCTTCTAGCAATTTTTATGATGACCATGGATTGTTAGGTGTTGACCATGAATTGACACCTAAGACACGTATAACCTCTCTTCATATAGGCTCATCGAGCGTGATGTTAGCACGACAAGAAAAGAAGTCATTTCAGAGAAGAAACCATTTACTGGAAAGTCATTGCCCAATGAAAGCCCGACCACTTAATATAAGTTTGTTTTCCTTCCATGCACAATTAATAAATTAAGAACAATTCATAGTTTTGGAGAATTAATTTCAATTAACGAATGCAATTTTAGGTTTACAAATGTTGAAGTTGCCTAAATGAAGATTCATTGTTCCATTACCCTACACATTGGCAAGTCTAACCCATTTTATTTTGCATGTGAAGTGGATAGTAGGATTCTATTTTGTTACATCTTTTTTAAATAAAATTATTGTTTTCTTTGAAAATGTTCAACTAACAATATTTCTCGTATAGGCTAAAGTTTTTGGACGTGAACCAAGACTGCTAGAGCATTTTATAGAAATTCACATATGAAATGATGACCATGTAGGATTTCAACAAACAAAAAAATCATAATTTATTATTTTTTAAATTTGCTGACTAATTTTTTTCTTGGAAACATATAGCATCCGAGTACAGGCAAGGCAAGATATAGAGAGATCCTTTGACCCATCTAGCTAGAACTTGATTCATAATTATAGTTGGAGGTCAAATCTTTCTAAAGGAAGTATCAACGGAGTTATATCGGTACTTTTTTGTTTGGCACACTTTTTCTAAATTCATCGGTGGCTATATTACCACTAGAATGATGGATAGAATAGTAACTGTTGGTGAGAGTTGGGCATACAGAATCAACATCTAACTAACGATGGAATGTCCCATATATAAATCGGAAGGTTCTAATCGTTTTCAATGCTATTCAGGAAAGGGACTCTCTCTCTATACAGCAAATCTCTCGTCCGAGCCTGTGGATTCCTCTATGGTTAAGGGCAACAACTCTGACATTTGTCATGGAGATGCGAAAAACATGTTTGAACTGCAACATGGAACACAATCTTAGTCTTCCACGACGAGGATGTAGTTGACAAAGTCCTTGAGTGTTCCAATAATTGTTTTTGGACAGCAAAAGGAATCTGCCAGAGCCATTCTGTGAGAAGTTTTATTCTGGGTTTGGTAACCACCAACCAAGATAAAAGCGACGTGGAGGAATATATTAATGTTGGGATTATTTAATCCAAGATCCTACAAACCAGGTAGTTTCATCATTGAACCGTGTCTAGAAAGTTAAAAGACAGTTTTGTCCTTATCGATTTGAAAACAACTACTACGATATTTGAGGCAAACAAGAGACGTAAGCCTGTTCCATGGCTGGGGATTGGATGAGTTGGCTGGATCTGGATTGGAGTTCAAGATCACAAGCAGCTTGCATGTTTTTCTCTCTTGCATTCAAAACTAATTTATGGGTACTTGACAACCAGCAACCTCTGCAGTAGTTGTACAATAATGATGAAATGATTGCACCGAAAACTGTTAACTTCATTCAGCATGCACGAAAGGTAAGAAAATTAACATTAACATGGTCACAGCTCTGCCTGAGAAATGACATTTCCCCAAAGATCATCCTCTCCAAAGCCATTGACATTTGAGCATGGCCGTTAGGACTCAACAACCTTATTTCCTTTATTGATTTTCCTAAAAAGTAAACTGTATTTATCTTTTGTTCCCAAGTGTCCTGTGTATGTCTCTACAACTTCTTAAGAAAAGAAAGCATAAATCTTCAACTCGCAATTTTTATAATCTAGAGTCCATTCCTTCGGCCTCTACATATTCCAGGCAGATCCCAAGATTCACGGGTAGACTAATGGACTGCTAAACCTCCAAATACCCATTTCATATATAGTATTAATTATCACACACTAATGTTCGGGCGAACCCATTGTCTAATAGTAGTTAAGACATCTCTTTTAAGGAGGCAGTGGAGATTTGATTTTCCATGGGGTAGGGTATTAGAAAAGGAAGTTGATGTGCCTACACCGGTTCAAACCCACCCAGTTATTCATTCCCTCATAAATGTTTGATAAAGAAACAAAAACAAATACTTCTGCTCTGCTTGTTATACAAATCCGTCATATTTTGAGCTATTCTTTCAAATAGAGAAATTGCAGCAGGTGCCAGAAATTCGGAATACCTGACAATCCTTACAGATGAAAAGGTCATTTGCGTCATCCTGGGGCTTGTGAAGAAAGCGTCCCCCTTGAAACAAACAACACAATACAATGGAACAGCTCCACCATCAGATGAAGCAAGGATGACGTGTGAGGACATGTTTGGCATCAGACCTCTTGCTTTGACAGACCTCTTGTCTATCTACTTGGAAACAAATGTTGGACCACGAAATTCATGAGCTTGATCCGTCTCTTTAGTTTCACATACGAGGTAACTGTAAGATTCGCCATCAGGTCATGCTTCGGCCAGTTTTAGGCGAGGAACAATATTCATCGATTGAAGTTCCTGAAATGGACCGTTCATTGGTAAAGGTTCATCAATAACACAAGCAGAAAGCTTTGAATGTATAAAGATGGATCAAAAGCACACTCACCTGAATCAAGAGCTTGCAAGCATATGGTAGTTTCATAGTAGAGACTTTATCCCCATTTTTACACGTGGTACACATTGCAGCTTTCAGCTTCTGATTGTAATAGCCTAATAAACCACAAGCTCTGCAAACCTGCATTGCAAGGAGATGCTATTGGAAATATAATAGACCACCTTTCTGCTTTATCATAAAGAAGATACAAAAATCTAGTAGACTCAGTGGCTATAACAAGCACAAGTTAGCAACTCATCACATTTGGGATCAATCACTGGGCTAAGCTAAAATTTCAGCTGTAAATAAATTAATAGTCTAAT
This sequence comes from Salix arbutifolia, assembly GCA_025169955.1. NCBI lineage: Eukaryota > Viridiplantae > Streptophyta > Magnoliopsida > Malpighiales > Salicaceae > Salix > Salix arbutifolia. Next base: position 25,924,423 of record CM045917.1, on the reverse strand, counting down.
AAAGAAGAATGGTGGCTAATTATACCAAAAGCGTTTTCCTGAAGCCACTACCCAGAAAATCTCATTTTTTTAATAGGAAGAGCCCACAGAGAGATCCACACATCTAATTAATCAGATCATTTGGGACGTGATTCTGGGAACACACTTTCAGTAAAATTAGCATCACTTGTACAGAAAACGATCCTCAAGTATTGGTCCCATGCTTAAATGAGCCACATCACATTTGGTTGTTAAATATCTCAAGTGTAACCGAACCAAGGTTGTTCAATCAAATATGAAAGCTAAGGTCCAGCTAGTGAAAGTGTCCAATGAGACAGCTATACAACTGGAGAGTTTCAAAAACAAATGAATGCAGTTGGATCAATGAGCAATTGAGCAGGTAACTTCAACATGCAATGATGTGCAAGTGATTGTTTTTGAACAACTAAAGCAGCATCTCCTCTTCCCTCGTGTAAAATGGATAGTTTCTCAGCATGGATGCCATAAAACACTTGTATGCACTTTGTTTCATTAAGTACTCCACGCTAAAATTCATTATGTTCATGTAGAGTACAAAAACAAATAAAAGTTACCTGGGCTTCAAATTGGTCACTGGAAACCATTAGGCGCTCATAAAGCAACATGCTAGTGCCATATGCAACCAAACAATCCTTTTCCATTTCTCCCACTCGAAGACCTGGGAAACAAACATTATCAGAAGACGCAATCTTCTTAAACATGAAACATAAATTGATAAAAGAATTTGGCGTAGGAAAACAAAACCTCCATTTCGAGCTCTCCCATCAGTAGGCTGTCTGGTTAGCATGACACGTGGTCCACTACCTCGAGCATGCATTTTATCCAAGACCTAGTCACCACAAGATATACATTATAAAATACACGAAGAAGCGAGAATACTGTGCTTATTTAATAAATAAGAGATGTGGAAAATGAAATCTGACAGGACTACATGATATGTGAAGGAAAAAAGAGTAAATGCCAGATTCTGTGTTATGAGTACAGAACCAGTATTGAGAACTTGAATTCAAATGTTTTGTTTGGAAGAATACCCCAGACCCCAAATGCGTAAAGGAGAGAACACTTGTTTAACGGAGTAAAAGCATGAACTTGAATACACAGCAAGCCTTAAACAAATAATTATAAACATTCCATATCTGTTCTGGCACCTTTATGTTAATTTGAAAGCTGTAGATTTGAAGCACCCAAGTACCAACCAGTAAATAAGTATAATAACAACCACGAACAGCTATCCAAGTATAAATGAACAATGCCACACCAGAAAGAAAGCTTCAGATCTCACCATATGTTTTAACTTCTGGTAGTAAATTGGCCCCATGAAAATATATGCCTGCAGAGGACAACCTGTGATACCTGGGGAAATTTTGAGGGGTCAGGATGACCATGATGGAGAATCCAAACCAAGAGCTTAAGTTGGTATATGGAGAGGGAAGTGAAGGATATACCAAATTGGTTTTGTTTGTTAGATAAGCACTATACCCAACTTTATTATCTTCTTTTAGGATCTCGATAAAATATCTTAACCTACATGACTTGAGTGGGAAGGTGTTGGAAATAAAACCAGGAGCATGCTCGGTAATTCAACTCCCCAAAATGGCACCCAGAGGAACCTCAAAAAATAAAATTCACTACAAAATCAAGGCCATTTTTGTTTGGAATGAACGAATTCCTTTTGGAAAATGAGATACAAAAAATGTATGTTTTGTTTTAATGTTTAGCTGAGTTGGAAAACATCTTCCAGTGTTTTGGTATACATTGAAAATATTTTTTCCTATGGTATCCTATGTTATGATAGAATTTATATGGTTTGCAATAAAATATCTTAACCTACATTATATGTTGATATATATATTAGTAATTTATTATTTATAATATATTATATATTTACAGTAATATTACTTATATATGAGTGTTATATATATGAGAATATGGAGCAGTGCCAAGTTCTTGGGTCCTTCATAGAAAGTGTTTACAATCTTTAGAAAATAAATAAACAAATAAAAGAAAGAAAGAAAGGAAATATTGATTGACATCTCCAGTTTTTCAGGCATTAAGAATCAAAGGGGAAATGATGTATTCTCCTCAAGTCATAATGGCACTACTGCAAGCAATGGCAGAGTAATTTATTGGTTTAATTGTGAAAGATTCTCCATTAACACAGACAAGACAGAGAAACGAGATGGATCACTCCTTAAGTGCACAGTTCAGTCTGACGGCCCTCAAAACAGTCTATAAGTTTAAAATTCAATAAACAAAAATACAAGAACTATGTCTTTAGGACATGTTGAAATCTTGGCATGCAGAAAGCCATGTCCATATCTAAAAATCATAGCACGTGAACTATATACAGTCACTTTTCCACTCAATCATGACTAGCATATCAAATTATCTATTGGAACAAGGTATTGTCTCATTAATGCCAGTATTCATTTATTGCAAGAAATTACACTTTGCAAAGTAAAAATATCACATTCCGAATGCTTCAAGAGAATCAAAATGAATTATTTATACAAGTGCATGTAAGTTCTATTTCATAAGTAAATAATCTTAAGGCTAAAAGCACAAAAACCTGAATAAATGAAGTCCTTGCCATTGTAGCTAAAGCCATGCTTAACAAGTGTTTCACTGTCATGAAGCAGAACAAGTTTCTAAGAAAAATGAAGTTTGAGAAACATAGACCAAAAGCAAAGAGCATAAGATAGAAAAAGTGCCTTATAGCTTCAACCCGGTCGGCATGACCACTTGGTTCTCCAAATGCGCTACCATAATGAAATCTACCACATGAAACTCCAGCTTTACCCCCAAGAAGCTCTATCATCTTCCCAACTGTCATTCGACTATATAAAAAACAAGAACACAATTGCATTATTTAACTTGTGCAGATCTTGCAATCCTATCAATTGAAAAAATATCGCATTACAACTTATAACTTGTGTGCATGTGAAATGAAATAGTTGTCAAAAAATCATAAAGCAGAATCCAGCGACTGTGATGAGGGAAGCACCACATTGAAGAAGCTAGTAAAGTTCCCATGTGACATATTGCATGAATAATATCATACAGTAGTTCCATATAATGTTGTGTGATTGCAATTGCAATCTGCCTGTTATATATTGGTTTTTTCTTTACTCATCAGCATGGTTAAGAGGTGTTGCAAACACAGATTTGGTTTCATAGAATTAGCGCAAGTTAAACAAACAATCAATGCAGTAGCAGGTGTCAATCATTGAGAACATGGCCAATGGTCTCTAATGTGCAGATTTCAAAACTTCACTAAAAACTGATCATACTTGTGACTTTAATAAATAAAGGTAAAATATTTTAATTTAAAAGAGAAGAATTACTCATCACATGGTCAAAATCCTTGAAAAGGGCATCATGGTGGAAAGCATTACTAAAATCTCCATAAATATGAATAGGAAATTGTCCCCACTCCCTCCCTCTTGGCTTTGAGAAAATCTTTTGAAATGCTTAGAACTGTTCAAATTCAATTTGGCAAGGTAATGGTGTTGGTATCGTCCAAAAACAAATCATTGAAGAGAAACTCCTTTCACTATTGCTTCCAACTTCCTATAAAAAAAAAAACTCTATTGGTTCTTTTATTTGAAACAAATTATTATTATTTTTATTGTTATTGTTATTTATTATTATTATTATTATTATTATTATTATTATTAAGTTTGGCAGTAAGATCATTTTTACAGAAAATATTTTTAAAAAGTTTGAATTATTTTATACATGCTTAATTACGCTCCTGATTATGAACTTATAAATGCATCCTTCAATCATTTTACTTAAATAATAACTTTTTAAAATTTATTCTTTTTTTTTTTTTTACCTTTTTTCTCTGTACGTAATCTTCAACTCTCATTACAACTATAATTTTTTAGAAAATGTCAAGAAAAAATACTACACTCCACTCAAGTGATTTGTATTGCAACTATAATTTTTAAGAATGCCAAGAAAAAATAAGAGACACTCCGCACAAAAGATGTGAGTTGCTTCAATCAGTTTACAAATGTCACTTCCATATGTGCTGAGTTTGTCATCCTCACATTTTCTATTTTCATTTTCTGTGATGGTCCACATGATGAAAGGAGATAGCATGTTTAATAATCAAAGCTTTTATTATACTTGAAAAAAAAAAGCAATTAAAATGCTACACAAACAGGGTCCGTTGACACTTTTCAAGCAACAACTATGAAGCACAAAAAAGAAGAAAAATGCTATTGCTTGTTAATTAGATCATCAACAAGGCTACAGCCTACAAGTATAAGAATAGACAATAAAGAAACACAGAAACTCACAGTTCAACATATGTAACATTACTAGAAAAATAATCGAAGGAAAAAAAATGGCACATTATTGATGCCTAAAGTACTTGAAAATTCTTAGCTATGGTTATGGACCAGCTATGGATAAATTGACAATCCTTGTATTGGAGAGTGCTCTGAAAGTACAACATACTAGAAATATGAAAATTATGCAGTCATCTGTCATCCAAAACTAAGACACAACTTATTGGTACTTATCCTTTTGCTTTTGCTGATCAACTATTGTTCCATAAGATGGATAGATGATCATGCAAAATATCAAAAAGGGCAGGAGAGGAACAGAAATTTGATACATCGTTTCTTATTGCCTAAGACAATAAGATCTTCAGTGATATAAGAAAAAGGGCAGGAGAGGAATACAATTTTGATGAATTATTGATGCATGAATGCAATAGCATCTTAGAGTTAATATCCTATGGATACCGAAAAATTATATGTAGTCACTTCAGAGCCCAAAAGTTACTTTCTTCTTCCCTTTAGCTAGCACAAAGTGATAAGAAAAGCACACTAACTATTAGAGGAGGATACCTGGGAAAGCCATGCGGGTTCATGATCAAATCAGGGCAAATACCACGTTCAGAAAATGGGAAATCTTCTTGTTGAATGATTGTTCCACAAACACCTTTTTGCCCATGTCTGCTACTAAATTTGTCACCAACCTTAGTGGATAAATGAAAACAAAATGATGCTGCATCAATTCACCAGAAACTCCAGTTGAAGAAACAAATTTCCCACATTTAGGCAGAAAACAATCCATACCTCTGGTCTACGAGTATGGCGGATTTTATATTTGATACATAGATTGTTGTTTTTATCAGAGCAAAGAGCAACTCTATCTACTACACATGACTCCCCTTCAGTACCTTTGAATATTTGAGCACAAGGCCGGTATTTGCTGGATATTAAAATGCAGGTGAGGAATAATGATGCCAAAAAAGAAAAGAAAAAAAATAATTAAAATTGAGGGAGTAAACTACAGACACATCTGCTAAAGCTGCTGCAGACTTTAACTGGCCCCTTATTTCAATTGGGGACTCCTTATTTATATAGATATCACCATGCCTAATAATTTCCCCAGGAGCAGCAAGTCCATCATCATCCAACACCTACACAAGTAACAACATGAGGAACAGCATAAAACACAAGACAAACCATCCCATGCTGTTATAGGGTTCATTGTGATCTATATTACCAGTTTTATAATGCTTAAGATCCCTGATTAAAACACAAAGCTTTCTTTAGTCTTCTCCCTGGTAGCAGGTCACTGGTATATTATGGATCAACAAACAAATGAAAGTCTTAACTTAATAACCCTAAAGTGTCTTGGCATTCCACGTGACTGGACCAAGGAAATGAAGGTTTAAGAGAACAAACGAATGTGCCAAAGAAAGACTTTCAAGTGTTGGGTCCCTCTAAAGTCCAAATATACTTTCATCAACACTTGAAGAGAAAGAATTGAGAAGACAAACTCTAGTTGTTGTTGTCGTCCTGCAATCTCATTAAATTATAAAGACAACAAATGGGAAAAGGCTTCAAACAATGGAATATCTCCTCCCCAAAAGTCCTATAAAATGAAATTGGGAATCATTACCAAATTTCTTTTAACCAGCTAAGAAAATTAACAACAACAACAACAAACAATATGTGAAATGAACTTCCTAGGATTGCGCAAATAATATTGCAACCTTAACATCCCAGCCATTTTTGTCAAAATCATACTTGCTCCAAGTCAGCTTATACCAAATAGAACAAGGCTCTAAAGGAAAATGCCATGACTCGGTCAATGTTTTCAAACATGTCAAAAATCCTCAGCCTTCTTGATCACGTGGTCAAGCAACCCCCAACGAAAATGATATTTCCCCAAGAAAGCCAAAAATCAGGTTTGAGAAGTGTGACACAATGATAACCTATCCCAAGACACCAATACTATTGGAATTGAATCGAATGATGCCACAAGATCAATTATACCTTGATAAGTCAGATTTGATTTATCCCAACAAAGAAAACGTGTTGCATCACGCAAAACAAAAGTTTATTTTATTAATCCATGGTTGCTAGGTTTGTGGCATACAATTGATTGTATAATGTTTCAAATAACCCTAACGGATCCCCATATATGAGTTGATTTGAGTCCACTTTCAAAAATGACCCAAATATGTAATAATAATCCGAAAACTAATAAGAAAATAATAAAGAGAATAAAATTCCGAAATTAATATCCTAGATATGCTAGTATCATATTTGTTGTCCCTAAAAAGTTCCAAATAGACTAGGAAATATTATTTGATCCCAACATCTTACTTAACCCAAGCCAACTTTGGACTCCATGTGGCTCAAACTCATATTCATTAATATTTTAACCAAATAAGACACAACATACACTTCAAATAAGCTTTCTTTGTTGCCCTAAAGAAATTGAATAACAAAACTCATTGAGGCTATTATGACCTATATCGTAAGGCTTTCCCTAACTCCGATTGATATGATATTTCACCCCCACATAGAAACACAACTCTAGAATCATTTGATAAAGTTTCAATTCCATCAAATGGTTAGATATGAAAATATGCTCAATGGCGTAAAACTGGACAATGTGAAACTTTACCTCAAATTCTAAATTTGAACATGTCAAATCGTATCACTAGGTTTACAAGCCTCCTCATAAACTAAACAACCCAACCTTTGTTCCCCTAATATTTATCACATTCAGCGGCACTAATAGAGATACAAAATAAATACATATACCATAAAGGAATACTGGAGAAGCAATAAAAAGAAAAAAACAAACTTTCACCCACCAAGCCTCTCTAAAAATCTATAAACAAAAAAAATACTTCAAAAGGGATCTCTGAGAAAAGCAAGGTAAATGATGCAGGACAATTTTTAGTAGTTAGTGTAGCATGCACTTACATTAACAATTAGGGTTTTTTCCTATGCTTGTTTATTTATGCATTATTTATTAGGGACATTTGGACAATGAAGATTTAGTTATTTTCAAGGGCTGGTGATGCAGAAGCTGAAACATTTAAAATCCATATATCTTTATATAATTTTTCAAGATGGAGGAAATCATAATGCTAAGGCAAACATACCTATTTGGCTTGACCTCCTTGCTCTGTGTGCATGGTGTTTATAAGCCCCAATTGAGATGAATGAATGGATGAGAATTTAACTATACGCTTTGAGATTGTATGATCCAATCTATCAAAGAACCATATGCATGAAGCTTAGGTTTCTAGTTTCTAGGTGTAATACATAGAAACGCTATTAGTGTGACTAGTAGGTTTTTTTATTTAGTTTAATTCAAATTATAACGTTTATATCCTTCATCCTTTAATCTAGTTTGATCACCTTACCCTTAAAGGTATCCCGACCCTCACTCATAACCCATTCCCCAATTCCCTAACCTACCATATCTACTATAACCTAAAAACTATAGTGTCCAGGTATCATAATTCAAAGATCCTGCATCAGCTATTTCTTGTAATTTAGGGTTGGTTTAGTATTTGAGGGTTGCTACTGCTGTAAAAAGAAAAGGACAATTTGATATTTTATTAGTTTTAAAAAGATCCTTGTTTTCTTTTCTGGCAGTACAGTCCAGATATCCAGCCTTGGTGAGTTTGCTATTTTTTCTTTTTTTTCCTACATCAATAAACCCTAAGGACACACAAGAACCATCTACCTCTGAAATCATCAACACCGAAAGAGCTTGATGCTAGACACATTTATCTTTTCTATTAATATTTCTTGTTCATCCAAGAGAAGAAAGGAAAATGAAATTAAAAAACAAACAAATGTTCAGCAAACTAACTGGCAGAATAATAGAGATGGAAACGCTAAACTGAGAAAGGAATGGGTTAGGGGGAGTAGTTTCATACCCTCTCTCTTTCTTCATTTTTCCTTGGCCTTAAGATTCTGTCTGATGCACCATTCTCATACTTTTGATTGGTGCAAGTGTATCTATCATAGAGCAAAGACAAGAATAAGCAACCACTAACACTCTATCAGGGCAAGCAAAATCACACAGGGAATTACATTAAGAAAGGATGCCATCATAATAAAATATGGAAAAACTAAGGATGTCAAAATTATATACTTCTTCAAAACAATACATCGACCAAAACCACGATCCAGAGAAGCCTTGTTCATGACTATTGCATCCTCTATGTCATAGCCACTATAACTCATAACTGCAACTGTTGCATTCTGACCAGCCCCAAGCTTATCATATCCAACCTGGAAGCAAACTGATTAGTTCACAACCAATGATCCTCACCGCAGCATTTATATTAGGAAGATAATTACCAGTTCAATTGTTCTTGTTGTCAATAAAGGTCGTTGAGGATACACCAACAGGTAAAGTAGCGAGTCCATACGGCCTAACTGCTATGACAGGAAGATCGCTAGTCAAGAATAGAACATTTCTTATTATAGAAACCTACATAAATATCAACACAGCCATTCATCAAAAAGTGAAAATAACAAAAGGGATGCAAGGAACCAACGAACCTTCTTAGATATTTGCTCATTGTTTAAACTTGGATGAAAAAAAACGATAATATGTTTAATGGAAATAGAAGTCATATAAACAGCAGAAAAAAAGCACCATTTTTTGGAGATTTATTAAGAAAAATACACTTTGGGATTCTATGAGAAGGGAAAAGGTAACTCAGCCCATCCTTTTGAATCCAACATGATTTGGGAAAGAGAATTAATATCATCTACAAACTTTCTAATATCCTTTGTTCCACGAGTTGATCATGGTCTCTTACTTCATACGGGAAAAGAGATATCACTAGACGATTGAGCTGGTTGAACAATAATTCAGCCACATTATGCGAATGACTTGAAGAGTATACCATATTTTTCTTTTCTTTTTTATTTTTTTTGTGGGGTTGAAATTCAATCATGTAAACTGTATGAGCAATTTTTCTGGGAATACTTTATGGAAACAGAAACACCAAATTTGCATGCTTCAAAGTTGAAAATGTAGTAAGGCAGTGCAACAATGATACTAATGAGCACATTTTCATAAAAAAAATGTCTTCATCGCAACGAAACATCTAGTATTTGATAACCCATTCATCTATGGATCCCTATTGAAATTCTGTAAATTCTTCAATCAGTTGTAGTCCCCATGGGAACATCACTCCAATGAGTTCCAATACATATGCATTTTTATCTATATAGTGCTCAAAGGTAGAGATAATTAATAACTCAGATTATCAGCTTAGGGGAAATTAAAAGGATCTTCTTTGTTGACCATGTTGGTAGCAGTACCACACCCCCAGCAACATGCTAAGGCACATGCAAGAACAGTTGCAGCCTACATAAAATGTAATAATTCAACCAAACCAATGACATAAAACTTGCCTGGTTGTATGCAATGTTTCCCATAGCTTGCTTCCCCATAGCGCACTGCCACATGATACAAGATGAAAGGAGTGATTTTTAGAAAATGAAATGCAAATGTATCACCTTTAATATTGAGAAAATGACAGCAAACCTGATATGTATTTCTTGGTGACTGATTATGATGAGGATAAGGAATTAACCCAGCAACAACACCTAATATTGTGAAAGGCTCTATCTCAATATGGGTTGTCTCAGGAGTGGCCTCCCATTCATACAAAGCAATCTGTAAAATGGATAACAATATTGAAAAGGTCCTTGTAAATCAAAAAAGAGAAAGATAATAAAAATATAGTACAGTTTCTCAATAGTGATTTCAAAACCAACCAATGCGTTGTTCTCTTCATTGACATCAAGATACTCGATTAGCCCCTCATGTAAGAAGTCATCAAAAGTCCGGGCTCCATCCTTGAAGAAAAGGGAAATTAAATCAGGTTTAGAGCACCATCCTTTCCTTTGGTCCTAATAGAATAAATGAACTCACCATTAACTCTCTCATATGATGTTCTTTAATCCTTGATACACCTTTGTCTGCAATAACTAGTGGACGACAAACTCGGCCTCCATCAGAAGCAATGTACACAGCACGCTAGGAAACATTTTCTACTAAATATTAGTTATTTGCAGTCCAAGACATGATAGTCTACTTCATTATACATTGCAACATAGGAAAATGAATAGCTAAATAAATAAAGAGGATGGTCGAGTCAGTCATTTTTAGGATTACTAATGAGTTTTCTACTTTCACGGAAAAAACATGAAGTTTTATTCTGTGTCTTTCATATAGGTGGACAAGATTTCCTTAGAGGACCACAGATAATGAGATATTATACCATCCTAAAGAATCAGCAGAGAACACTTTTTGTACCAACCATTCTTACAAGTATTACAAGCTTTGTACTTTCATGCATTATGACATGTACACAGGTATGACAAACTGTGTGCTATCATCCATGTGGGTGACTACAATGTGTATATTTTTAAAGGTACAAAGCAAGGGTCTTAGCCCATTGGTGAACACATCCTCTTTATGGGTTGATCATGTGTTTAAGCCTCAATGCCTCCTTGTTAGTGTGGGTATCTTCCATGTATTACAAGCCCCCAAGACCTCCTCAGGACCCAAAACACAAAAAGGGAATTCAAATTCTCATCTATTTTTTTTCTTTTAATGCTTCAATCTCATCCATTATAAATGCCAAAGTGTATGCAAGTAAATGGAGGATGTGCTCACCATTAATAACACAAGGCTTAGACAATTGGACTTAGAAAAAGGAGTAAACAGATAAGCATACAAACCCATGTGCCATGTCTTCCAGAAAAAGTCAGGACTCTGCCACTAAATTAGGAAATATGGGACATGGTCCACCCATTATGGCAAACCACTTTTGAACTTAGTCTTTAAAAATGCTAGTTACTTAAGCATTAGGGTTCAAAACCTACATTTTAGGAGGGAAACAACAGAAAACAAGGGTCTAATATTTACTATCCCAATAGTTAAGTTCATTCAATCTCATTGAATATTTAGAGAATAATATAAATCATATCTTGGGATCTCACTTAAAAGCATAGTTTTTAGGTGGGATGATTATTTGACATGGTATCAGAGTCTTGTTGACTAAGCGGCTCGAGTTCAAATCCCATCACTCTCATTCAATTTAATAAAAATTAAGCACGAGGTAGTGTGGGTCTATGCAAGTTTCAAGCTCAAAGGGTTATCACTTGAGAGTGTGTGTTAGAGAATAATATAAATCATATATTGAGATCTCACCTAAGAGCTTAAGTTATTAAGTGAGATAGTTTTTTGACAAAGATTAAGTAGGAAACTACCGTAAAAGCTCCAGAAGCATGACACCACAAGGAAATGAGGGAAAATATCCCATGCCACAAAAATTATCTCAAAGTTTGCTAGTTCAAAAATACTCTAGCATTTCTCTCCAATCAAATACCACAAGGAAAAGAGGAAAAACATCCCATTCCACAACAATTATATCACAGTTTGTTGGTTCATTAATACTCTAGCATCTTTCCAACCATATGCACATCATAGGACTTCACCTCACCGATGGCACACAACCATGGAGTTACAAGTTCTATCCTTTTTTGGAAACCCACAGAAGCAATCAACAAGAAATCTGCCACTCTTCGCAGAATTATCAAGAGTCTGAAATTATCTGTTATTTTTGCTTATCATAATAGAAACATGATTGTTGATGCAATTTGTTATTACAATTTTACCTTCTGCTTCAGATATATGACTTAGCCTATTTGTGGTTAGATTAAACCTAATCATGTTTCATTTCAGAATTACTATCCAAGAAGCATGTTTCATCTTTAACACACAACAACACTATTAGAAAGATTTTTCCAATCAATGTCAGAAGAACTTACCTGCTTCTCATTCACAAAGACACTTACAAACTCGCCAATTTTGCCAGCTCTTCGCAACTTTCTCATGGCATTTGCAAATTGCTAAACAAGTGTTTTGAGAAACAAGAAGTTAAAGTCAATGAATTGAATGAGAATGTTTTTACATCTACATCTGCTCAACGCAACAAAAATCTTACTTGTGGCCTTCTGTGCTTGCCAAGAATAAGCCCATTAAATATAACCAGAAAAGAGTTTGGTGTGTGAAGTTCCTCTCCAGAGAGAAGTTCCAAGTCTTCTACACCCAAACACTTGCACTGCAGCAAAATTACAAAAATCATAATACTTTTATGAAAAGCTCACAGGACCAAAAAGCATATACATATATGCTAGATAATATACTACATATCAGTAATAGTAAATGACAACCTAAACTCTATGCAGAATGTATAAACCAATTGGACATAGTTAAATAAGGCAGTTTTAGTGTAAAATATTTTTACACGGCTTTGTCTAAATATTGGGGTTGCTAAGGTAGGCCTAATTTTCCTTGACAAGCAATTAAACATCGAAGCCTAAAGTTCCAACCAAAGCATCTCTTTTGCTTGAGAGAAGTTCAAGTAGGATTTTCCCAATTGACAATCTCATATGAGAGAGAAAGAGAGGAAAAGAAACATTCACAAAAGATGTTGAATTTGCCAACCATGAACCAGCTACTAGCTCATGCACTGTGCAATAGAGCTGTCAGATACTTGTTTCATGACATACTGATTGACATGAGTTGGATGCTAAGAATCAGAGGTTGATTTTTACTTAGAGGGATATGAGTGTTCAAAAATAGAGTTTCAAAGAAGAATATTTGCAGACATTATTTAAGGATAGTAGGGTTGAAATTATATTATTCAAGTACATGACAATCCTTCATTGAAAAGGTTTGTTTTCAAGATTTTCTGGCCACTAGGAGGCAAGTTTTCCATTGAGAGCCACAAATGTTGGTACTTCACTACATATAAACTTTCCAAGTAAAATTCATGGTAAGACTTCATATGATTTTAAACATGCAAAAGATTGTGTCTATGTTGCTCATGAATAAAAAGAAATTTAACCGAGGACAAACCAGAGAAATTAATGGACTCTCTTCTTCATCAGTTGTAACATGAGTCATTAAGGCCAAGTTCTTCACAAGTCCACAAGCTTCTCCTTCTGGAGTATCACAAGGGCAAAGCATTCCCCACTAGGAAAAAAAAATGGAAAGAAAAATGAAAAAGAAAAACCATCAACAATTGATTGAATATTACCCTAATTAGCACATGACAATTTTGCGAGATTTCTCAAGGCAGTGTGGAGACACCAATATTACCTGACTAGGTTGCAATGCCCTGGGTCCACTTACTTTCCTGGACTTCTCAAACTGTGGTGAAATTCTGGTCATGTGGCCCAACGATGCCATATAGGATAACCTAGCTAATACCTTTTAACATAGGATTCCATGTCAGCTTATGTGATACTCACAAGAAACAGAGAAATATGTACAAAAGGAACGATAAAGCAAGATGAGGGGATACTCTGTACAGAACCTGTGTCACGCCTTTCCTGTTCATCCTAAACCGTTTGACATCCCAATTTCCAGTAGAGAGTGCTCTTTCAAGCCCATTGGTAATACTATCTCTAACTATATACTATAACAAGAAATAAAAAAAAATTAGTGAAACCTACTCCAAAAAAAACTTAACATAATCAGTGTTAAATGAAACAACAAAAACCAGATTCCAAAAAACAAAGGGTAATTATTTCTTTGATTTGATTTTTATAATCAAGATAAGAAAATCCATTACATCACGTCACAAATAGAGTTGATTTTGCTATAAGATCCAATACTTACTTGAGAAAAGTCAAACCGGCTAGATCGGTTTTGTTTTACTAAAAGAGTGTCTGCTGTTTTCTGGACCTCGGTAATCATCGTCTTAAACAAATCCTACAAAGAAAATTGAGAGAGGAGGGGGGCAGCTTGAGGGCCAATTATAGTAACCATAACAGTTCACTAAGTACAGCTTGGATCCACATCACCTCAAAAAGTAGAGAAATTAATTGGCCTGATAGTTCCAATCGCTTGTTACCCACATAATCCTACACAGAAAAAAAAATTCATTTTTCATCTACCATCACCCACCCATCCATAGACTCAGAAAGATATCCTTTAATAAAGTCAATCTAGAACATTTACATTGATCAACATGGCAGACCAATCAGCCTATTTCAGTAGACAAAGCTACGGAGTAGTTTGTAAGGCAGAGCATAGAGGAAAAGGGCAATCATGGCATCAAAAACATCGAAGCAATCAATCTAAAGTAGTTGATTTTTAAAAGCAAAAATCCTCATGCAAAATTCATGATGGGCGTATGGTTAGTCCATGGGCAGGTGACCTATCCAATGCCTTAATTATGTTCTAAAGGATGTTTGGACATGGTTAGTTGATTAACCAAAGAAACCAATCTCTGAGGCTTATCATGGAATATTTTTTAACAAGATTGAAAGCTACATTTTCAAAGGCGTATAAAATTAACATCTCAAGATAAGCATGGTTTCTTACTATTGTTTGAATGGCTTCTCAACAACCACCATAATTCATCTCCAAAAATTATAGTTATATTTTTTTATTTAAATATAAGATATTAGACAAAGTGTTTGTGGCTTACATCCAAAACTCAATTACCTTGTCATCCATTGCATCCTTGTTTAATATAGCCTCCATCATCCTTCTCAACATTACCGCTACATATATACATTTTGGACGGAAATTATTCTTGCGCACCTATAATGCACAAGAAAAGGTTAACTATCAAATTGAAAATATTCTGCAAATTTTAAAAATGAGACAAATCCTACCGGAACATTAGCAATAAATACATCTCGAAGAATGGCCAAAGCTCTATTTTCCTGCTGAAAACACCAAACCATTCCAATATCAAATAGAAGTGCCAACAACAGAAAAATAACATTAGTTCATGCCCATTAAGGTTTAGATAGACAAAGATGCAGCACTATATTATTACAGACAGAAGTAGCATATATAATATTTACTCCACACACATGCATTATATAGAGAGAAGGGAGAAAGGCTACCTTTTCAGTCGATGAACTAGAGTATGTAGACCTCTTCACCTGCATTACCAAGCAACTGCTATGAAAAAATTGTCCAAAACGACAAGTATGATGTTGACAGTAACAATCACATGAAGTTAGCCTATATGGGTTTATGAAGTCAAGAAAGATACACAAACCGTCCAACAAAAAACCTATAACATTAAAAGATAGCTTCCTTGTAAAACAAAAAAGATTGTTGAAATGACTCACAATAAAGAAGCAAAATGCAGCTTGGAACCCAACTATGTCTGAACAGTTGCTTATGCTTGATAACACTTGGTTGTTTCATGGATGACAATGTCGATGTGGATCCATGATTTTCTATGGAGATTCTTTATTGTTAGCAACTTGTTCTCTTTATAAAATTTCTCATCTAAGCAAACATCTTGGAAGAGGGGGGGGGGGTAACAGGTAGGTACTGAGTTTTATCGGCAACTATATCTATTCAGGGCACCAATCATATGGTAAAATTTTAACACTAGGAATCAGGATTATGCTCCATAGAAGAGCATTATGAAGAGACAAATACGGCTTGATATGGGTCAAGTGCTACCATTAGTGTTCGAGAAAGAAGAATCAAACCAAGTCAAAAAGAGCATGATGAAAATAATTAATAGTAATAGTACTAGTATAGGAACAAGAACACAAGTCAAAAGATAGCTCAATGGTAAAGGAGTGATGAGTCAATGTCTTGAAAGGGAGGTTGGAACCAATCATGCAACATTTTTCTAATTCATGCCAATGGTTAAACAAATATAAAAAATTGCAAATTCTTAAGTTCTAAACACTTTGAAAGTGAGGAAAAAGGAACAAGTTCAAACTTTCTTCAATATTAAATGAGAAGCAAATATTGTAGAGTTCATGCTACTTTGACATTCCAAACCTCAGGATTGAGGGGGGTTTTCCCCCTGAACCACACGACTTCTAGAGATATTTTGATTATCCAGAGTTTTATTATTCCTTTGAAGCAAAAGGAGTAGATCTATCAAGAATTTGATAGCATCTTATTTGGGGATGTCTATTTATATTTTAGTTGTTTTATGGTTTTGTGGTGCGTATACAATCGTACCTATTGAATGTTTTGATGTAGCCTATTTACATGATTTCCAGTTGAGTTTTATCCCTTTCTTTTTCTTCTCTTTCAAAAATTAGTAAGGATTTTAACATAATTTCAACATATCGAACTTCAACCTGTGGATTTACCAATAACCAAAGCAATCAAATTAAAGTATTAGGACAGAGAAAGCTTTTAAAGAATAATATAAATCATAATTTGGAACCTCACCTAATAGCTTAAGCTTTTAGGCGAGATGAATCTTTTATATAGTATCAAAGTCTTGTTAACCAAGCGGTCACGAGTTCAAATCTCACCACTCTTGTTCTATTTGATAAAAAATAAACATAAGGTAGTGTGGACCTATGTGCAAGTTTCAAGCCCAAAGAACTTTCACTTGAGCAGGGTGGGTGACCTCACCTAATAGCTTACGCTTTTAGGTGAGATGAAATCCTTGATATGTTAATATATTCTTCTTTCCTTATTTAGTTTTTTATATCCCTTGATTATCTCTCTAAGATATTCATTAATGTTGTATATATTTTTGTTGTAATTACATTGTGTTCCTTCCTATAATAGGCCTAGGATTAAGAGATTTGATTATGTTTACTATCTTAGACCCTGAAGGGATTTGATCTTCCTTAATGTATGCATGTGTGTGTGTGTGTGTGTATTGTAATTCCCTTTGTGAAAAGGCGGTAAAATATTTTCAGAAATTCTCTTTATTATTTTGTCATGGTATCAGAGCCAAAACTCTGAAATAATTTCATCTTGTCTATGGTCCTTGTCTAGCTCTAAGATCTTAGTATTTTGTTCTTTGTTTCATGTTCTTCTATTCTGTTTTTCTTGGACTTGATATCTTAGTTATTGTTTCTGGATTGAATCATGCCATTAGAACAATTTGAACATTTTCTTATGCGGTTTAATGGCAAAAGTTATTCTACCTAGGCATTCCAATTTCAGATCATTACCAAGGGAAAGGAATTGTGGGGTCATATTGATGGGACAGATCCTACACCTAACAACAAGAAAGAGAAGGAGAAATATGTGAAATGGGAGGTGAAGGATGCTCAGATTATGTCCTTGATCCTTGGAAGTATGGAACCCTCCATACTTCTCAATCTTAGGTCTTATAAGACCTCTAGAGAAATGTGGGATTACCTGTAGAACATTTACAACCAAAGCAATACAGCAAGAATATATATAGTAATAATGAATATCTTAGAGAGGTAATCAAGGGATATAAAAAACTAAATAAGGAAAGAAATATATTGACAAAAGCATGGTGAAGACTAAATGCAGGTTGATGCTCCAGTACACAATAATCTTGTATGCTATAACTAAAAGTGATGTAGCATATCATTCTACTCATTCCAACCAATTTAGGCTTGAGGCTTATTGGTTATATATACACTTCAAGCATTACCACATTCAATTATGGAAAGCATCAATAGGTGTACAACATACACGTTAGAGACACCCAGATCACTTCAAGGATCAATACACTTAATGATGGAATATATGATAGCATTATGAATGTTCTTGCAACATGCAAGTAAGAGACATACCATTGCTTCAAGATATTCCAAGGCTTGTTGTTGTGTGTATACACCATGATTTGCACATTCCTAAAAATAAAATGAATAATAGAAATGAGCATAAAACCAAAAGGTATGAGAAAAAATGGAAAAAAAAATAAAGATACAAATTTTTCAACAATTTATGGTATATGTACAAATAGAACCTACCACTACCAAAACAATTAAAGCCATATGTTTGACATTCTTTCTCATCCAATACATTTGTATCATTACAAGAAGAACATATGCAACTATAATAATCATGCAGGACAAACTACATTCTCACTAGCTTAATCAAAACCCATTTGACTTTGTTTCAGTCTCCCCTCAAGCATGTTAGTGGGATATGAAACCCGAACTCTTGACAATTTTCTCTTCCAGTAGCAAATTTAATAAATGGGAAAATGGAATTGAGAGAAGATGAGGAGAAGTTTAGAATAAAAGAAATGTCAACAGAAGCAAAGTTGGTAAAGATATGAACCAACAGGGAGAGTGTTTTCTACACCTTTCCCGCCATCCCGTTAACTTAGAGATCTAGGACAGGCAAGGATATAAAAACTTTACATTGACCTGACAAGAGGGAAACATCTATTTTTGCGAGAGCACTAACTATGTCTGCATCTCAGATCATTAGAAAAGTCAAACACAATTCAAATACCTAGCACCCATTTACAAAAGCAAACAACTATTGAAAGAGACAGGTCAGGAAAATAAGAGATGCTCAATCCCAAGATATTGGGATTCATGTTAAATTCACCCCTACTCTATTTGCAAGGGCTCTACATTTCTTTATTAAGGGTAATCAAGTCAAACGGCAAGGACAACAAGAAAAATGAGTCTCTGATACATGTGGAAATGTTGATTTCCCAGGTGACTTTAGAGTTTTTACATTAGCATCTGACATAGCATGGCTCAACAATGGTATTCGGTTGTTCACATGATTGGGAAAACAAGAAAGCACTAGCAATCTAACTGCAATTATAATTGAATCATGTTTAACTTCAAGCTTTTAGTGTGAAAACAAGAAATAAGTTAATACCACAAAAATTATATAGCTGGAGAACCTGCTGCATACTAGTACAAAGTCATAAAAATCTCTAACAAATCAGAGGGGTATCAGATCACATAAAACATCTATGAGAAACTGATTTTAAATCTTAAACCATCTTAAAAAAAAATGTTGTGTCAATGTTAATCTCAATAAAAAATTCCAATTGAGACAAGGATAGAATTGCAAAATGCAAAGCAAATTTTCCAATTCCTGTATTTTAAAGGTCGTTACCAACTCAGCAAATGAACTTAAAATATATTCAATAGAAGTTCAAATCTTGATTATGAAACAGCAATCCCAAATACCTGGGATATGATAAGTGTTCAATGGCAAAATGGGATATGATAAGTGGCAAATGTAAAAAGGCCAATTTATTATGAACTAATCAAAAACTAAATTATTTTGAAAGTTAGATGACATTTTCTACTAAGAATTTCATGATGTAGATTACCTCAATAGAGGGCAAAAGCAACGCACTATATCGAGGATCTCTTCCTACCATCTGTACCACCTCTTGATCGCTCTCCATCCCCATAGCCTTCATTACCACCATTATAGGAATCTAAGAAACATTTTGAAAAACATTATAGTCCAAACATAAAACAACTTGAGAACAAAAAAATGAAAGGCTAGATCTGAATAGAAATCATTATGATAAAGACCTTTTTCGCAAACTGGTTAAGACATAAATACATCTTCTCCTTTTCCATCAGAATGACTGTTTTGCTTTTTGTTGCCTCGGTGCTACTTGTAACAGATGCATTTATGCTGAAAACAGAGGGTAGCCATAAGAAACTGTAAACCAACACTAAGAAGTGAAAACATCAAAAGCAACATATATCAACCAAGCAAGGATTCATCGTCAAAACATTTGATGATATCACCAAGGTGCCCTCACAGGATATGCACATCACAAAAAAATAAAATAAGGATGCTAGAATGACATAGAATTAGTAGGGCATTAGCAACAACAAAGAATTTGATTGGAAAGACCAACTAACAGTAGCTCTATCTAGCATGAATTGTTGGAAAAATTGTGGAATTCATAAAAATTATTGAATGCATGCTATAAGGAACTCTAAGGTGTCATTGAAGACCAAGCTCAACATAGCAAAAGAGTCCTCCACGATCAAAATATTGCATCAAGATTATATTTTTCTTTCCTCCTAATATAACTATATTTTTAATGTGTCACTGATTAACTATATAATTCAGGATAAACCTCTTGAATTGCTTTAGACTTTCTAATAGTCACCTATAAATGTATTGTGAAGAATGTTCACACTTTTACAGTGAGATATTATTTGACACAACCCTTGAAGGGTGCAATATGAAGATTAGAATCTAATGCTGGTAATCAAGATTCTTCTGATTTCATAAAAATTGGACCAAGATTGACAAACTATATGGGCTTTCCCAATGCTTTGGATTCCTTATTAGTTGTGGTTGGTAGACATTGTTTGTAAATTAGAGATATAAGATTGAAATAGCAATATATGCATAAAGATTCTATAGTTACTTGTAAGAGAAATAAAGGGAGGGAGATTCTTCTATAGTGGTGTATGCTTGTGTACCATATTTCTTTATCACACTACAATTTATCCAAGAAAGACTTTGTAGATTTCCTTATGATGACCTGGTCATGGTAGTAGAGTTTCTATAGTTCAAAAAGGAATAACATTTCCCAAGTTCTTAATTGAGGAACTTAACATGAGAAACAATATATCTTTAGTTACGTTATCCTTACTCTATATGCCCACTTCTCTTGAGACCTTGACAAAAATAAAAATATAAAATGAAAATGACCAAAATGCAGTAAACTTTTGAATTTTACTCAATACTTTGCAGCTACAAACAATTTTGTTTGTCTTTTAAATGCATCATGCCAACTCAATTGTTTTTTTTTCTAATTTTAGCACATTTGGAAGGAAGGGTATCTATCAATCACAATCTAAACCGAAGATTTTTCTTGGTCAATAACCCCAAGAAGATAAACTTGATAAGGAATTCTTAATGATAATAATAATAATAAAGGCATTTCACTTGATCTATGCTCAAAGACAGAAGGTTGAAGAGAGCAAGATTCATATGGTACACATAAGAGAATAAACACTTTAACAGGTTGACTGTAATTGTTTAAGTTAAGGAATTTCACACCATTTAGGGATGGTCCATTTTGTAATTTTTTTCATTAACAAGAACATATTACTGTTAAGATGATTATATTTTCATTGTTGGACTTCCCTATTCTATTTTACCATGGTATCAAGACTTCTTGGTGACTTTACAAAGAACCTACATACATGTGTTTGTCATATTTGATAAATGAGCACCATCCCATTCTACAACAAAGACCATTGAATCTACAGATATTGAAAATCATCCATTACATTTAAGCATCACTTAAAGTATTCTCTAGTTGCCTCTATCTAATTTAGAGAGGAACGTGAAAGGGAGAAGAGAAAGAAAAGGAGGATCAAAATAACCAGTCAAAAGGAAGAGGAAAATGGCATTCCATTCTTCAACAAAGATATAGATGATCTAACAAATTGAAAACCATATAATGCAGTTCAGTATCACTTCTAAAGTAATCTTTGGTTAGCTCCCTATGTGTTAGAGAAGAAGAATGCAAGGGGATGAGAAAAAGAAAAAGAGGTAGAGATAAGAACAAGATACAAGAACTCACTTCCCTTTCTTGTCATTATCAATAATGATTCTGTTCTTTGAAAGTTGCTCTTGTATTAAAATCACCTGAAAGACACTAATTGTATTGGAGCTATAAAAAAATAAAAAATAAAAGACAAAGGAAAGAAGTTCACATGAGCTCTTGAAATAAATAGTATAAACTAGACAACCTCCCACAAAATAAATTACATTCAAGAATCCCAATAGTTGATATGAAATGAAAAGCAGAAGAAAAAGGAAATTCTGAATTCATTTGAATAGTTTATTTTGCAATTCGTGAGTTATATAAATTTCTGACACTAATTAAATAGTATTGTGTTCATTACAAGACCTCCACAAAGATAAACTTTTAGAATATTTGCAGTGTGCTTGATTCACCAAAAACCACCAATGCAATTGCTTTGAGAGTCATTCTAATGACTACTACACTATGACTCCGTTCAACTAAATCTCGCTCCCAAATAATCATTCTCCTCCATTCAATTCTACTATGAGATAAACTTTCTCAAATTGTATTGAAAGGTGAATGTTCTCTGAGAGTTCAACCCACAATTTTGGTCTACTTATCCACTTTTCTCCCTTAAACTTTTAGAACATGCAATAGCACTTGGAGTAATAAATAGCTAAACATGCATAAACATGATTGTTTTCCTTTTATTCTTTGACATAATAAAATCATTATATAAAAGAAAGCAATCAAGTTCATCTTTCTTTCAAAAAATACAGATAGTAGACTTACAAAGATAAAATCCCCTTTGTTATTTCTTATTTTATTTGGTAGAACTTATAGATTTGAATTGACAATTATACTTTAAGAATAAAAATCAAGGATGTGTTTAACTGTAAATTTACAATTTTCAACAAAAACAAAATCTAAGAGCAAAGAAAACATCTTTAATTAAAATAAAAATTGTTTCATGGGTGAATCATGATTTAGTCCCTATAAAATCAGCAATCGTCTTCTTCTGAATTTTATTTTTTTATTTTCCAATGTTAACCATGTTGTTTTAAAATTTCCAATCTAACCACTAGCTATCAAATACTGAGCAATGTCCATTTTTTCACTTTCTCATGTCTCTCTCATCATTTCCTACCAAATCCCTATATATGTGATCATGCTTGCCAGTGCTTAACACTTGAAATAATTCAAAACGTTGGTGCAATGGTTACATTATCTATTTAATAGGTAGGGTCCCCAATGAACTTTCTGGCAACCTGAGAGTTTGATACTGGGAACTTTCAAAGCCAAAGTGGAATATTAATAAATCAGAAATAGTGAAAATATAGTTTACCCTTTCTTTACTAGAAACGAGACTTTCTATTTTCTTCTTTTAACTAAAAAAATGTAACTTTGCATATTTCTCACTTTGAAAATGACAACCAAGTTCGCTTCACTTACTTTTTTTTCTATGTTCTTTTGCTAAAATATGATGAATGCGACCTTGTTTCCTCAGGAAAAAAAATGCATAATACAAATGAAAAAAAAAAAATCTCAAAGTAAATGATCCATCAATAACTTAGGAGTTATCCACAATTCATAATGATATGGAAATGCCATCTAAATAAATTTCCCTTTAGAAAAAACTACCTAAAGATATAGCTACTTCAAGATCAAGCATCATAACATTTATAAAAATTCAGTCTTTGACACTAAAGATCATGTTAACCCCTAAATTTATGCAATATGTAATTATAAGACCTATCATTATTAAGGCTCATAGTTCAAATCAATGCAAAATATGTCACAAGCATACACTTTATTTTGACAAATTATATAGATTATTTCTTCATGCTGTCAAAAGGCATTAGTAAACAGCAAGCAAAGTATCACCTTCTCAGTTCCTTTGACAACAAAATATCCTCCAGGGTCAAGGGGGCACTCACCTAAAGTCAAAGGAAAAATGAAGGAATATGAGAGGAAGAAAGGAAGAAGCATGAGGAAATAAGTGGCAGCAAAAGAAATGTTTGAGTTTATGCATACATACCAAGTCTCGCAAGTTCAGCTTCATTTTTTCCATACAACACACAGCAACAACTGCGTAGCATTATGGGCATTCTTCCAATGACAACATCATTCTGCGAGAACTAATTGGTTTAAAATCCAAATCACACGTCCTCAATCATTAGATATCAAAGTACAGTTTGACTACCTTTATCATCTTCTCCTTACGACCATGGCTTCCTGAAATATACTCTATATTAACCAATATCGGTGCAGCATACCTGAAACTCACAGATTCAAAAACTTGTACAGTGTAGAAGACAATTAATTCAAGTGCACAATGGTGTTGCGAGTTTAGAGTTTCATCAGGGAGAGTCAAACAGTATAATGCACCAATTATCAAGAGGTTTTAATCAAGGAAAACAGAAGAAACAAATTTGGATTTTTTTCCTTGCAACACCAAATGCCAAAAACAGAGTTTCCTGCTTCTGAGAATGAAATATATCCCCATTCATCACACCGGAGCTAGAGCATCATCATTGTTACCAAATGTGTTGGAAGGAAGGCCATCTGTTCTGATTTTCATACTTTAAGTTCTTTTGTACAGATTGTCTAGCTTTATTCACTTTTACAAAGTTTTTCTTTTACCTAAAAAAAGGTGCAAAAATATCAATTAACAAACTAAAAGAACATGAATGGGTACTTACGTCGTGTCAGATAAGCGACACATATGAGGAGTAATTTGTTCACTAATAGCATCGACCACCATAGAAGGCTTTCCAATCCTAACATCTGTAAACCTACAAGATTCAAGAAAAAAAAATTAAAAAAGGTACCACAATTGATAGCATCCAATCTCGCAAAATATTTTTGTTAAAAAAATAAAACAGACGATCTTTTTTTTCCTATTTCTAAATGCTGCTGCATTTCTCAAATTAAACAGACTTTACCATCTTGTGCGCCTGAGCACCCGGAGAAAGCAACCAAAACATTACCTCAGATAAAGACTAGGATCAACTGTGGACACAATCCGATCATTGGCACGCACAATCTTCTTGATTCCAGTATTTATAAAATAATTAAACGAGTCTAAGTGCTGCTTCACTAACCCTCTCACCTATAAAAAACCATTAAAATTTCTTTAAGAGAAAAACCCTCTCACAGTAATACACTGTACATTCGCATAATATATATATATATATATATATATAAAGTACGTTCATATTCAAATAACAGAAAGCTGGGTTACCTTTAAAAATTCAGGGAGAAGCTGGAATTTGTCGACGGCGGATTTTACTGGTGCAGCGGCAGGCTTTTGCTTGTCAATTAAATGGTCAACAACGTTCTCCCTTTTAAATAGGATTTAAAAAAATGCAAATAAAAAAAAATCAGTATCCAAAATCAATTGTTTTAAAAAAAAAAAAAAAAAGCGCCATAACGAAACAGAGAATGACTTACTCAGACATAGAATCGCCTTGCACGACAACCATTAGAGTTTTTTTATGAGAGAGGTTTTGGTCTCAGCAGAACGGCTTGATGATGATCTCTGATAGAATCTCCCAGTGGTGAAGAAGGGTTTATGCTTTAACTTAAACCCTGATTTTTGTACTCCAGAACGGCTGTTTTGTGTTGATTTTTATTTTATTTTAGAATTATTTTAATTTAATGTAAAAATATTAAAGATTATTTCCTCTCTTTTCCCCTCAAAAACATGACAGTCCGACCAGAATTGAAGGTCGTCCTTCATTTTTCTTTTATTTTAATCATGACCCTCATTTTTTTATATCAAATTTAATTTTTAATTTTTATTGTTATTTTTATAAATTTTATTTTTAATTTCTTCCCTTACCATTTTATTTATTTATTATGCCAAATTTGACTTATTTTTTTTAATTATTTTTTCCTGCCTTAGTTCTATTTTTTAAAATAATCTTTTTTTAATATTTAATTTGTTTAGAATTCAGGTTTCATTAAAAAATTTGGTGCGTTGATCTCGACTTTATGACTCAGGTCCCAAATATAAAATTTTAACGTATTAGTTTTATATTCATTGATTTTATTTTTTTAATTTTATAATTTAATGAAGATTAAGCGTCTGTTTGGTTGGCGTTTCAAACGCTAGTTTAGGTTTTTTTTCATTTTAAATGAATATGGTTTAGTGTTTTTAGATCATTTTGATGTGCTGATGTCAAAAATGTTTTTTAAAAAATAAAAAAATATCATTTTGATATATTTCGGCACGAAAAGTACTTTAAAAAACTACAGCAACAGCTCTCCCAAACAACCTCTAAACCAACCAAAAAAGTTGAGAAGTTATACAAGCTTGTAGCTAACAGTACACAAACTGGGCAGGGAACTCCATAGCTTTGAAGACAGTGAATGAAAACCTGCAATGGATGGAGTCAAAAGCCTTCAACAAATCAATCTTCAGAGTGGATCCAGGAGAGTTATTACTTCTATGATAGCCCCTCTGAAGCCAACAATACATTTTCTCCGATCCTTGTGTCTTTCACAAAATCAGATTGATTTTGGCTGATAATGAAAGGAAGGCAAACTTTCAATCTGGTTGCGCAACAGGAGATGGACCTGCAATCTACCTCTTTGAAACCTTTGGAGCAAGTTGAGTGGATAGCTTTCAGCATCTTACTGCTCTGGAAGAAACTTAATACAGAATCAGTTGCTTCATTGGCATATAAACTTCTTTTAACACCTCCATTTGAGGTTTGCGAGCAAAATCCATGGCTTGATTTAGCTGATTGTGGTCATCTTCACATTACATGGAAAACAAGGACGAGTAAACTGTGTCATCAATTGCACCCCTTTTGAGTTTGAGCTCTTCTGGGTGATCTTTTGCTTCGACTATGATGGCATTACTGATAAACTTGCATTTAAACCTCAGCAAATCATGATGAAAGATGCATTGTTCATGTATAACAACATCACAGCTTGCATTTTGCACATTTCAAAAATCAGGCTATCAGAAACCGAGCCGAATAAAAATATCAGACTCAAAACCGAGCCGAATATATATATATATATATATATACACACAGGATATGCAAATCGAAGCTCTCCCTGAAAAGCTTAGAAGCTGCCGCAGTTTTTGGTAAAAAAAATTCATTTTAAATGAATATAGTTTGGTGTTTTTAGATCATTTTGATGTGCTGATATCAAAAATAATTTTTAAAAATAAAAAATATCATTTGATGTATTTCGGCATGAAAAACACTTTAAAAAACTACCGCAACAGCTCTCCCAAACAGGCCCTTAGTCTGGTTAGCCTTCTTCATTGTATTGCATTTTGATGGGCTGGGCTGAAATAAATTATGCTTTTCTGCCCTTTTGGTAGATAGGAAAACTTTTGTAAACTATGGTGTAATCAATGCTAGCTAGTTTCTGTCGCTGCATGAGTTTCGTGTTCTTGCCAACTGTCTCCTCAATATTTTCCTTCTGTCAAGAGGAACTCCGCCTCTCCCTTCAAAAATCCATGGCTTCTCTTTGCAATGCCTTTTTCGCCTTCCGATTATTAGTCTACAATTCTCTCGGTCTATCAATAACGATGATGATGATGAACTGAATATTTATTCCCAAATCTGAATCCTGATAGGGGGAGGGAGGCCATTGTGTTAGAAATAAGAGTTGCAGGTGGATAACATTCTATCAGCCTCTGAATTGTTCAGTGGTTGCCGTCTAGGCTTGAACCAACCACGAGCCCTAAAACTTTAGCAGACCATCATGTCCCAGGAACTGAAGTTGGAGGCTGGATGACTTTTTGATAAGCCCATGAATGGAATATTTTCGTGCCTGTTTGGGAGTGTTTACAGTAGCTTTCAAAATATTTATCGTGCTGAAATACATTAAAATGATGTTTTTTTATTTTTTTAAATTATTTTTGACATCAACACATCAAAATGATCTAAAAACACCAAAACATATTTATTTTAAATGGAAAAAAAAATTCAAATTTCGGTCAAACACCGGTGAGATCGCAATGCCAAACGGGCTCTAAAGCCCCTAAGATTGAACCTTAGTTAGCGAGGCTGTGAGGCTGGTAATGCTGTTATAAAACTGTCATTGAGCTGGGAGATTCAACATTCTAAGCAATGGTAGAAAAAGATAAATTGCACAAGGTTCTGCTGTATTAGAACAACGATTAACAATGAAACTCTTTTAATAGTACACGAATCAAAGTTCAAAATCAACAAGAGGTGGCACCGACTGGAACAGATTCGAATGTGTAAACATCATCCGAGACAGTAACAAAAAAATCTTCCCTGTAATTCGCAGCGGTGCCCTGATGCTAGAAAGAAACGAGTCTGCTGCTGCCATCATTTCACAAAACGAAACAAGAATTTAAGGCTGATTTTCTCCACGACCTGAATTTATAGCTAACTGCAACAATAGTGAGGTGATAAATGGACGTCACTTATTAGTAATTTTAGTGCCTCTAATTAGTTCTTGAAAAGTTCCAAGCAATGTTCTTGATCCAAGTTCCTGCTCCAAAACTTCTTGTAATATTCAGCATACGTGAAATCCCTGTATATGGCTCCGGTCCCATCATCGGTGAGAGCTTGAGGCGGGGTGATCAGCGCGTTATCACACGGACAGAGGAAGGAAGCTACTGACATTCTCGCCTTATCAGTGTTGGTGATGGCGCGGTGCCACACACTCTTGTATCTTCCATTGCTCAGTGCCTGCAAGCATTCACAGTCGTGAGAACACCCTTCAGCTTAAGCTGCTAGCATGGCGGCTCAACGGCATCGTTTTCCATTCTCCTTCGCAAATGAAGAACAAAGGAAATGCAGGTTTACCTGTAACTGATCGCCAATGTTGATGACGAATGCATCCGGATGGGGATTAACTGCCACCCACTTTCCATCTTTGAGGACCTGAAGGCCTGGCACTGATAGGTCTTGAAGTAAAATTGTTAGGGCATTGGGGTCAGTGTGTCCTGGCAATCCATAGGTCAGCTCTGGCTCTGGGCATGGCGGGTAAAAGTTTACAGCCATGTGCTGTCCTTGCTCACCCAAAACATTTTTTATGTGATCCTTTGCGAGGCCTAAGCTCTCTGATATCAGTTCTTGTATTCTAAACCCAAGTTCTCGAACTTGTATACAGTAGATCCTTACAATTTCCCTGTGGATACAACATTATATACATCTCAATTGTACAGCACACCACTTCTCAGTTATATCTGCAGATATATATGTATACACCATAATTTTTAAAAATTTCGGTTTTTCTGATTGTTCTGAAGGATGATCAGGAGTTTTGAAATTTGTTTTCATAACAAAGCCGATTATGGGCCTGTTTGGGAATGTGGTTGCGGTAGCTTCTCAGAGTATTTATCGTGCCGAAATACATCAAAATAATATTTTTTTTATTTTTTTTAAATTATTTTTCAAATCAACACATTAAAATGATCTAAAAACACCAAAACATATTCATTTAAAATGAAATTTTTTTTTCAAATTTCGGCCAAAAGCCGGAGGAATCGGAATGACAAACGGGCACTACATGAAAGGTGTGTGCACAGCTAGTGGATTTGGCATAAAAGTCGAGCCATCTCTGTCATTGCCTCCGGTGAGAATACAAGAAAAAAATTCATTTAGACAATGGAAGAAAGTCAAGACTTTCAGCCCCAGCCATGTCGGGTGCATGCATCTCCGACAAAACAAATTCGAAACCGAGTTGGCGTTCAAAATCATCCACCGCCCAGTTCTTATTAATTATATATCTGTTCATAGAATCAAAGAAAAGTCTATCAGAAGAAGACACGACTCGTCGCTTAACTTCAGCCGCGTCACTGGCCCATTGTAAATGACATCGATTCTATTAGATTGTGAAATCATCCCGTTATCTTGGGCAATCTTCAAGCTGAGCCACAAACTTCAAAATATCTGTCTACTCTGATGATCATAATTTCTAAAGAATCTGGTTCGTAGATTCTTTTTAGAAATTATATTTTAGGATTTTACTCCTAAAATGGACGGCTCATAGAACACCGACCATGTCATGTGAATGCATCATCTTTCTGGAAGAGGGCTGACTGATGACGGCGACTTCTGCAAGCTACCCTACCTTATTAAATTGTGCCGTAGACTATGGAGTAATGGATTCGAATAAATCATTCTTTAATCCTGGTTTCTTAACTCAACTGTAACTCGGTCCCTTTTTTTTTTCAAATTCAGAACTCTATGTCATGTAACTCTTCTCCGTCGTTGTCTAGTTAATACTAGCAGAGTATGATCTCACTAACTAAACTATTTTTTAAAATATGTTAAAAGATAGTTTTTTTTTTAAAATATTTTTTATGTAAGCACATTAAAATATTTAAAAACATCTAAAAAAGTAATTTGAAATAAAAATATTAACAAAATTAAGGAAATTAATAAGAAAATGACGGTCGCAAACAAAGAGTAAAAGAACCAGAATTATTAATTTCGTTCCGTTCTGGTTGGAATGGCCGGAATGTTCCATGCCATTAAAAAAACTGAGACGAAACGGCATTGTTTTCATCTCAATTTTAATTCCGGCTCGTTCTGAAAATTCCAGCTAAATTATGGCCGAAACGTCTCGGTACCGTTCCGGCTCAAAATCATAATATTTTTTTATTTTAGAACATTTTACTATCATAATATTTTGGAATTTTAGAGATGTTTCTAATTTTGAGATTATGTTTGTTTGACTTTGTGTTTATATTGTATAATTAAAAGTTAATTTATCTTGAATTTAAATTATACTTGTTAAATTAATATTTTAATTTTTTCATATATATATATATAATTAATTATATATAAATAGTACAACCCCGAAACAGCATGTTAAAATGCTTCGAAATCAAAATATTCTATTTCAATAAAAAAACAAAGCAAAACAAACTTGAAAAGTAGTGTAAACACGTAAGTTTTCATATATGGAATAATAATCCAGTGAATAGAGATTTTTAAACCGCGTCAGCAAGGCCCATCAATCATAGAGATTGATCTGTTCTGTTACGTCACGACAACGTGAGGCCATGACATCCTATTCCACGTACCATAATATTTTAAAGATTCTTTTTTTGTATTTTAATAACCACCCTATCAATAACGTTGGATCCACCATGCCAAGTTTCTGCCACCGAGTTTCGTAAACGACGGGCAAGGGGTAGATGGTTCACGGAGTCTAGAACATGCTGGCATCAGCACCCACGTTTTAAACAAAATTTAATCATAAAGAGAGCATGCTAATCATGTCCACGTCATGATAATCATCATCACCGGAAGCCGCAGGAGAGGTTGATTAGTGGACCTACGAGCTAATTATTGTGCAGACCTAGTTGGTAGGTACATGTAGCTAGCTGTATGTAGACCTACATTTTTTTTTTACAGTGACGCACCAAATGATGCGGGAGAAGAGTCGATCGATCGGTGGACTTTGTTGTGGTTTTAAATAAGTTTTGATTTAATAATCTGATTAATCGACGGTCCTATCTAATCACTATTATTTTATATTAAAGCTGAAAAACGGTGTAAACACTCCATCTGCTGCCGGGATCCTATGTAGGAGATTTGCACATGGCATGTCAATACGTGTCGGATTGGAAAGATAGCAACATGTTGTATATGCAACTAAACATAATTGATTTGAGTTCTATTTGAGTTTTGGGGCATCAAACAGGGAATCGAATTATAAATTAAACAAAGAAAACGAGCCTCGTGTGTGTATTTATATATATATATATATATATATATATATATATATATATAGTAAACTCTAAGACTACCATCTATAAGACTTAAATTTAATTAATTTGTAGATGAATTCGAGACTCGATCAATAATTTTGAGGGGGGGACCAAGTGAAAATCACCATGAACTAAAACCAGAAGCTCAAGACAGTATTTCATACCGACAGAATTAGCTATCAATAAGAGATTTTAGTTGTTA
The DNA here is from genome assembly GCA_025169955.1 of Salix arbutifolia. Taxonomy (NCBI): domain Eukaryota; kingdom Viridiplantae; phylum Streptophyta; class Magnoliopsida; order Malpighiales; family Salicaceae; genus Salix; species Salix arbutifolia. Next base: position 25,892,908 of record CM045917.1, on the reverse strand, counting down.
ACTCTTCCCATGAAACCCCCCGTTTCTTAATATAATTTTATTGCGTCATACATATGCCCTTTCGAGGATCGATGCTTTTATCACACTAATCAACCATTAGTTATTCAAAACAAATAAATAAAAGCCAGCGTGAGTTTTGAATATTTATATAGTTTTTGCTAGAGAATAAATGAAAACCAATTGTATTTATTAAAAAGTATTTTTCATATAATAATAGTATTTAAAATAAATTCTAATAAAATATATCACAATCGATTAGAACCACCGGACATGTGTTAGCAGGAGTCGTGCAGCATCAGGCTACATATAGGCATGTTTTAAGACATGAGTAATTAATTCCTTTCATACGGGGACAGATCTACAATGAACCTTTTGTCATTGCCAACATAACATGGGGGGGGGTAGTGTTTTCCAGCATTTATTTTGCAAGAAATGAGAAGGAGGATGCTGAAAAGTACCCCTACAGATCCAAATGAACCCTCCTTTTTCGAGCTGCATGTGCCCGTCGACATGCTCGTCAGGGCCCCAGAATTATCATTCTTATTTTCTTTTCTTTTATGGACGATATGAAGAGTATATGTGGTCATGACTTAACGAGCAGGAGAGTTGACTTTTCTTGGATCTATCCATATATAGTATGATGGTAGACACCATACCTTTTTTGTTTAGGATTTCAATGCTAATGTTCATATCTTTAACGTGAGTTCGGAAATATTTCTACAGCCAAGTATTGATAGTTGATACCAACCTGGAAAGATGTTCTTAACAGGTATTTCATCTAATCAAACAAATTTTAAACTTGGAATGACGTCGTACTCACTGAGTTCGATGCTTTTAATCGAGTCGCACAATAATCCAAATCTCATGCATGCTGATTAGGATATAAATAGATTTACTTATTAAATAATAACGATTCATTCGATATTTAAAATCTAATAGATAGGTGTTGATTAGATCCCAGGATGAGTTCATTAATCAGAAGTCGTTTGCTTTTTATTTTTATTTTTATTTTTATAACTATAAGTGGGATTTTGATTATCAAGAAAAGTCTATCCTAATCTCAAACCCTAAACATAAATTTCTAATTAATAGATAGGCATGAAATTAATACCATACCCTAGCTATGAGTAAAAAGAAATAGATCCTTAGAATGTTCTCGGAAAATAGTATAAACTAGCTATATAGATGGAACTCTGCTATTTTAATATTACGTGTTCAAGGAAGATTTTTCTAGGTGCATTTTCGCTAATAAATTCTAACAACGAAAAAGAAATAACAAATAGTGTTGCAGAAAGGGAGGGACGTGGCAGATTTATCTGGTGCATGCAACGAAGGTGTCCGAAGCACAGCTCTCCATGTAAGTGGATCTAGCTACTCTACTGCGTGTGAGCAAGTTGATCGGAAAGAGGAGGAGGAGGAGGAGGAGGACTCACCTGAATGGAGGAGGATTAGAAGGCCACTCAGGCACGTACGTGTCAAGAGGGTAGCAGTGGAGTCTAAGATAGTCCCTCCAGTTGTGGACCGTTTCCTTGTTCACATTAAAACTTGTAGAAAGTCTCATTGTCTTCGATGGGTCATCTGAATACAGCTTCAGCTTCTCCTCAACCGGCAAGCTGAAGAAATCATGGGCCACTCCTAGCATTTTCTCCACTGCTTCCAAAGACACTCCATGATTGATCACCTGACATTCGATCATATATGATCCAAAAGAACATTATTCGCTATATATATATATATATAGACACAATAATTAAGAAGCTATATAGAGAGAGATTAATCTGGCTGACCTGGAAGAAGCCATAGTGCTCGCAGGCATCACCAATTTGCTGGACAATTTGGCTCCTATCCTCACAGCCTAAATCTATAACCGGGACATTTTCGCACGTTGAGACTTCCGACAGCCTGGGACGTTCAGATTCCGGCCTAACATAGCTTGCCGGCAAGCTCGTGTACAGGACGCCAGAGGAAATTACTTTTGTATCCATGTCACTAATTAAAAACAGCAACAGAGGATGAAAATGACAGCAGGTTATTACGAGTTAAAAGGCGCCGGGCACTAACACGATGATCTTGCTGCTAGCTTGGAGGTGCTATAGCTATGTAAGCTTCCAGGAAGATGAGAGCCCCATGTATTTATATCTGAACATGGAACCTGGGGCGGTCCTTTTATCTTTTTTATTATGACTTTTCGGTCGTCATCGAGGTATGATTTAACTTTATTATAATTCGATGATGACTTGGCCCACATGAATAAAATAGTTATAATTTTTTTGATTTGATTTACGTGAATCATGCCTGATTTCTTTTTTTTCTTTTTTTTTGTCCCTTCTTCTCCAGACGTTACTACTTGTTGCTGTGCCAGAAGCGAACGTTGTTGCTCTTTGAAGTTTTGAAAGGTTGCCCGAGATTGAAGAATCTAGAATCCTCGTTTAGTGCTCAATTAATCAGAGTCCCACCATCACTTTCTACAAATGCTGTTAAACATCAAAAGGGTGACGTGCGTGTCTTCTCTAGAACTCCCAGATCGTGGGGATTTAAGTAGAGGAAGCGCAAACCACTCACAGCATGGTTTCTGATAAAATGGATATCTGTACAGGTGTAATGATCTGTGCAGCCTGCGCTTCTAGTGGACAGGAAAATTCGCAGGGCAGTGGTGAGTTTTATTCGATCAAAGATTCAACTCTATTTTTTCACATATTAGACGTAAATCTTAATAATGAAATTGTTTGGGCCACTAAATCTTTTTCCTTTTTTGTTTTGAGATTTAGTCCGTGTGTGTTTGTCTTGCATGCGCGGATGAGTTCAAATAATTAATGTTTTTACCTAACATCATTTTGTTTTTCTACCCTCTTGCCGTAGCAAATGGTATATAGAGCACAATCCTATGTTGACACGACATGAAAATATAATTTAAATTGATATCATAAAATTGTGATTGTGAGTAAAATATTCTAAAAATTTCTTTTTAAAAAAATGAAAAGAAAAATCATAATGCTTTCCCTTTCTTTTTCCTTTTTCAACTATTACTTTATCAAATTATATTTTAATTAAAAATATTTTCAAAAAAAACGTCAACAACATTTCCAACCAGCAGTAAATTGAGCTAGATTTATAATACAGTGTCGTAAAGCTATTATACTTGACAAATTTATTTTAAAAAAAAGATTTTTAGACAATTCCATCTCCATCTACATATCTCTTGTCATTGTTCATGGGAATCGTGCGTTCTATAGCCTACCGTTTCTTCTGTGAAATTGGATATGTTCCAATGATAAGCTGGAGACTAGAGAAGCAATTCTAACCATTATTTAAAAAACTAAAACATGTTAGTTTTTCACTATGCGCACGATTTTTTTATTTTTTGAAATTTGGTCATTGATTTTTTATTTTCAACAATTTCATTCTAAACCACCTCAAAGATGTTTAGGCAATTCCATCTCCATCTACGTACGTATCTCTTGTCACTGTTCATGGCAATCGTGCATTGTATAGCCTACCATTTCTTTTGTGGAATCAGCTAGTTAATATCGAATGATGTAGTTTGTGCCAGAAGGCTATTTGCAATCAATTCTATCCATCTTGATCTTACACCATCAGTTTCTATAATTTTGTGAAATCCCAAAAAAGAAGATTATAAAAGGGGAATTAGAATTTCCATGTCCATGCATTCATTATATGATGAGTTGAACTTGGTGAAAGAAAAGTAAAAAATCAAAACCAGGAATAAGATAGGCAAATGCTCCTAAAAACATCTCTCTCTATCCATTTTTTTTCCTTAGAAAAATCGTAGCGCAAGTTGCATTCCCCTCCACCGACGATGCCCCCATTTCCACAGAGCCAGAGTTTTCACCACTCGGGTCGCTATCGATGCCTGGCGAATTCGGTTCTCTTGTGTGGAAAATGAAAAGGGAGGACGGCAACATTACGATATATATCCATTATATCACATGTGATGAAGAGAAGAGAGAAGAAGGGCCGGCTGCCAAAAACACATGCACCTCAAACTGATAGAGCGATGACCAAGACCACACCAGTTCTGTCTTTCGATTGGTGCGAAGACTTGATGTAAGAGTTATTTTTAAAAATATTGTATAACACACTTGAGAAACAATGTAACCTTCATGTATCATACCCTAGAAAAAAACTTCATCACATGCCATCCAAAGGAACTAGCAATTTGCGCCTTAAAGAGCTTGGTTGAATTGAGCTTAGCTCCAGAACAAACAATATATTTATTAGTCTGGATACGAGTAATCAACGGTGGGATTTTAGGGTCTATATTTTATATATTTTGATAATAAGAATGCATCGAGTCTTTCTTTATGATTGGAGCATTAAGTTAAGCACGGAATCACCTGTACAGCCTGGTAATGTTTTCTGGAAGCAACATCTTGTTATTAAGAAATTCAATCTCCCATTGACCCGATTCATTACATCATCATGTAGGCAAGCACATGATCTCATCGCCATGACACAAGCTGTACTGGCAAGGTTGTAGTGCCACCAGCTAGTGTTTGAAAAATATATGGCAGTGGTAGAGTAGTAGGGTTCTTCGTTCTTTTTTCCACACTCCAACTGGCTGGGCTGTCAGTAGGTTCTTACAACTTCTGTGGCCCGCACAAGACCTGTTTGTTTTCGTAGAGAGAGAATTCCTTCTTATTTAGTCCCTCTCCATAGTCATTTGAAGGAATCCATAAGGTAATCAAAGAGTGATTCATATTCTTGTATTGTATTCAACTTATGGAATAAATAATTGTTTTGTATTCAAAGAGTGATTCATTGTAGGGTTTTGAAAAAAAATTGAATAGGAAAAGGCATTAATACCCTTGATGGCTTAGGATTAGGTATAAATGAATTAAGGGTATAGTAGTAACTTGGAAATATAACTAGTAAAAGAAAAGAAGAGAAGTAAATCTGAAATATGAATGATAAGTTTGTGTGTAAGTTTAGGTTCGCATAGGTGTGGAACCTTGGAGGGGGACCATGTCTATGTGCCGGTCACGGATCCGGGAATCGGGTTGTGACATTCATATTCTGTTTACATCCATAAATTAAAATTGTTGGTTAATGAAATATATTTCTTATTCATGGATTGAAATTGTAGGCCTACTAATTACAAAGAAAAATGCAAGCCTACTTGATTATCTCCAACAAGTATCGGGTTTGAAAGGTCTTGAAAACTTGATAAAATTGCAATATAGTGGTTTGAGTTTTTGCTGAGTTGCATGTTGTGTTTTTCATCTTTATTGTCATTTGTCTTATATAGTCGAGTGATATCAACTGACAATAACCTTTCACCTTTCAAAGTTCTTTTTTAATTACATGACTTATTATAACTTCTTATATACATATTATGTTAATGTACATATTCCTTCTTTTGTGTACGTGTGTGTGGTAATCCTTGTTTCCTAAGTTTCTTTCAATTATTCAATTATCATAGTTATCTTATAATTTTATCTACATTCCATAAATTTTATGGTATAACATTTGTCCTCCCTTAAAAGTTACTCATTAGTGAATGGAAATTAATGAGTAACTTTAATTAATAGGTATATTGAGATTCAAAATTTAAATCTTTACATCACACTCATTGCAATACTTTTTTTTTACTGTGCATGAATTATTGGACACTCTTTCTCTTTTATCTTTATATTTGTGCACTAATTTGTATTATTATATCTTTTTTATATCTTTTATCTTCCTCAACCTAGAGGTAAACCCTAAACCAAGCAAATTAAACATTCGCTCTCACCATGAATCTTGTCCTTACTTTTTTGTCCCTAAGAATGAATTCTACCCCTATAGATTTTAAAGGATTCTTACTTGACCTCCTACAAAACATACTTTTACCTTGAACTCCTGAATTCTTCCACCAAAAAAACTTTATCTTTTTAAACCATGAAAGACTTAAATGGTCAACCTCATCATATATTGGGTCCAGTTGTTTAAATGGATTTAAACACAACAAGAATTCTTTTAGTTGTTAAGGAGATGATTTTAAACTTTTTATAACCACATTATTCCTTTTCTTTTTCACCACTTCCAAATTAATTAGGAACTTTTCTCTAGATATACAACTAACCTAACTAAATCATGGTTTTGTCCAATCTCTGTTGTAAATGACTTTTATGCTACTTTACTAAAGCAAAGCATTATTAAAGCCAAATGGAAGAGATAACAAATAAATGTCTTTTTTATCTCACTCTAACTCATTTCCCTTTTATAAACCTTATTTTTCTGTATGTGGCATTAACCTTGTGGGATCCCAATTTCACTTACCTTTATACTAGATTTAGTCCTCTAACCATCATTTTACAGGACATTGTATCTTTGACTGGAAGCTTCCTCATTGAGTTTGATTTGATATCAACTATTTTTACTATTAATTATAAGTGAGTGAATTCAGAATTAAAAGATTTTGACAAACTACTAGTGTCTATAAAATCTAAAAAGTTTTTTTGAGAAGTTTGCTTTTGAGCTCTTTCAAAGTAATGATGTCAGGTCTATGGGTTTTGAGTTTTGTTTGATATGTATTTGTAGGGATTTAGTGGTCTACAAAGATGTTATTCCGGGATTTCTATTATAAACATGAGTAAGCTTATATCTTATGGACATTTTTGTAGCCTTACCGTGTCTCTTATTAATTTACTCTAATTTGTAACTATAATGTCTATATTTGTTTCTTGTGATAAAATCCATGATGAATAAAGTCCTTTTCATGTCAAGAAACATGGGTCTGACTAGGATAAGTTTTGTTCCTTAAATATCCTAACTAAAAGACTTATTTATGTTATAGTCTCAAATGCTCTTAAGGTAGAAAGCTTTGTTCCTTGGTTTGTTTTAAGGTCCTCATGCTATTTTTCTTCATAACCATATCAATTACCATTTATATTATAAAAGTAACTCCTAACTTCATTGAAAAGGTTACTTATAACTTCTAAGGTTTTTTTAACCGTTCCAAACAAACTCCATCTAGACTTTGTTGGTAAAGGTTAAAGAAACTTCATCAATTATTACTTTAAGGTTTTAGATATTCTTGAGATCTTGGAAAAACATTATAAAGTTATTTCTATGTTTTTTATATGTCTTACCCTAAACTTTTTCCTTCATCAACTATTACTTTCTACTTTTAGTAGGCTAGTGTTTGGAAGCAAGACTTTATTAAGAAAGACATTAAGAAGGTTATTTCTAATTTTAAGGTTTTATTTAAACTTTCCAAACAAAATCCCTCTATAGGTGATGACAAAAAAAACATAAAGCCTCTGTTATTTTATCTTCTGGCTCTAATCAACAAGATTAAAAAAAAAAGTTTAAATCAAGCATGTTGCTAAATGCATTCAAAGCCAACCCTCTTCTAAGGTTGTGCCCTATGTGAAAACTACCCTAAAAGAGGAAAAACAATTGAAAGCTATCATTACAATTCAGCTCCTCTTGTTTAAAATTCAAACTTTGATTTAGAAAAATATCTTCATTTATCATGTAATCAAGCTATGGACCATACCTGCACCAGTTAAAAAGCTTGTTATTATAAAATTGGTGACTCCATTGCCTCTTCAAAATCTATGGAATCTCAGTCTCTTTTAGAAACCCTTATGGTTCATGAAGACACATAGTCAATGTTAGCTAGACAAGATAATTACCTAACATATATTATATTTTATTTGATAATGGAATCTAAGGTATTATCGAGTTACACAGACATCAAAATAATAATTACAAAGAAAATTGCAAGTATACTAGATTATCACCTACAGAGTTATCACTAATTGTTCTAATGCCTGCAAAGTTATCGCCTACGAGTGTCTAGTTTGAAAGATTCCGAGAACTTGATAAAACTATAATGCAGTGATTTGATTTTTTGTTGAGTTGTCTGTTGTGTTCTTCATCGTCCTTTCCATCTGTCTTATATATTCAAGTGATACCAACTATCGATGATCTCTTATATCTTTCCACAATCTCACATTTACAGTTTTATCATTGCCTTCTAATCTAAAACTCTAAGAGTTACACATATTGACTTCAAATTCTGTTATAAACTCATCCTCGAACAAAAATTAAAGTGCATCAATAAATGATCATTGCCATGGAAGTTTTCGATAAATCAAACTTTCACTGAGCCCAGGTAACCAAAATCAAAATCATGACTTTTGAATTACTTTCACAGAGCCTTCGAAACATGGTATGCTATGCTCTTTCAAGAGGAATAGAAAATCCTTAACATCTAGGGAGGAAAGTTAGCAGAGCTGCCAATGTAACCTTTGCGGTGATAATACAAAAAGAGTGCTAAACACCAGGTGCCTATGTAAATGTTATAAACCACAAAACCCAGAACACAACAAGAAGCTTTGCATCAGCATAATAAGGAATACAGGTCCATGAACCCGACCAGATTAAAGAAGGGAATCGTTGATGTTCAAAACTCTCCATAATAAACCACAAAGAAATTAAAATATGCTTGAGTTGATACATTACAAAATAACTGGGAATCTGATTTGAAACAAATATGGAAGGCCATTTAGGAGGCCACCCCTGGTCATCCTTCATCTCTAGCAATCAATCTGTCTCGAAACTAAAAGAAGAACCAACTCAAAAGTGTTAGCTTTGTTGAAGGTGTATTTTAAAAGGAGCATGCATTATGGCCATAAATATTACCCAGCCAGAGACTGGATCATGACTAAGCCATTCAACAACAATGTCAGGGTAAAATTGCCGGTGAGGCTATAGAGCAAAGGGAACATGGACAACGGAGCAAACATTTGAGAATAAAAGTCCTGGAGTTGAGCAAAATGCCTAAACCCAATATGAGCTGAAAGCTAAGAGCCTGAAAGTAGCCTTGAATCTGAGAGAAGCTAGGGGGGCCAAGAACTGAAAGATGCAAAATTTACACATCCAACTTTGAACCGCGTGGAGTCCAGTAATTATATTGCACAAGATAAAATAAAATTCTACAAAACTGTGAAACAGCATACATGAACTAAAATGGTATAAAGACATAAAAGAGGGTACTTCATAGTTTTGTATGGAGCAGTTCAATTGTTAGCTAGAAACACACTCAAGTTTCCATGACACTACAATTTAACATTGAAGATAATACAAAACAAGTAGCATCATTATTTCAATTAAAAACGAGTATTGATAATGATCACCTCAAACTTTTAAAAGCTGCATTTTATTTGAAAACGCGATAGCAATCCAATCAGGCAGTGCAGCAGACCATTGAAGCTGGTTAATTTCAGAAGCAGCAGAGCACATGGACATTGGATCAATCCCATTAGGTCCAGCCACAGTAGGCAACTCCCAAATAAGTGCCTGTGAATCATCACCAGCAGAACAAATATGCCTACAACTCTGTGGAGCCCAAGCAATAGCATTCACACTCGAACGATGCCTCTCCAACTCCGCAACAGGTACTGTTGGGGACCTAATATCCAAGATCACAACTTTATTGCTATCCATCAAAGTGGTGGCCATATACCTCAAATCCTGCTTGTTCCAAGCCAATCTCAACAAGGGTGTATCAGGTCTAGGACTCTCATATATAATAGTAGAATGTTCCTTATCTCTTAAATCAAAAATCCTAACTGACCCATCAGCTGAAACTGAAGCAAAAACCCTTGCTTCGCCCCAAGCAATATCATAAACTTCCTTATCATGAGCTATAAGTTGTGTTTCAACTACACCCTTTTCAATATCCCAAATCGTACAGGTTGTATCAATACTACAAGTACCAATTCTTTTAGGTTCAATATCATTCCAATCAAAAGAAGTCAAAGGAGCACAAAACTCACCTGTCTTACTATTGTTAAGCACAAAAACAGGCTCAATAGAAGCAGAGTCTCTAACTTCCCATAAGCGAAGATAGTCACCAGAAGAGGCTAAAAGGTCATTGGACTTGTGAAGAGAGGAAGGGCTAAACATGAGCTTTGTGGGTGGAAAAGGGTGTTCAAGAGAGAGATTATGATGGGTTTTGACAGAGAGGGTTTCAGGGTCAAAAGAAACAATGTCTATGCGGTTGTTGTATTCTTCAATGAAGCTGCCCAAGGCAATGCGTTGGTACTGGTTTGTGCGAGATGGGGTCGAAGAGATTGCCATGGCATAGAGAGGGTATGGAGATTCATAGGTTATGGTGTTTTCTGATCTTAGGTGGGATTCTTGGGTTGAGTTTTCCATCTTTGTGTGTTTTCTGGGGTGTTGTGGCGTTGGGGTCAATAGGATACTGGGCTTCTTCTGGTTTTGAAGATGGGGTTTGTGAATTTTCGAGGAACGTGGGAGAGAAGGGGAAAATTCAACAGTTTACTTCTTCAACTGAACCGAATTCCGGAGCAAATTACGTAGGAGAGGGATCACGTGACTTTCTACCTAACTCTTTGGTTAGGTAGATAATCTGGTTGCTGGCTTCTGCCAAACTATACGACTTGCCGCCGGCGTTTTACCGTGCAAGTATATTTTTAGAAAATATATAGATTTGGAGGTTTTTTAATGTATTTTTTTTATATTAAAAAGATTTGTACCAATATCTAATTAAATAAATCAAAGATTATTGTGTGAATACATTTAAAATTTTATTATTAATAATAACTAAAACAATAAAAAAATCAGAAAAAAAATATATCAAAATATTTGATCTCACAACATGGAGGATTTAGCCAATTGTATTTATTGAATTTGTTTATTAATATTAATTTTGTACTCAATTAATAATAATAATAATAATAGAATGTGGCCATAAACATAGAAATATAATTGATTTAATAAAATAAATATTTATGCAAGGTTGTATATATTAGAAATATTATATAAAAACAAATATATATATATATATATATATATATATTAAAAAAGTTTATCTATATAAAATGTAAACAAATATAGATAAATTAGCATAATATCTTCAAAAAAATAAATACATATTTTTTAAAAAAAATGATAAATAAGAAAAATAAAAACTCATAGAAGATAAATATTAATTGAAGCATAAATTAAAATCTATGGCCCAAGTCATCTGATTGAAATAACCTGATAAAAAATTGAAAAACATATATTTTATCTTTCTAGACAAGACAACATAAGATTTATATAAGGTTTAAGAAGCATTTAATTCTAAAAATCAACATTTATTCTTTTCATCTCCTATACGAGAATCATGATGTTTTTCTTACAGGTATTATCAGGACTACCAATTTCTCCGGAACTCAATTTTATCAGCCCATGAAAAACACCCGTGGGAGATATAATAGAAACAACATTTAGATACCCATTGTGATCCTTATTTCCAAACTTTGTATTGGCATAATTGGCTAATCGTGTAGGATTATCTTGGTTTGTATTGACAGTGTCTTGTAACACAAGTCAGGATACCTTGTAGCCTCACATGAGGTTTTGATAAAATCATCATCGGAACCCATCCGGGCCTCGAGATTCTCGGCAAAGCAAGTTTTTGATGGACAAGAGAAAGCTGGAGTGATAAGGATTACAAGGCTATTGCAGGATGATTGTTTTGTAACTCCTGAAGATGCCATTACTGTAGAATTGGTATCGAGGGATGGTGTGTGTGGATGGTAGCCAAAAGTTCCTGATAAAAACTTTTTAAAAGATAATGTGCCCTACAATTGGAAGGAAGTGTGAACCTGTGCAGTACAGTTTCTTGAGTTATTGATTAGTAACAGGAACCGATTAGGGAAGACGAGATAGGGGCGGTGGTGATTCACATGCACTGAAATTGGATTTGTCACTTGTGAAAAAAAGATTGAAATCTCCAGACTTGCAGAAGAGTTGCAGTTTTGTCTGTGGTCCTCTATTCACTATAGACAAATGAAGCTGGACATTTTCTTCTTCTTATGATTGTCCTGTATGAATAGAATCCAGGAGCAAAGGGTTCTGAAAGTTCGCAAAGCTTTTTCTCATCCAAAAAAATTCATGTCCAGTACATCAATCCTGGACTCTGGAGGGAGTTCAAAGAAAAGATGGATACCAATACCTGGAAACAGAATACCTGATTAACACATACTGTTAAGTAGGAAAATATTTGGTAACCATGATTTTCTACTCCCGCCGTACCATATGGAAAGAGCCACGGGAAAAATAGAAGTGTAAACTTCACAAGCTCACAATGTCCAAGTTCTGAAGGCAGAGTTATGTCAGCATCACAATGTCTAAATCCCAAACTAGTTGGGATCCGCTAAATGGATCCTTTTGGGGCAAGGACTGAGAACAAAATCAATATTTGAAGGCACTGTTGATGATTTATTGCAGCTAAATGAACATCTTAGCATGAATAGGTGTCTTGAAATGGTTGTGTTTTGTGTTTATATCAGTAAGAGTAAAATTCTAACCTGAGTCCTATTCCTCTTAGTATTGTCTGCTATACATCCAGGTCTTTGACAACACTATCAGATCATATCAAACTCTTTTTGATTCATAATGCAGTGATTTTTGTGAACTGTTCCATATAATGTCAGGAAAACAGTAGATATTCTGCAGAGAATATATAGTGGTAAAGTTATGTTCAGACGAACTCTCAAGGAATCAATTTTTTTTTTTTTTTTTTAGAGTTTTCCTAAAAGTATTCTTCTGCTACTTCTTTCATCCTAATTCTAACACCACTAGGCCTTGCGTACCTTTTTACAGACATTAGTTTTCAAGGCTAATTTATGATCACGATATTACAGGGCAGTTACCCAAAGGATAGCATGTACTGCTATTAAAAGTGTTGAGTGCACTTGAGACGAGTGGTAACTACAAGATGATTGTGGTTGAGCTCCCATGATTATTATTTTTTTATTCTTCATGATCGAGAAAAAAGCTCCAACTCATGAAATCATTGTTTATATGCATTGGACCGAAGCGAGTGTGAAGCTCTATAAACACAGACATCTCTTTATCCAAAACTCCATTCCTTTGAACTATAAATTTTCTGATGCACAAAAAAGATACATACCAAACTGAAACAATGCAGCCAGTCAGATTTTGCTCTATCAGCCATGGGCATGGGCAGTGATTATGAAGTTACAGTAAATTGATAAGAAGCTTTCTTGGGAGAGGAGACATGTTACTAATGAGGGAAATTACAGTGCTGATCGTGAACATCTGCACCAACAATCCTGTTAAGACAAGAACAAGTAGATTTGAAATATTGAGAATGTAATGTCTCAGAACTGTGCATATAAAGCATGAAGAATATGAAACCTACCGAGTAAAAGAACAAAAAAGTCTCAATAAGTTCAAACTTTTCCAATATATTTCTCCAACGATTTGTATTAGTGCCGACTATGTTTATTTCTGCCTCTCACGAAGCTTTATCATCTGGTTTATAAATTTGAACCACCTCCAATCTCTTATCTTCAAACCCTGACCCAGATATCATCACCCTAGAATATTGAGATTCTGATACTGCTCATGTAACCGGAGGAAGGATCGCATACTCATGGGACATTAGATTCCACACATTAACCGGGTTCCCAGATTTTTTATCACATAAACATACAAATCATTTGCAGAAACTTCTAATCTGGCGCTGGACATCACTGTGTTTTTGATGCTTGGGATAATTGATCTTGGTTAGCCTTGATGGATTTTCAGGAAGGTCATCAATTTCGATTCTACGACTCTCAGAACAATCTTGGGAATTCTCACCCACCATGATTAAAGAATCCGAACTTCGATGAGCAACAAGGATTATAAGATGTGTGCAGCAGTTAAATTGGAAGCACAAGCTTCAGGAAAAAAAGATGTAAATAATATTGGTTCCAAGATTTGCACACAAACCTGCAGGAAATGATGATGGGGAGCCGAGACAATATTTATATCATAATACAGGATGGCAGGTCATGTATGCTTGTGCTCCTTCCTTCATCTGATTGTTGCAGCAGCACCACCATTATTAAAATGTCATCGTTTATTCTCTTTGGCTAGAATAAGGCAAGCATAAGGTGCTCCATGGCTACTGCCTGGTACTGTCTACATTATGAATTATGACAAGCCCTGCCCATTTCACAAATTCTCATTCTTCAAACACAGACATGCCCATTTCACAATTTTTAATCTGCTACTTGCCCATAGTTACCTAGTCACACGCAACAACTTGTATAAAACAGAGAAGAAAAACTAGAACAAGAGAACTTTAGGAATTAAGAAGAGTTAGAAAACTAACCTTGTCAAAATAGAGACCAGGGAGCACAACTGCACAGCAATGACAACCTGCTGCGTAACTGCACAACAATGGCAGATGACGAGTAAGATTTTCAAGTGGTTGTGCAGCTTGTGGCTGCCAGGGTTAAGAATTATGATTTGAGAAAGGGAAAGGGGGGTGAGTCGGATGACAAATACAATTAATCACCCCCTCTTCTTACTTTTTATGCTGACGATAAGCCTAAACAAAGTACCTGTAAGAGAGAACCAGCACAAGCAATTTGATCTGTTCCTCAAATAAAGTTGTTAACACCAAGTTATTTTTTTTAAAAAAAGAATTTTTTATTTTAAATTAAAAATTGATGTTTTTAGATATTTTAAAATAATTAAATCAAAAATAATTTTTTTAAAAATAAATGTAAAAAAACTTTCAAATTATTGGCTTAAAACACTAATTGGATTTTACTTTGGTATTTATCTCTATAAAAAGTTAATATGAGTGACTCAAATTATTATAATTTAAATATTTTTTATAATTCAAATTATTTCTTTGTTTGACTGAGGAGCACGGAAAAAACATCTAGTTGACACGAGAGGATATGATCTGATCTCAAATCAGATCCAATACCAACCTCTAATTCTCACCATTCACCATTTCTTAACACACAAACTCCTCTTCCTTCTCGCGGTGGACCTAATCTCATAAACCCAATCCCTTACATAACCTAAACTCTGCTAATTACCTTGCGCACCGCAACACAAGCATCGTAATAGTTCATAATTGTCATGCCACCTCCTCCACCACCGCACCAAATACACATAACCCCCCAAACCACCACCACTCTCCCTGACCTCTTCCTCACAGCACTCTCCATTCTCTTCCTCTTCTCCTCCACCACCACCTTAACCTCCTTCCCCAAACCCCGCTTCCCAAAACTCCCTTTTCTCTCCTTCCCATCAAGCCCTCGTAGATTCCTGAAAATTCCCTCCATGTCTGTCTCTAGAAAGACTAAAAACAGCCACCACTTCTCTACCCCTCAATCTCTCTCTGATTGGCTCAAGCCTCGCCTACCATCGGACTCCTTTGCCTCATGGGGTATCAAGCCAGGCACCAAAAATATCCACAATCTCTGGCTTGAAATCTCTCAAGGTGAGACCTTTTTAGCTGACTCTACTCCTCCAATTCGGACAGTCAATGTAGTCACTGTTAAAGTCATCAACAAAAATCAAACTTTGATTGAATCCCATCAAGAATTATCAGATGGTAGTGTTAGAAATAGGTGTAGACCTTTATCAGAGAAAATGAAGCCTAACGAGTCTTTTAAAGACGCAATCTTTCGTGCTATAAATGAAGAACTCGGTTCAATTTTGAAGGATGGTAATGAAGTTAGTATTAATATTGTGAATGGTTCTTACAAAGAGAAAGTTGAGGAGAGAAATTCAATGTCTTATCCGGGCTTGCCAGCACGGTATGTGTTGTATTCAGTGGATGTAGAAGTAAATGGATTGCCTGATGGAGAATTTTGTACTGAAGAGACTGAAGAGTATCCGGATTCGGAGGAGAAGAGGGTTGCTGAGAAAGCCGTGTCTGTTAAGAAACATTTTTGGAAATGGGTTAGTTCTGATTCAGTTCATTCTTGATGGATTATTAATTTTAGTTTTTGAATGACAATTGGGGTCTTTTGAACATGATCCGATAACGGTTCTTATTGTCGATCATGTTGTCTTGAGTCAAACGAGATGATGAATAGCAATATTATACGAGTCTTAGTTTTTTATGATGTATTGTTATTATTTAGTTTACGGGGTTGATATGAATATCAGATATTACAAGATTCTTTTTGAATTTTTTTTTATTGGTTCATGTCGTTGAGATTGATAATATTAGAATCATTCTTCGTATCAATTTATAATTTCAGGACCTTATAGAAGTAATTGCTTTACAAGCCCCATGCTTTTGTTTAAATTCAGGTTTTGGCAGTCCTTTGGTTTTGCAGGTTATAGCTTTGCAATTATAGAATGAGTTGAGGCTCTTTGTATAAGAGTGATGGTGACAAGATTTAGGCTTGTAATTGAGCGATGGTGACAGGGTTCTGGATGGAAATTTTGAGTGTCAAACTTTGGCTGTAAATGACCTAGAGCAGAATCCCTGTAGTGTAAGTTTAGGATTGTAGTTGCAGGGCTAACCAATTAACACAGCAAGCTTTTAATAGCTAGGAATTCCTCCTTCCTGTGGTGAGAGCTTTCAGACCATAAGAGTACTGTGGAGTTAGATGCGCATACCCCAATGCAAGAATTGCTGTATCATAATGGCTTCTTGTATCGTTGTCAAAAACTAGACCAGCTTCCTGCATGGCATTTTTCTCCTCACCACCTAAAACTGTAAGAATTTTCTTCTTCGAAGGGATTACATCTGATTCTCTCTGTAAACAAACATATGGAAAGGAGTGATTCACGATTCACGTGTGAGTGTGACTCCACGTGCTTGCTCTCTGTCTCGCTCTCTCTACATATATATATATAGCCGAGCCTTTATAAAAGCTAAATTTTAGTCATTTCCAAGCACAACATTATGTAAAGAAAACACTTTCAGTTTTTTTCAGATCATCTGAATAAATGGAGTATTAGTAGAAAACCTCATTTTTGCACTTTAGGTCCCCCATGGGGCACAAGCAGACATAACTGAATGTTCTGTTAACTCATTGAAGGGAATGTATGCTGTACACTATGGATCCTGCTGGTGGTTATGACCTACCATTTTAGACAAATGTACAGATATTCTCTAGTTTTCTAGTCTGTTTGGAAGGAAAGCTTGCGCTATAAAATTCAGTTTAATTGAATTTCAAGTGAGTTCAACTAGCAAAGTAGTTGTGTTTCGAAAAAATATATCTTTGGAAATTTGCCCCAAGATACTGTATCTGTTTCTCATGTCCTGTCTCTCCAGCTCAATCTGTTTCATCTCTTCTATTTATCTCTGCATGGATATCTCCTCCATATTCCTTCCTCTCCCTCACTTGCACATTTTGATTGTAAGTTTATGCCGTGGAGAATCCCAAAATGGAAGGACAGTAACCTTGGAATTTCTTTGCCAACTATGATGAAGTGTAATTATTGTTTTATTCAAATGGTTTTGGTTGAGAGATGATTTACCTGTTTGGTGGTGGTGGGGCTACTGCATGAGAATTAGGTACAAAATTGAAGGTTTGGCTATAGAGGGGTGATGAAGTTCGTATTTTATGTTGCTTTTGATCCTGAGTTTGTAAATATGTTGATGGGTTGGAAGGATTTTCAAAGAATAAGGAATATGATGTTTGGTGTCGTCCTACAGTGATCTGGACTTCTTGTTGTGGGAAGGTGACAAAGATGGCGACCACTTATAGTAGGCAGTGAGCCATGCTGAGTGACCTTAATTATTTGACTCACTAAAGTGTATGATTAACCAAAATTTGGTTACTCCTATCATGTGTTTGGATAAGTGCAGTATGGGAAAATGGTTATTTTCAATTCGGTTAGGCTAAGTCACCATACACATGGATTAGTTAAAGAGTAATTAAATTGAATTTTACCATTAGAATTAATTGAATTAAAATGATCAAACTTTACTGAAGATTTGTTTAGATGAGGTGAAGAAAAAATTGAGTCCCATAATCCCTTTCTGTAATATGCTGATTCTTCTGATATTCTATTAGCAAATGCTAATGACAATTTTGCCTTAATTTGGAATAGATGCCATATTTTGAGCTGAAAGGCTTAACGACCGCATTTAACAGCAATGTTTGCTTCATGTTTGCCTCTCTTCCCCGTGGCTGAGCTTGCGCGGCATTTAGCCTGGTCCTAAAGGTTTATTAATTACTAGAAACGTATATGAGGTTGAAAGCAGCTAGCTTTTGAGATCTTGAAAAGGTTGATCGCTTTTGAAAATTGTGGCAATAGATGTTTCTTCTTTCTTTAAATTTTTCTATTTTCCAAGAGAAATAACGGTGGAGCTATATTTGTCAGTGTCACATTTTTCATTCACCACAACATCAATTATTAGTTACAAAATGGCATCGACTGCTTGATCGTTGGCTTTCATTTGGCTGTGACGTTTAGACCTTGCCAATAAAAGGTACCGAATGGAGAGAAAAAGATTTGCAATTTGAGGTTGGTGGCACATGTATGTGCTTCCTTTAAACCCTTATCCTTCCATAAGGAAAGAATTTATGATAGTATATTCCTGTCTTTATATGCAAAAGTTTGGCTTCTGTGTATCCATATTTTAGCTTTGGTTTACAATTTTACCTTGGATGGTTTGAATGAATTTTGTTTTACATGGACAAGGGGAGTGGAGAGAGGGTAGCTGGAATAAGAAGGGGAAGAAAAATCTATATCTTGAATTCAATCTTCACTCGTAGCATCAGATGTGTTTGGTTAATATAGTGTGTTCAGCTCCTTTAGGGACAGCAAATTCCATTAGCGGAATCAGTATCTTGTTTAGTACATTCATTAGCACAAAGACCAATTCCCCAACATGAGTATGGCTGAAATCCAGAGAAAAGAAAGTGAATTTCTGAAAAGATTCCAGAAATCTAATGGTCACAGGGACCCAGGAATTGTGGCTAGAATAATGTTGTCTTGTGAGTATTAAAGCTGAGGGATTGACGTGGATTGGATATTTCATTGCAAGCAAAGGTAGAGTGTAAATTTCCCGCCTTTATCTCCTTTTCTCCTCCTATTCACATCTCTGCCATTCTCTCTCCGTTTCTTTCTGCTCAGTGGGCAAGCAAAGAAGCTAAGTTGAAACAAGAACCCCTCAACACTCATCAATCCATAAAAATCCACCTTAAAAGAATCTCTGGAATCCTGCTTTTTCACTCTCAACCATCACATGCTAAGCAACATCAAAGTTGCAATGATAAAAGATTAAAGTGCATAATCCACAAACTTTCATTGACACTATCATCTTAACTTCAGTCTTATCGAGTACTATAATTAATTTACAACACTTAGGAGAAGCAAAAACATTTAGAACTCAAAACTTAATCAACTTAGCAAGTAGTACTAAGTAACTCACAAGCAGCTTAGTTTGTTGCCTGACGGATCTTATTCAGACAGCGGTAGAACATATAGTCCCTTGCCTTGAACTCAAAGGTCCTGTTGGGAGAGTAGGTCCAAGAGCCATAACAGCAAGGCAATTAACATTAATTCTGTATCGCCCTGAAACCCAGGTCCCGACCTTCCACCTGATTCTTCCATTCACCTTTAGATTTAGAACTAGTTTTCCAGCAGTCTTATCACGCCCCACTTCGTAATTGAACGATGAAGCCACGGGTAATCCAGCTCCAACCAAAGATGCTGTTAATAGATTTCTATCCTGATGTCCTTGGTAGAATGGAGGAAGAAAGGTGTCAACAGTTATCTGTTGACCCTTGTAGGCAGCATAAACCTGTAACTCGTCATAGTAAATGCTGACCTTTTGATTTGGGTTCTTGGAAAGTAGGGTGAGTTGGATAGAGGAGTTGAGAAGGTTAGGGCCAGAGAGGCTGAGTTGGTAGATAGCAGCCTCTTTGAGAGTGAACTCAGGCTTGGCAGGTCGCAGGATAATCCAGATCATCAATATTAGTAAGAGAAGAGTGGTTAAGATTCCTGAGAAGGCAAAGAAAAGCTTTTTGTAGAGCTTGTGGACGTTAAGTCCTTGCTTAGCACAGTGTTTTGGAGATTTTATGGAGATTTGAGACATTTGCAGTAGGGAGGCAAAGCAGAGGGAGAAGGAAGGAGAGAGGAGGAGAACAGCAAGTTTACAGGGCTAAGGAAGGGAGAAGTGACGGGGTTAATAAAACGGAGCACTGGGAAACACAAAGCAGCGATTATTTCTCTCTGTCCTGCTTTTGACTGGTGCTTGTCCCAATCACGGGAGTTGCTAACAGATACTTACTTCTAAGCTTCTTGAATTTACCTTTAAGTCAATGGTTATAAATTCCATTAATATGTCAAGCTTGCATCTCGACCGTTGAATCATTTAACTGATGCTCCTTGCTTTCTCTGAATGTAATGGATCATATATATAATGTATAATGCACAGCCAAAGACCAAGTTGAGGTGGGACAAGGCTACCCTTTTTTCAGAAAAAAAACGTTCTGACTTATTTGGTTTTCATTACCTTGGAAGTCAATAGTATTTTCCTATATGAACTTAGAAATTCAAAAGGTGCATGCTATTTTATATTTGTTAGGGTAGGAAATAGTTGCTTCTACGGTATTTGTGCGTCCCCATAACATAATAATGCTCATTTTTTCATTGTTTGATCATTTTCCACTAACGTTTGATTCATTTTACCATGTCATTTGTGTTAGCGTGAGTTATACAATTAGCCGTTGTAAATCCCTACATCTAAGGGTCAAACATAATTGTGGCCGAAGATGTTGTATAGGCATTAAGTAGCTTCCTAAAATAGTCCCTTGTATCTCTATATATCTTGTACTCTGTTTACTGGAAAGATATACGAAATAAAGTTGATTCAATCTTTCTTAGCCAATTCTGACATGGTATCAGAGCAGGATCTTGGGCTTCCTGTTTATTGACCAGGCAAGGGTCAATTTTTTTTCTTTTTCTCTTTGGCCTCCATGGCTGATTCTACTGAAACTACCCAAACCTACCCTACTGAACCTATTCAAACCTCCTCTACTGAAACTATCCTTGATAATCTAACATCAAGGATGACAGAAGTCTTGACAAGAGTCCAGACCTCTCCTAATGACTCCCCAGCAGTTCCAATCAACATCAGACTAGATGGATCAAACTATGGATTATGGTCCCAGGTTATGGAGATGTACATCTCCGGAAAAGACAAGCTAGGATACATCAATGGAGACTACCCTCAACCACCAGAAACAGACCCAATTTTTCGGAAGTGGCGTACTGAGAATGCCATGGTGAAAGGCTGGTTGATCAGCTCCATGAACCAGTCCTTGGTGGTGAACTTTATTCGCTATCCAACCGCGAAGCAAGTGTGGGACTGTGCTGCCACAACATACTTTGATGGATCGGATGTCTCGCAAGTATACGATCTCAGACGTCGCGTATCTCGATTGAAGCAAGCAGGTGGATCTATAGAGAAATACTATAACAACCTACAGGGTCTGTGGCGTGAGATTGACTTTCGCCGACCAAATCCGATGGAGTGCACTACCGACATTCATAAATACAATTCCATCTTACAGGAGGAACGAGTGTACATGTTTCTTGATGGACTAGACGATCGACTAGATCATGTTCGAAGCGCTGTTCTTCGCATGAAGCCCTTTCCTTCCATTGAGCAGGCATATGCTCACATTCGAAGGGAAGATATCAGGCAATCTGTGATGGTGTCGGGATCAGAGGAAATAGCTGGTGGGGCTGTTATGGCTATCAAAGGCGTGAGATCTAGTCAGCCACAACACTTAATTTCATTGAAATATGGGTCATCTTCACGATCCAAAGATCATGCTCATGGGAACAAATGTACTCACTGTGGGAGTACAAAACATACCCAAAATACTTGCTTCAAACTTCATGGCTATCCAGACTGGTGGCATGAATTACAAGCCCGCAAGAAACCACAACCTGCTGGTGTCCCAGGAATGGCAGCTATAGCCACAGCTAACACTGATTCCCAATTGCTTGATTTACAGGACAATCACTTGTCCCTTATTCCACCAGCAGAGTCGTCTGCCTCAGAACAAGGTAAATGTGGTTATGGTTTTTTCAGCTCCAGTGCCCAACAGGATGATGCTTGGATTATCGACTCCGGAGCAACGGATCATATGACATATGATCCCCATGACTTCTCCGACATAACTCAGCCAAGAAGGACTTGCATTGCAAATGCAAATGGGGAAACATACCCGGTCACAGGGGCTGGAACCGTGCCTCTGTCTCCATCCCTCTTTTTATCACACACACTTCTTGTCCCCTCACTCTCAAATAAGTTGATGTCTGTAAGCCAAGTAACTGAAGAACTTAACTGTGTTGTATTGATATATTCTACTTTTTGTCTCCTCCAGGACCTTCTCAGCAAGGAGATTATTGGGCGTGGTACTAAGAGGGGGGGACTGTATTACCTGGACGACTTCAGCCTAGGCAAAGCAAATTATGTCCATCGACAAACCAGTAGCAATGAACGGCAAATTTGGCTTTGGCATAAGCGTTTGGGGCACCCATCCTTTGGCTATCTCCAACATTTACTACCATCCTTATTTTCACAGTTGCAGCATACCAACTTTATCTGCGATACATGTATCAAAGCTAAAAGCCATCGAGCTTCTTATCCGGTTAGCTTCAATAAAACTAATACTCCATTTGTGTTGGTACACTCAGATGTGTGGGGACCATCCCCAATTACTACTTCTTCTGGACATCGCTGGTTTGTAATTTTTGTCGACGATTGCACCCGAATGACGTGGCTCTATCAACTTAAAACCAAAGATGAAGTTTTCTCTGTTTTCCAAGCATTCCATTCCATGGTTCAAACCCAATTCTCTTCCAAGATAAAAATTTTGCGTTCCGATAATGGTGGTGAATTCATCAACCACAAATTCCAAGCTTATTTTCAGCAACATGGTCTTCTCCATGAGACCTCATGCTCTCAAACACCACAGCAAAATGGTATTGCCGAAAGGAAAAATCGGCATATACTAGAGACAGCCCGTGCTTTACTCATTGGAGCAATGGTGCCCGGTCATTATTGGGGAGATGCTGTGGCTACCGCCGTATACTTAATCAACCGTATGCCATCTAAAGTCCTACACCTTAAAACCCCTCTACAAACTCTTGCTACCCATACATCCCTGCCCTCCATTTTGATGTTGCCCCCAAAAATCTTTGGGTGTGTTGTCTTTGTCCACCTCCATAAAAACCAGCGCACAAAACTGGAACCATGTGCTGTTAGGTGCTTGTTTTTAGGGTATGGTTTGCACAAAAAAGGCTTTCGCTGTTATGATCCCAAAACAAACCGAACCTATACCACCATGGATGTTACGTTCCTTGAGTCCGAAAATTTCTTTCCCTTACCTATACCCAATTCACCACTTCAGGGGGAGAGTAATCGAGTAGAAGAGATGAATTGGTTGATGGCCTCTAGTCATGGCTATGAAAGCCGAGAGCATGACACTGAACAGGGAATGCATGGCTATGAAAGCCGAGAGCATGACACTGAACAAAGGACTGGAAATGGCTGTGAAAATGACACCGAGCATGGAACTAGTACTGAAAATAGAGAGGAGGAACGACAACTAGAGTTTGAGCAAAGTGAATTGAGAAATGAAGAAGCGGGAAATGATGAACTGCAACCAGAAATTGAGGGTGTTGAAATGAGAAATAAAGAACCAGGAGATGGCAATGATGAATTGCAACCAGAAATTGAGCATGTTGACATGAGAAATGAAGAACCAGGAAATTGCTCACAGTCCCCCCAATCTTTGGTATCCATAGACCCTCCTCCAGCTGAGAACGTCATGGAGGTAAGTAACCCCACTACAACTATACATACTAATATTCTGGATTCTCCTATTAGCTATGTGTTGCCTTACAGACATAACCGTGGGAAACCACCGAAAAGATATTGTCCAGAAGAAGAAGAAAGAAAATCCAAATACCCAATTGCAAACTATGTGTCCACTGAAGGTCTTCCCCAGCTGCTCAAAACATTCACTCAGACACTATCCTCTCATCACATTCCCAGCATTGTTGAAGAAGCATTATCTAATCCAAAGTGGGCAGCAGCAATGCAAGAAGAATTAGAGGCTTTGAAGAAAAATAATACTTGGAAGTTGGTTCCATTGCCGGGAGGAAAAAAAGTAGTGGGATGCAAATGGGTTTTTTCTATAAAACACAAGGCGGATGGATCAATTGATCGGTATAAGGCGAGACTAGTGGCGAAAGGCTTCACCCAGACATATGGTATAGACTACATGGAAACTTTCTCTCCTGTAGCAAAACTGAATACCATCCGGGTATTACTATCTCTTGCAGCGAACTTGGATTGGCCACTACATCAATTAGACGTAAAGAACGCTTTCCTACATGGCGATCTCAACGAGGAAGTATACATGGAGATTCCACCAGGATGTACAGGGAATGCGGAGACCAAGATGGTTTGCAAACTAGAAAGGGCTTTGTATGGACTAAAACAGTCACCGCGAGCATGGTTCGGCCGATTTAGTTCAGCTATGAGAAAGTATGGTTATCATCAAAGCAACTCAGACCATACTCTCTTCTTAAAACACCGACAAAACAGGGTGACAACATTAATAGTCTACGTAGATGACATAATAATTACAGGAGATGATGCCGAGGAAATCACAAGGCTACAAAAGCAATTATCTACTGAATTTGAGATGAAGAACTTGGGTGGACTTAAATATTTTCTGGGGATAGAGGTGGCAAGATCAAAGGAGGGCATATTTCTCTCTCAACGGAAATATGTACTAGACTTATTGACAGAAGCGGGATTACTTGAGTGTAAACCTGTGGATACACCAATTGTGCAGAACCATAGACTGGGAGAATATTTGGACCAGGTGCCAGCAAATAAAGTGAGATATCAAAGACTAGTAGGGAAACTCATTTACTTGTCTCACACTCGTCCAGATATTGCCTACGCAGTCAGTGTAGTAAGCCAGTTTATGCACAATCCAAGTGAAGATCACATGAATGCTGTAAATAGAATTCTTCACTATTTAAAGTCATCCCCAGGAAAAGGACTAATGTTCTCCAAGAATGCCCACCTAAAGTTGAAGGGTACACGGATGCAGATTGGGCAGGAAATATCCTGGATAGAAAATCTACCTCAGGCTACTTTACATTCGTGGGAGGAAACTTAGTTACATGGAGGAGTAAGAAGCAGAAGGTAGTGGCACAGTCCAGTGCTGAGGCTGAATTCCGAGGCATGGCGAAAGGACTGTGTGAGCTTATTTGGCATAGAAGTTTGCTAACTGAAGTCGGTTTCCCTCCAAACACTGCAATGAATTTATTTTGCGATAACAAAGCTGCCATCGACATATCTCACAACCCAATTCAACATGACCGCACCAAGCACGTGGAGGTAGACCGACACTTCATCAAACAGAACTTGGAAGAAAAGGTTATTCAGTTCCCATTTGTCAAGACTGAAGATCAGTTGGCCGACGTCCTCACCAAGGCAGTATCCAGTAGAAACTTTCACAACTCACTTAACAAGTTAGGTGTTAGAGACATCTATTCACCAACTTGAGGGGGAGTGTTAGCGTGAGTTATACAATTAGCCGTTGTAAATCCCTACATCTAAGGGTCAAACATAATTGTGGCCGAAGATGTTGTATAGGCATTAAGTAGCTTCCTAAAATAGTCCCTTGTATCTCTATATATCTTGTACTCTGTTTACTGGAAAGATATACGAAATAAAGTTGATTCAATCTTTCTTAGCCAATTCTGACAATTTGCACTTTCTTGCTCAACTCAAAGTTATATAGCCTTACAAGAGCAATATGGAAGTGGTCCTTCTTCAGGTACATAGGATATCAGGATTATTACAGCTACTCCTATTATTCCTATCAGAAGAGCTATTTTTTTCAGCTTCTGCTTTATTTAGGTTAAATACTCACAGAAAGAGGGTGTTTGGTAGAGCTGTTGCTGTAGCTTTTCAAAAAATATTTCGTGCCGAAATACATCAAAATGATATTTTTTTTATTTTTTAAAATCATTTTTGACATCAGCACATCAAAATAATCTAAAAACACTAAACCACCGATTTTTAAAATGAAAAAAAATATAATTTTTTTAGAAACCATGGTTGAAAAAGCTAAAACAAACAGGCCAAAGAGGGACATTGAACATCTGATAGGGGTCCCATCATCTGATATTAGGAACCTCTATCCACATAATGTCCATGAAATTTCTCAACAATCTTTACCTCTAAGGTTTTTATTATATGCATGCTTTTACAAGGCAAGAATAGTATATCTAACATGATGATTGACAAGATAGGATACGCTGGCAATACTTTAATGATAATTGTAAGGAAAGTAAGGCTTTTAAAAGAGAAGACCAGAGAGTGTAGTAGCCAGTAGCCTTTCTTGTGGAGTAGTGTTGATAAGTATGTAATGTATGCAAGTAATAATGCAATGGCCTAGTGGCTTCTCCATAACTCTCTTTACTTGCTCAGCTCGTGCTCTTCTACTAAAGGCTAAAAGCCAAGTAATTATGTTGAAAATGAAGTTTTGATTAAGATATTATAAGTTGATGGTGATAATATTCTTGTTTAACTAACCATAGAATGATTAGTGTAGAGTTTTCAAGTTGTGGGTGTCTTTTGTTTTATCGAGCTTTGCACTGTAGAGAGCTCAGAGAAGAGAAAACATGGAGAATCTCTAAACTAGCTTTTAGGAAGCGGCTGCCATTGTTTTTCTAGTTGAGAAAAAAGGTTGATATAGTAGAAAGTTTGTTGAGAAACTATATATAGTCAGTGTCGTGATTGTTGCAATCTCAGCCACTTGACAATTCGCTGCCGTTGATGTATGCCACGAATACCAATCATTTGATCAGTGCATTGGTAAGGTAAGCCTTGCACGATGAAGCCATGGGACCCCCTAGTCAGGATCTCCAAAAGAATATTTAGTGCTAGAAACCATACCCTACTTGCAGTGCCCACAAGGCATTAGAGGTTTGAAATGAAGGGAAAGAGTAGTTTTATTTTCTTGGTTTCACTTTTGAAAGGCAATTATGTTTTGCAGTTTAATCAAACAAGAAAGCTAGATGGCTCCAGGATCCTGCTGATTTCTCATCTGCTCTTCCTTTTCTGACTAAAATTTGCTTACTTTCTTTGTTATAATATATATATATATATATAATGGCAAGGGACATTAAAAAAGTAATTTGATATATTCTTAATTAATAATCATTTTCTTATTATCATACATTCACAATTGTAGATGAAACTTCAACTATAAAGTAAAGTTAAAATTTGTATAGATTATTTTCATAGGAATTAGCAACATAGCCGAGACAATGTTATGTTTTCATCAATCCTGCCTTGCATTCTTTTCTAGGGTGGTGGTGAGCTGGCAATATTTAGGTAACAATCAATCAGAAAAAAGCTAAATCAGATCCTGATATTACAGCAGGCACATCCCATCCATGGCAGTGCCCCCCCTTGACTTGAATTCTTTTCAAGCCCACGTATTTTTCAACATTTGGAATATACCATTGCATCATCATCATCCTTCACAGGGTATTGGATGGTACAGTAAATAAAGGTAGAAAAAGCAAGCAACCTGAATGGCCTCTGCTTTAACTCCTCTTTTTTGAAACTTCACCTTTCACCATATCAAACTCACTCGGAGAAAGAAGGAACCATCGCAATATGTTTAGCATACTTGTGCCCGCAGGAACAGGAATCACTTGTCATCGTTGCATCGGTGACTGCCAAGCTTTCCCAACTGTCCTGGTCACAGGAGACAGCAATAGAGTCCATTCAACCCAAAATTTTGACCTGCTCGGGGAAACGAGTGAAGGAAATTCTTCGACAACAACGTGAAAGCACCTTAACCCAGCCTTCTTAAAAGATTCAAAAACTTTCGGACAGATACCACCTTAATGTAGAGGCATAGACAGCACCTAAACATAAAGACTGCACCCTAAACCATCGCATGATTTAATCAGAGCTGTAGAAAATAGAAACCCTCGTTGGATTTTTGCTCAATTACCATTACATTACCATCTCAGCCTCAAGGCATTGTGAGCGAGTTGCAAAATATAGCCGCTACCTTAATGAACTCATTTCATATTATGTACAAACAAAAATAGACACTGTTCACTGCCAAAGGGCATTAACGTAAACCTGTTTATAGTATCTGTGTAGCTGAGAGCACTTTTTACAAAACTATTAACAGCTTAATCAACAAATTACAGCACCTGTAATACAATGGTTTGAAAGATACGATGTAGTCAGGAAAATGGCCAAAGAAATAAAAAAGAAGTCTGGTATGAGCTGGTTTGGTCCTACTATATCATGAGACTTGAAGATGATAGTTTTTCCCAGTTCATGTATTAGATACCTACACGTTTTTTATGTAATAGAACCTCCCAGTCAAAAATTAGGGGAAGATGTTCGCAAAATGTGCGGAAGAAAAACCTGAAAAATAGAAAACTAAGCTGTCATATCCAGAAATCAGCTCAGCATGAATGTGGTGTCGGGAACATCTTCACTCTTTTAACATTTGGTCCCTCTAGACTTCACAGAGCAAATGGAAGATACAATCGGTGCTGGGTAATTTAAGTCTTAAGTTATCACAAAATCCACTCTAATTGACTGTGTAATTACAGTATCATACTATCACTTGAATTGCCAATCTACTGGTCAGTTTTGGCAGGTGAAGGATCAATGTGCACTTGACGTACAAATTGTCCTTTTACCCTAGGACGCTGCTCAGCAAGTTTTTTTCTGCTCTCATACCGAACCTGCACATAAAATTCTTGTGAGCACAATGAATCACATATTTTCTGTTCTAATTTAGTGCAACTAAAAGTGTTTCCCACTTTGTCACTGAAACCAGACAAGAATCGATGCTAACAGGATTATTAGTTGCTGTGGCAGTGGAGAAGATGATGACATACCTTCTTTTCATAGCATCTCTCCTTACGCTTCAAGCGAAACTTGTTTAGAGCTGCTTCTCTTTGAATAGATCGATGAGAGTTTGATTCATGTGTGAAAACACCTTCCTCATTCTTGCTCTCAGAAGCAGCCGTCACAGTTGCAACTTGATCAGCATTACTGTAGCTTCCAGAAGTGCTCCCATAGCCTATGCTGTTAAAGTGAGTTGCGGCTCCATCACAGAAACTACTACTTGCACTCTGATCAGTGGCGGAAGAAACATGTTCTCTACCTTCCAAAGAATCCAATTTGTTCTCTTGTTTTTGTAGAGAACCATTGATGGAATCATTTGCATTTTGATCAAATCGATCACAGAGCTGTTCCGAGGTGCTCCCATAATTGGAACATTGAAATGGGTTCACTTTATGGATGGGTTCTTTCTGTCTAACCGAACTTTGACTCACCATTGATGATAAATCTGATTGTTTACAAAATATTGGGGGAAGCACAGCACCATAACTGTTGCATAGATTATTAAACCTTGTATCTCTCACAGGAATTTGGGTCGGAAATACTTTTTCACCAGAAGATGAAGTTACAATCTCATATTCCCTGGTTTGACCAGCAGCAAGAGAGATAGCACTTCTTTGAGCACTTGGGGCTAGGCTCAAAGCATCAGAGTTGTAGCCATTATTAACATTACTGGATATTTTTGCATCATAATTGGCCCTGAATTCTTTCTGATTCCCAGTATTTGCCGGTGCTGAAAGTGGAAGCTGCAAAGCCCTGTTCGTGTACCTGCAAGAACATCAATGAAAATATTAGAAAGCAGATGCTGCAAACTATATCAGTTTATTTCATGATAATTTAGTAACTACTTAAACATAAAATGAATAAAGGATATAGTAAATAGATATAGGAACTCACCGTGTAAAGGCTGATGCATTAGAATGCCGGAGAATGTGTCTTTCTTCTGTAACTGGAATCTCAAACCCTCTAGGATGAGATCTTCTCAAGGAAAGATCCAAATGTGGAGAAGAACCAAAGTGGATTTCAACGTTACTGAAAGAATCACTGTGATTCATAGATGCTCCAATGAAGTCAATGGCTTCTCTAGGAGAGTTGGCAAGGGCACCAATTTTGCCACAGCCCTCAATGGCAATATTAGCTGTCATTATTCCACTTCCTGGAGTAATTTCCTTGTCCACCGTAATTTTATTAGAATCCTCACAGGCAGCTGTAGCTGAACCTAATTTAAGTGAGCATACACAATGTTAGTTCTCCTTTCATACTTTAACAAATATGATATTGCTAGATGAAATTGTCCAGTATTTTTACCTTCAGCTTCACTATCACGCACAAGCAATTTCTGACCCAAATTCACATGCTCTTCATGCTTCTGCATATTCATGTCAGTGAATGAAAATTTGCTCCATACTGGCTGCAAAAATTCCTGCATGTTTTCCATATGGGCACCTCCAGCTTCCAAGCCTGGCTTTGTACAAGAGCTCTGCAAGAGAAAGCAAACATGCACTCTCTACATGAAACCTCATGTAACCAACCTAAACTGGAAGGAAATTTCTTTTAACCATATATGTATGTCCCTGATGATACATGCGTTTGAGCTATTCAATTATCCCACGAGTAACATTCATCTAAGGGATTCAGTATTCTAGATGGACAGTGAATCCATTCGAAAGATGATACTCAAATGGAATCTGAATAAGTCTAGAAATAGCAATTGAAATAAATTAATGGCCCAGCTAAGAGGATGAATTCATACAATGACTAAAGATTTAAAGATGGAGTTCTCAATCAAATTAAACCTGACAAAGGGGTTTCAGTTGAGGCTATAGCTGAAGAATGGACTCATGTTTCCCAAATAACATTTCAAGCACTCATAACCCAATCTGAATAAGTTGGGTTTGGCTTGAAATTTGCCCAGCCTTTTCAACTATAACCATGTTTGAGAGTATGGTTAAGGTTGCTTTTCAAAATGCTTTTAATAATTTATTTATTTTTAAAAATCATTTTTGACAGAATCACATCAAAATGATCTAAAAACATCAATTTTTTTTAATTTAAAGTAAAAAATAAAAATATTTTTTTTTTTCAAAAGCGTTTTTGAATCGCAGTGCTGTACAGGGCCTATACAGAAAACAACTCTACCACAAAAAGAACTGAAATGCATTTATTTCCATTTAATACTAAATCCTCTCTTGATGCTATTTATAAAAGAAATATGTATTTATGCTTTCATTACAGAAGCATATGAAAGAATAAAGCAACATCTTTTTAGAGAGGTTTCATGCTAAGCCATGCATCAAGTGCATCATGTGCTGTCTGAGAGTACTAACCTGAGAATCACTTCCCTTTTCCGCGTGCTCTTTACTTCTCTGGATAGAAGCCATTCCACCACTCGAATGATTGTCTGCAGCATTATTTTCAGAAGTTGCTTCAATCTTGTCATGTCCACCACTTTCATCACGGGGGCCATTTCCGCCACCAAGGGACTGAGAAACAGAAAGTCAGAAACTGATTAGGGCTTAGATAGGATGGACCTTCAAATAAAATGAAAAGAAGAGACTAATATAAAAATGATTAAGTGCAAAGAAGGCATACAGATTGTTTTCTCCATACATGCTGCCACAAGTTTCTCAGTTCATTCTTCCTAATAGGCTTAACAAGATAGTCTGCAGCACCTCTCAACATGCATTTATAAACTGTTTTAATTGAGTCCTGAGAGGACATCACTGCAAAATCACCCAAAAACATCGGTGTAAGTTCCTTGTAATTGGTGATAATCAAATCATTTCTATTCATCTAGAAATTAATTCTTCCTCACATACTTATGACTGGAATGTTTTTGCAAATCTCGTGCTCCATAATAAGAGTAAGAAGAGCATATCCAGATACAGAAGGCAAATCCACTTCGGTCAATATGAGGTCTATGTTGTGTGGTCTTTCTTTCAGTATCTCCCATGCCTTTAAGCCATCAGCAACAGTAGCAACTGCTCAACAGAAAAGAAAAAAGAGAGAAGAAAATGACATCGGTACTTACAAAATATAGCATGCTATTAAATATTAAGAATATCATCTCAGTGTGTGGCCTATATTTGTGCTGAATACACTGTGGCATTAGGAAGTAGAAATAAAATTAAAAAATTCAAAGGAAGCATTCAGCTAATAATACTCCTTGGAAGCCCGACCCAGCAAGACAAGGATCTCAAAGCAATAATTAATGAATCCATTTTAAACATTTACTTAGTGAGTATCAGACAAGCTTCATTATATAAAAAAGCATTGAAGAGAACATGAATGGTTTGGGAAGCTAACATAGAATGGAGTTTATTGAGCAGACAAATTGACAGAAACTCAAGAAGGTCTAAATGATAATTATCTTTCTTTTCTGGTACAATGTCTAATTGAAATGACCATAACCTTCGATTTACTAAAAGTAACAGTCTTGCTAGACATACATGAAAAGCTTTTCCTAATGTCACTTTTAAGGCCAAAATCCACCATTCCATGGGTTTCGGATCCGTTGTGAGCTCCAGTCATTATTTTTTGGCAATTTAGGCTCAGTCATGTTCAAATTTTGATTAGCTATTTTTCCTTCCTCTCAAATTAAGCTTAGACTTCCTTTATGAGCATGTGTGTTGACTTTTCAGAGCTTTCCTTCGCTACCTGATGCATCAGAACTGATTAAAAGCACTTGTACTTTACCAGTTTTTACTTGTACTGATTCCAACCTATCCATCAAAACCAGAATAGCTAATAGATGGCAGAAATAAAAGAAAACATATTTCTCATTGTAATACAAAGTAGATCTTTTCCTAATCTCAAAACAGAGAACATGCCAATACCTAGCTTAACAATAACTTAACCTCATATCATAAGCTTCACATAAAACTAACAGGCCTTATCTTCAATGATCAAGTTTAGACCAACATATACACATAAAAAGCCTGCAACTTGAGCCCCAAAACCATAATGTTACAAAAAAAACTCTCCATTTCTCCACCAAACAAACACAAACGCTCATCACAATTATCATGCTTTTAAAAGCAACAAAACATCAAAACGAACAAGAACCCAGTTCACAAATCACAATAAACACAAAATTCAAAAGAAGAAGAAGAAGAAGAAGAAGAAGAAGAAGAAGAAGAAGAAGAAGAAGCGATTGAACCAAATTCAGAAACAAGACCAGGCAACTGACCTTCATAACTACATTTTCTAAGAAGAGCAGCAATTATCTGTCTAGTTGAGTCATCAGCTTCAACTAACAAAACCCTTAATACAATTCTTGGTAAAAATCTCTCCCATCTCACTAACCCATTATTTGAATCTTCACTTTCTTTCCTCCTCCTTCTCCTCGTCTTCCTTTTCACCTCCCCTGTTTCACTTCCTGTTTCTTCTTTACATTGTTTCCTCTGTTTCTCCTCCTCTGTTTTACTTCCTGTTTTCACTTCCAATTCTTCACCACTACTAACCACTACCTCTCCCATGATGCTACAATCTCCCCCTGCCTCTAAAGTTTCAACGTTTTTTAGCCTCAATATTTATCTGTGTGCGCTTTTTCCTGGTCTTCTTGGTGACTTGGGGCAGCATAAAAACACAGAAAAATCTAATCCTTCGCTAAATATTCTAAAAAATATCTGAAGAAACCCACCACCTCTTTTTCATAAAAAAAAAAAAAAACAACAACCCACCACCTCTAATATTAGGCTAAGATCCAATGGTTGTAATACAAAGTCCATTGCCTATTCCATCTAATCTTAGGGTCCACAATGTGCCATCCCTTCAAATATAAAAAAATATCAAGATGGCTGTAGTGTACTCTCTCTCTCTGTATACATGAGATACAATTTCATAGCATAACCACGCAAGAACCTCAACAAAAATAAAATAACAAAATAAAAAACATAATTAAAAGCATAGACATATAAATATTGATAAAAAATAAATATTATTTAAAAAGGACTGAAAAAACTAAAAGAATTAATATTATATAAAAAATTAAAAAAATAAGGACAGAAATGAAAAATAAAATATATAATTAATTTTAATTGAAGATAAAATGCAACAAATCAAAACTTTAATACCAAAAAAATTAAAAGAATTTTTAAAAAATAGCAGTGTATTTTAAAATAAAATAAAATAAGGATCAAAATTAAAATTAACATATATGACTGATTTTATTTGAAGTAAAAAATTGAAATAAATTAAAATTTATAGACTGAAAAAAATTAAAAAAATAAAAAACAAATCAAAAGTAAGAGTTGAAATGAAAAACAACATATATGATCCATTACAATTGAATGATACAATTAAAACTTAAAAATTTTCAGTATTTTAAATTATT
The DNA here is from genome assembly GCA_025169955.1 of Salix arbutifolia. Classification (NCBI taxonomy): domain Eukaryota; kingdom Viridiplantae; phylum Streptophyta; class Magnoliopsida; order Malpighiales; family Salicaceae; genus Salix; species Salix arbutifolia. The sequence goes on along the minus strand of CM045917.1, from coordinate 25,858,832 downwards.
TTAATGTTAAAAATAAAAAATATTTTAATAATTTTTTAAATAAAAAATAATTTGAAAAACAAAACTGGCGAAGAGAACATATTTTAGAAATGTTTTCGATAACTTGTAAAGGTGGGATACTTTGGTTGACGTGGGATCTACTGAATAGTAATAGCCGGGGTGTGAAGATATTTTTTTTTCCTGAGTGATTTGAAGGAGACCGATGTGATCTGATGGTTATAATCTTTCCACGTGGAAGAGCATGAAGAGCGGTTTTGATTTGTGGTGGTGGCTGTTTGGTTCGACATTGTCAGCTAGAAATGACAGGCTTCTTTTTCTTAATAGTTAACTGGACCGCTCTCCTCTCTTCGATCACTGAAAACCTACCCAAGGGCCTACTATTTATCCATGGAAATGGCATCAAAACCTACCCAAGGGCCTACTATTTATCCATGGAAATGGCATCAAAACCTACCCAAGGGCCTACTATTTATCACACAACTTGTGGGTTTCTTCTCAACATGCTTATTTTTCTAGCCCCTCACTTGTATGTGTGGCCATGGTTTTTTTTACGAAAAACTTGAGGTTTAGCCGGAGGGATGAGACGGGCTGGCAAAAATGCAAAAGCATTTTCGTTCTAATTGAGAACACCAACAGGGAAGAGAAGGGAATATTAGGGTTCCTGTGTAATCAATCTTCTTTGCTCGTGCGAGGACCTAACACTACCATGGGATTGCTAGCATAGCAGCTCGAGATCTCAACAATAGTTTGATATTACAAGGGCCTGGCCTAGCCCCAACTGATAGCTTTGATCACTGACAATCTTTTCTTCTTCTTCTTGTTGATTTCTTAATTTTTTATAATTATCAGTAATAATAAAAACGATTCTTTTTGATGGAGTAGGAAGCACTCAATAAAAAGGTTTGCTTCCTCTTTTAACAAGTCAATTTATGAAGCACTTAATCAATAAAATTTAGAATTTGATTGGCATGATGAAACCCACCAAGCTGCCCTTAATCAGACCCTTCTAATTATACATATTTCCATATCTTTTCCTTTTCCTTTTTGGTTTTTTTTCACAAATTCTGGACAGACGAAATTGGAGACCAGAGCAAGGTCATCCTTTTAAACATGACGAGATACCACCACATTGGGCCCATAAGTCCATTTCATAATGAAAAAAAGTGTGTCCTCTTCCAGAATTATCCACTAAACACATAAAGATTGAAACTTTGGGTTCATGAACCGAGGGATTCAGTCCACGTCTAGCGGGGACCAACCAAACCCGATATGGAATGTCTATCAGCCGACGTCCTTATCCATTTCTCTTGTAAGAGAGTGAGAAACCCTCTCCCAAAGTTCAAAAACTCGTTATTTTCCTTCATTCAATCCAAGCAAACCTGAGAAAATTTGCCAATGGCTTCTCTTGTAGGCACTTTGCATGCAAGCTTTAGCAACCCCCTTTCCTCCTTAGCATCAACAACTCCTGCTCCTTCATTGGCTTCTTCTTTTGTAAACTCCACAAAAACCCAAGTCCCAAAACTGTTTCTAAAGTCCAGTTTCTTGGGCAAAAATTTCAACTTTGTCGAGATTAGAAGGAAATCTAAGACCCCTTTGAGCCGTGGTGGCTCTTCAATTTGGATGTCATGGGATGGCCCACTTTCATCCGTCAAGTTAATCATTCAAGGAAAACACTTGGAGGTTTTACTTTTAAGCTCTCTAAAAAGTCTAACTTCTGCGTTTGCATTTCTGATTTTTTCTGTCTTTGAATTCCCTAAAGATTAAAGTTTAGATCTTTTCTGTTATTAATTGTCCGAATTGTGAAGGTAACAAAATGTTTGGTCTGGTATAGCTATCTGATACGGTTAAGAAACACGTGGAAGACAAAGTTGGAAAGGCAGTTCAAAAAAGTAGTCATCTTGTAAAGGAAGTTGATGTAAGGCTGTCTGTTAGAGGTGGAGAGTTGGGGAAAGGTCCGAGGATGAGCAGATGCGAGGTACCATTCACGTATTAAATTGAAGTTAGCTTTCTTGCTCATGGGTTGCTTTAAAATGGTGAAATTGTTTTCATGGTGTGTTTTTATTTGTAGGTGACTTTGTATGCAAAGAGGCATGGAGTGGTGAGGGCGGAGGAGGATGCAGAGACAATCTATGCAAGTATTGATTTGGCGTCGTCTATTATTCAAAGAAAGTTGAGGAAGATTAAGGACAAGGAGTCTGATCATGGTAGACACATGAAAGGGTTTAATAGGTTGAAGGTTAGGGAGCCAATGCAGCAATTTGTGGAGGACGATGCAGATGATGTTTCACCGCAAGAAGATGAGGAGTATATTGAAGAGGTTTCTCTTTTAATTTTTGTTTAATCAAATTAATCTCGTGGTTTAGGTTGCCGGTTATTGTTTTTGCATGTGTTTGGTTATTATGCATTGTTTCATATCACCAAATTTAGGTCTCATCAGTACATATGAGTTCATTGATTGTGGTCACAGAATAGTTCTATTCGCCATAAATATCCCTTTCCATTCCACTATGTGATGACCAGTATGTCATGTCTAATTTGCAGAGAGTTAGCATCATACCTTGTGCCATGGCCAATGCTGTATTAATTTTGCTAGCTTCTCATTTATAGACTCTACAAAAGGAAAATGTTTCACAATAATTTTAATTTTGACCGCATAAAGATTGCAGTCCCAATCCTTTCAAATAATGGCCTGGCACTGAAAATTCTTCCTTGCGCCTTGGTTCTGATGCACCAAATCAATAGTTGAAATTATATACATAACATTCCTTACTGTTTGGAATACACTCACGCTCTAAACCAATTCAGGTTGTTCGCACGAAGTATTTTGACATGCCACCCTTGACTGTTTGGGAAGCTATTGAGCAGCTGGAACATGTGCATCATGATTTCTATGGTTTCAGGAATGAAGAAACTGGTAGGAACTTATGCTGCTTATTTCATTTTGTTTTTCACTAATCTTCTGCAATTTGTTGTATAGAGTTTGAATTGCTGTGTACTTGAGTCCAGGTGAGGTAAATATCATTTACAAAAGAAAAGCTGGAGGATATGGTCTCATCATACCTAAAGAAAATGGTGAAGCTGAGAGATTAGAGCCCTTGGTGGTGGAACCAGCCAGAGAAATATCCTTGGCTGAATAACCAGACCTTGAAAAGAAGATCTTCCTGTGAAACAGATTAGAAAACCCACGTTTTGGTAATGCTGTGTATATACTGCCAGGGCTTCCGAGAGAGCATGATATAGTGTTCGAGATCTTGTAAATGCACACTAATGACATGTAGTGACATGGTTGTACTGATTATTAGCTTTTTAAGGATGAGATTCAGTGTGTTGTATCCCAGCTTTCTCTGGGATGAGAAGCCAAACCATGTAGTCACCTTGCAATTTATAAGATGGAAGTTAATTAGATAAAAACATAAAGTCTTCTTTTCATGTGGTCTTGAGTCTTTAACCACTTTCTCTGTCCAGTGGATTTCACTTCTTTGTCTTGTTAGAAGTTCTATTTTCTTCTCATGTCATGCTTCTTAGCATGCTGCCATGTTTGGTTTTCCTAATTTCTTGCGAATTCTCTCTGGCGAAGCTTTGAACGAGCCAAGCTTCTGCCCTTGTTCAAACAAGTTAAAAGAGGACTTCTGACATCATCTGTCCCATTTGACCCAGGTTTGGGTCCTGACTTGTAATTACCTCTGAGAGCAGGGGAAAACTTCTTGCGAAAGAGATGTCCATGATAAGAGTTGAGCACCAGTTTTGGCCATGTCAAGTGGAGGATCAGGAATGAGCACCAGTTTTGACATGATCAGGAATGAGCTCATATTTGGATAAAACAGCTCGCTACTACAGAATTCGCAATTAGAGTGCGACAGTGACGACGGACTGGATATTCACTTCTACAATATCAACGCTATTCAGTTGGCTTGATGTGCAAAGTTCCGTGAACAACGGATACGGCAGCGTTACGTGACAGCAGGGTATCTAGTATAATAATCCACCATAACCTTGTCAAGGACGAGCCAGATCTGCTACACAATTGATTTTCTGAATCCACGAGCTTACCACTAGTCCCTGGAGGAAAAATAGTCAAGGCCAGCAGAACTAATCTAGGCCAACTCCAGTTCAGTGCTTCAGCGTACAGATATACAAGACATTGTGTCTCCTATTTTGGGTTTGGTAAGATAAACCAGATTTCTTCCACTCCACAACAGGTTGGAGAGTACTTGAAAAGCCCTTTTTCCTGCAGCATGCAAACGGAGGAGTTATTACGAGCCATATATGAAAGTTCTCATCGTGTTTATCCAAGCCTCATGTCTCGTTATGTGGCCCTGCAATAGGGTTTTTTCCTTCTCATCTGAGATACTAAGAGCGTATTGATTGGCACTCCTTTCCCAGTAGCCATCTTCTTTACTTGTGTGCTTAATTGCTTGTGACCATGAAATGCGCAAAAATGACTAGCTATCCAACTCTGTGATCCTTTCATTCCCTCAATCGAGCATTCCAACATTTCCAAAGTAGCACATCTTTACCGCAGAATCTCGGGTTCTTGATCATGGAAAGAATGTCTGCATAAAAAAGACCATCATAACTCGAGAATAACCCAATCAGATTTTGCAAGCTCTCGGAGCTTCTCCAGGAACAAAGGTTCTATGTTCACGAACTTGAATATCTCATCAAATTCAACGTGCTTTTGCTTCTCAGACACAACTTCCTCTCCTTGCTGGCGCTTAAGACTTCCGTAGCACCAAAATAATTATACTACTAACAATAAGAATAATTATGCATTGATAATTATTTTGGAGCAGGAAGCATCATTCCACGATGTGAATTTTCATCATCTCAGCATTTTCGTTACTTTTTTCTTCTTTTTTTTCCAGTAAATAAAATGAATAAAAAGGAAAGGCATTCGTCTAAAATGACTTATAGCCCAATACGTGGGGAATGCTGCTGGAGCTTTGAGGTTATAAATAGGAAAGGGTAAAAAAGAGTTTTTAATAAATAGTAAATCACCTCTATAACTACGACGACAGAGACAAATGCAGAGTCGGCGGAGAGTGAATACAGAATAAAAGAAAGAAAATAAAACGAAGAAAGAAAGGAAGAACTCAATTCACTCTACAGTTTGACTATCGATTTCAATCTCGCTTTTTTATGGTAAGGAATGCCTTCTCGTATTCTTTTTCTATACTTGCATTGATTTGGGACTTTTTCTCCATTTTTTTGAGGTATAATTTGCTTAATTTGGTGAGGGATTGTTCGAGATAAACTATTCTTTGTTTTAACAATCGATTCTTGAAGATAATCTTTGAGGATTGATGGTTTTTTTGAGATAGGGAAAAGGTGGGTTTTTTGGTACAGCTAACGCATGCAGTGTGGTGTAAAGATTGGAGACGGTCATATTCCATTTGGACCCATAAATTCTTAGAAATGTTTCTTCTAGGTCCATGCAGCTGACAGATTTTCAGGTTTGGTAGGATTATCAAGTTCTTATTTGGAACTGATTATCAACTATTTTAGATAATTGGATTTAAGTTGAATGGAATACTTGGCTTAACATGGCATGTAGAATATGTCGTTTTTATAAAGATACAAAGACAATGAAGGATATTGACGGGATAGAAATGGCTAATTAGATTGAAATTCTTTCGTGTCAAGGATAATAGAATTCTGGCCACATCCAACCTTGATTTTGAAAATAAAACCTGACCAGATTGTTTAATTAAGAAAAAAAAATCTAAAAATAAAATAAAATTTTGAATATTTAGTATCATAATATCATTTATTGTAATTAATCTGGGGGTGGCATGAGCAACCATTACATTAATTTATTTATGTATACGAGGTTTATGTTTTTTTTTGTTTTAGTTTTGTTTGCATGCTAATTTCATGTCAAGAGTTACGATTCAGAATCAGGCTAGACCAAACATCCTATGCTGAATAATACATTGCTGACTCGCTGCAGCCCATTGAGAAGATTGAGGAGCCTGGAAACGTTGTTGTTGTAGAGTCAGGAAACAGAGCAGAAGAATGGCAAACAAGGAAGATAAAGCTAGAAGTAGCTGCAGAAGTGAAAATATAGACAGATTGAGTGATCTGCCTGATAGCATAATTCTTAAAATCCTATCCTTGGTTGATCTCAGATGTTCTGTCCAGACAAGTGTACTGTCCAAAAGGTGGAGATTCTTGTGGACTTCACTCACTGATCTCAATTTCAATGGCACCTGTATGGATTTCACAAACTTTTTAACTTTCAATAGATTCGTGAGTAGGGTATTATCTACGCGTGAGGACAGCAATCTTTACAAGATTCAACTCTATTCCACTTGGAGCCCCCATCATTCTCTCTTGGATATGGTCATAAAATATGCAGTTTCCCATCACATTCAGAATATGGTCATAAATTATGGTCATTCCACTATCCGATCATTCTCTTTACCACCTGCATTTTTAACATGTCAATCGTTGAAAACCCTACAATTATCCGGATTCAATTTTAAAGCTTTGGGTTTTGCTCTCCCAAATCTCATCTCCTTGAGTCTCTCCCACTGTTCATTTACCAATCCAAGTGATTTCAATGATCCTTTTGCCAGTTGCCTGAATTTGAAAAATCTAAGCCTACACACTTGCAGTTTTCTGTCGTCAAAAGTCTTGAAAATAACTGGGCTCCAATTAGTTAACCTAGAAATTGTAGGCCTTGGATATATGAATCTATCAGGATTACTGTATAGGATTGATGTTTTTGCACCAAAGCTCATCTCTTTCATCTACAAACTCTCTCATGTAGTGGATCTCTCTGGACTCCACCTTCCCTCCCTTAATTTTGCCCATGTTCATGTTTGCACTAAGCAAGACAAGAAGAAAGAGGCGTATCTGGGCTTGATCAATATGTTCAAAGGGCTTGGCAATGCTCAATCTGTCAAGCTACATTCTCAAACCATTGAGGTAATAATATGTACATATCTTAAGCATCAACTTAGCTATTACTAGTTCCACTCCTTTGTTGCTTCAACACTATATTAGAGCTGTATTGTATTCAGAACTTTGCTAGAGGCTTAGTCATATTGAAGCAATTAAAATAAGTTTACATTGCTTCCAAAGGAATTAATTGATTAATCTGCAACATTTCTATCAATATTAGAACTGTAAATGATTATTTTCACGTACTTTGTTGGCAGCGAGAGGTGCAAATATGTAGTGCATGATTCCCTTTTTTTCAGTTTCTTGAAAAAGCTGTTGATAGTTATCTCTTACATGGAATATTGGTGTCTCTTGTAATTAGGTCCTTGGTTCATTTCCGGGTTTACTAGAACAAGAACCTTCTCCTTTTAAAAGATTGAAGTCATTGCAAGTTCCCCCTGACAATAAACCTTTGGTACCTCCTCATGTGATGACTTACTTACTTGGTGGCACTCCACACGCAGAAACTACATGTGCAGATTACCATAGGTACTTATCTATCCACTTTTTCATTTATACATATAATATAACTTTTGATTATATTCTTCAGCTGTCATACAATGTTATTGATTTTTCTGGCATTTCATCAGTCACCTTCTTTGTAAGCTGGATATATAGGTGATTGTACCCTCATTGTTTATGTCATTTGGTGGTTCTGACACACTAAAATGCTGAAAATTAATCTGCCCTGCATTACTTTAATTAATTTCACCTGATCTCAATTAGGATTTTGTTAGACATGATAATTGTGTTGTTATGTTATGTGTGCACTGTCCCAGGGTGTATTATGTATCCAAAACTTCAAATTCAATAGAAAAGTTTGAATTTGTGCCCCTTCCTCTAGCAAGTCAAGCTGGTCAGAGAATATTAGTAATAGCTTCTTCTTCCTATTTTTTTTGGGGGGAGAGCCTGGAGAAGGAGATTGTGCTCGATGTTTATTTCCTTGATCTCAACCAACTAGTGAATTGATCCAAACCTTTTCAGCTTTCATGAACACTGGCACAATATACATGTATGGGGTGCTGGAATCTATCACTTGCTTGCATCAATGACATCTGAAATCAATAGACTTACGAGGTAGCAACCTGAAAGTCGCACAACTTTGGAAATTTCTAGATATGTATCTTCAAACACACTGTTTGCTACTTCTAATTATTGTTAGCTATGCATATTCGAAATAGGGTTCTTGAATCCTCTTACTTTCATGCATGTATACAACTGCATCAACACCAGGAGTAAGTTGAAATCACAAATGGACTTCATCTCTATAGTTTCTTCCGCTTACCTTGCTTGTTTGAGCATAGAGGCTTATGATTTTTATTTTCTTCCTTAGGTTAAGAAGCAAAGGCATAGAAAGCAGTCTTCAGCAGCCAAAAGGATGATATGGAAACTGCACACTGTTGTCGAAGAAAGTCATCTGAGCAATGTGCATGCTTTTTTTTTTTTTGATCTAATGAAGTTGTGTACTGGTGGTAATAACTAAAACTGGACCATATTTGCTGGTACACTCAAAATCTCTAGTTTAATCCGTGTTTCCATGAAACAGGAAGCATTGTTTTGCTACAATTTGGCCATTTATTTGTTTGGGATAGTTCTGGTTGAAATGTTTGACCATCAGAGAAACGTTAGGTGAACTTTGTTTTCGGAAAGAGTTCGATAAAGAAGCAGCTTTCCTGAACACTGAACAGGCTCGTCTATTCATGAATTCAAATCATAAATATTACATGGAAAGAGTGCAACGTTAAATATTACAAAAAAAACTTTTGAGTAGCATGGATTGAAAGAGACAAAGAAGCACCATTCAAGTCCTGTGAGATCCGCGAAGAGGGATGTGGATAGGTAATCAGTATGATCCTCGGAAGACAGCCTTGCAAATTGTGCAGCCCTCGGAACATATCGATCAAGTTCCGAGTCTTTTCCAAGTTGCGCTCCAAAGCATCGGATGATGATGACGGATCAAAACTGAAATCATCTCGCTCTCTCGTTGGAAATGCCCTGCCCTCATGGATCAAAACTGAAAGATTTATGGCGGTATTATTAGTTTGGGAAACAGGAGTGTTAATTTATACACCGATAAGCTGTTTGCTGAAACAGCCATATGTATCCACAGTAGTGTTAATTTATCTCCGAAAACTAGTTTCTACTGATGGCTTTGATGGACGAATCATAATAAATTAAGCTGATAAATTAAGAAATTACAGACTTGGGGAGGGGGTTCGCAGCCGCAGCAGATGAGTAACTTTTCTTTTCTTGGGGAATAAAAAAAAGGGGTTTTACTAGGGCTTTTCTTTTCTTTATTATTTCCAACGCCAAGCCCAGCTACCAGAAAGAACCAACCCCCCCAAAAAAAAAATGTGGAGAAGAAGCAGTAGTATTTCTTCAATCAACCACGGCGTCAGAGCCTTCCACCACCACCTCTCCTCTTTATCGGCTACCACCACTCCCAGAACCCTCCTCTCCTCCTCTAATTCTCCCTTCACTCACCCTCCGTCTTTTCTCTTAGCCCATAACAACCGCCTCTCCGTCCGCTTCCTCCGCACCGGCCGCGACCCCTTCACCAGGTGCTTACATTACTACCTCTTTCCTTTTCTTTTTCTTATTGATTTGGATTCAATTTGTTTGTTTGTTTAGCAATTAATTAAATTAGAAATAGTTATGATATAACGGCGCCTGTGAATTGGGGGATACGGATTGTGCCGGAGAAGAAGGCGTTTGTGATAGAGAGATTTGGAAAATACTTGAAGACCCTGCCATCCGGGATTCATTTCTTGATTCCTTTTGTGGATCGAATTGCTTATGTTCATTCTTTGAAGGAAGAGGCTATTCAGATTCCTGATCAGTCTGCTATTACTAAAGACAATGTCAGCATTCTCATCGATGGCGTCCTCTACGTCAAGGTCCCCTCTTTGCTTTTTATTATTATTGAATCAGCTATTGCTACGTATTATTAATACTAATACAAAAAACCAAAAACCAATCTTATCGAACAGATTGTGGACCCTAAACTTGCCTCTTATGGTGTTGAGAATCCCATCTATGCTGTCGTTCAACTTGCCCAGACCACTATGCGTAGTGAGCTTGGTAAGATTACTCTCGACAAGACCTTTGAAGAAAGAGACACTCTCAATGTTAAGATTGTGGTATGCTATCACTGCCCTTCTTTCACCCTTCTCGTTTGTGTTTTTTACTGCTTTTCAAAGTATGTTGCATTTCATTTTTTTTATTGTCCAGGAAAAGGCGTTGATTGTTTTGATAATGTTTCTTATTCAATAGTTCCAAGCTTGTTGATTATGTAAAACTATCATCATTTCTGCAGGAGGCCATTAATTTGGCCGCAACCGACTGGGGTCTCCGGTGCCTTCGATACGAAATAAGTGAGCCTGCTGCAGTTATCTAGTTTGATATTCTATGTTAGGTTTCTGTTGCATCTGTTTTAAATGCTTCACTGTCTCCTCTCCTTCAGGGGATATATCTCCTCCGCGTGGAGTTAAGCAAGCTATGGAGATGCAAGCAGAAGCAGAACGTAGAAAGAGAGCTCAAATTCTCGATTCTGAAGGTAGTAAATGGACTTTATTTCTCCCATTTTTTCTCAGCTTAATTAAACTCCACTTTAATCAGACTTTGTTGCAATTGCTTGCATGCATCTCTTTTATCCATATTTACAGAATTGTTATGCCATCTTCTCACAGTCAGGTCCTTTTCCAACATCACATTTTCTTTCTGCCTCTGTCACATCTTCGCTCTTGCATGACCCTATCACTTTTTTCACTTAAAATATTTATTCATTGTCTTGAGGCGTTGCAATATTTCTTCATTTGCCAATTTAATGCTTAGCTTTTGTATTAATGATTTTTAACAGGAAAGAGACAGGCCGACATTAATATTGCTGATGGACACAAGAGTGCTGAGATCTTGGCATCACAAGGTTAATTTTCTGATGTGCTGTAAGAATTTCATTGATTACAAGTTTCATTAGGGACAGTTGTAACTTCTCTAGTATTGTTTTGAAAGAGAGCACACTTCACTTTCTTATGCTCATCATCTAATTACCATTATTTCCTTACGGAAACTCCATCCTTCTACAGGAGAGAAACAAGCCATCATTAACAAAGCACAAGGTTAGTTTTCTTATGTCTGTGTTTGTGCAATAATCAATTGATGCTCCATTATATTTCATTTTCTAGGCCCACAAGCCATTGTAAAATATAAGGTAAGCAAGCAGATTTCATTAGGCAATATTATGGCTTATTTGATACAGCTATCCTGTAGGTAGTGAATCTCATTGTCTTTCTTAAGTCCTGTATTTGTGAATTACTCCATTGATTATGATTGGATTTCATTAGGGATAGCTGTAACATCACTAGTGTTATTTTTTAAACAAACCACATGATGTGAGAGAACATTTTTGTTAGAATCAGACCTTCCAATCTGTTGAAGCCTTTTACTTGGCAGTGCTAATACCAAGTTGCACATAAAATAGACTGGGCATTTGGGCTCTTAATTTTCTCTTCTGGCTGCCTTGGATTTTTAAGTTAGATATACTCTAGCATTTCTTTTTCTAGACCCATTAACTGCTCTGAAGTATTTAATAACGAACCAGACTTGATCAAGCAATATTATGCCTTATCTTTATATTGTTCTAGTTTACCTTTCAATCATATCATTAATAATTCAGGTGAAGCTGAAGCCATCCTTGCTAAAGCACAAGCAACGGCCCAAGGAATTGCCATTGTTTCGGAGTATATTAAAAAGAGTGGGGGAGTTGAGGTGAGGTTCTTTACTTGTGATGTGGTTGCATTGGGATTTAAAATCTCATCTAAAAGAGAGAGATTCCTTAGATTAGTTATTTTTACACATGTTTTATACCATATATATGATTGATGATTCAATCATTTTAGCATATGCTAGAGAATCAGTGTGCCATGTCTAATGTGCATCAAGGCTTGTGACATGATTTGCAGGCAGCTAGTTTGAAAATTGCTGAGCAATATGTGGGAGCTTTCGGTAACATTGCCAAAGAGGTCAGGAGATTTACTCAGATGCACACGTGATTGACTAGTTTGATACGCAGTTAGTTTCCAACTTTCTGATTATTTTTTTCTTAAACATTTTTTCTCAGGGGACAACAATACTGCTTCCCAGCGCTGCTGACAATCCTGCCAATATTATGGCTCAAGCTTTCACTATGTACAAGAGCCTGCTCGGTAATGTTTCCAGGGGTGGTCATAATCGTTCTTCATTAGCAGAAAGCACATCTGCTGAACCCGTGGATCCTGCCACAATTTTAGAGGACAACGCTTCCTCCTTTGCAATCAAGTCCACGAATGAGAGTGCGAGAGATAATGGTGAACCAGGGTTTTCACTTCAGAGCGGCAAAAAGGGGAAAGCTGAATAGAGTTTTAAGGAATATGAAGGGAGGATAGAGTTTATTCTGCCAAACAAATCCACCAAAGGAACCACTATCAGCCATGGTTTTTTTTTTCTTCCAGTTTATAACTAATTAAAGTCCGAATCCGAGTTTAGTCTTTCAAAGAGAGAAGTTGAACATAGGCCACTCCTAGTAATTTGGGGGTAATTACTGAAAACATTCAGTTTGTTCTTTTACCTGCTCTATTTTCATGGTTTTCTCACATTACCAAGTTCAAATGGACGGAGAGTTTTGCTAACAATTTTATATGGCAAGAACAAAAACCTTTGAGGTCATTTTGCAGATGTTGTGATGACCGTTTTATGGTTCTCATTGTGCGAATTTCCTAGCTGCCTATCGAGCTGGTTTATGTTTCTTCTGAACTTGTGGTGGAAGTGTTTTATTAAAGACGCTGGCTTAGACAATCATTGAACGGATGATCATTACGGGGTAGAGGGTGAAAGCATGCATTTAGCTTCTATGCAAAGACAAGGTTTCAGCCATTGGGCATGCAGAATGATTTTTGGAATCTGGACCCCAAATAGCTGTCTTCCAAACTCATTGTGCGCAAAACAATGGTGGCTCCAGCAAATGGAACCTCCTAGACCTTCACTGGGGAGGGCGTGAGGGATTCAAGGTTCATCCTCTACAGCAATCAAAATTTTGAGTCGTGATTGGAACGGATTGTCATCATGGGTGGCATAGATTCGCATTTTCAAATTACACAGAAAAAGAAAAGGTCGATGCCAAATCCACCGCAAAGCTCTGTCTCTCATATTCAAACATGGAGCAAGAGCAGATATACAAAAAGAATCAGAAGGGGAGAAGACGACAAATGGAATCAAAACAATCCAAACAAGATCGAGAAACCAAGAACAATGAGCCAAACAATATGAACAAGAAGCAGAGCCTGAGCAGCAGCTCCATTATTTCCAACCTCGCAGAATCCCTTCTTCGCCACCTTGGTCCCTGCGCACCGTGCATCGCCACATCCACACCAGTAAGTCACACCGTTCACGCCACAAACTGGATCTGGGCGGAAGCACTTAACAGGGCAGGAGGAGACGGGGGATCTTCTGCTCCATTCTCCGCACGCGTCGTCGTCGCGGTCCAGGGCTGGCAAGCGGATTGGATTGGCATCTGATCGGGCGGCGGTGACAGAGGAGAGGGCAATGGTGGTAATGAGGAGGAAATGTATTAACAATGTGGATAGCATCACCCTCTTCTTTGGGAACGAAAGGTGATAAATCACGGGAAATACCAGTTCCCGTCCAGAAGAAGAAATCATGGAAATTAAGACAAAAAGGAAAGATAATTAGAGAAGGCATATACTTAGCTTAGCTTAGCTTAGCTTAGCGTAGCTGTTTGAGGCTGGCCGCCTGGCCCATCATGCGTCCTTTTTCTCTTTCTCTTTCTTTAGGTTTGTTCGCCAACTCTTATCTGTCTGCTGCTCTGATGTGCTTTTCTTGCTTCGTCATGCAGAAGCTTAAACTACACGCACGTCTTTCAAAATACTCCTCGTTTATAGTATTCTCATGAAAATAAATAAATAAATAAATTTAAATCAACAACAAAAGAAAAACTAGAAAGAAAGTTGATTCCTCAATGATGATCCAAGGTTTTTGTGTTTATAATAATATAATTCATGGCTTTAAACTATATATAATGGTTTGCTCTATGATTAGCTTCATGTGGCTTCCATTAATTAGTAATTAATCTTTCCTATCATCATTATTATTGTAGAGCATATTAATTTTCTTAACATGAAAGAAATATCAAAGTGTTGTTAATATTTTTTAATCGAGAAAAATACTTCAAAACATATTGGATCAATCCAAGTCAAAACGAGCTAACCTGCAAAATTCATGACTAACATTATAGGACCGAAATAACTTTATAGAAAATAAATGAAAGTAAATTATAAAACTTAATTCTCAATTAATTTAATGCTGAAAGATGAAATTAATAAATAAATCAATACAAAAATAGTCCAAAAAAACAACTCAAGTTCACCCATCAAACTCATACTCGGGTTATATAACAAATATAACTTTATATAAAAATAAATCAAAACAGACTATGAAACTTAGTTCTCAATTAATGAAATGTCAAAGGATAAGATTGAAAAAAAATCAATTAAAATCAATTAATATAAATGCTAAGATTTGTTTCCATGATTACTGATCTTTTGCTATGTATGAAAGTAATTTCACATGCATTTCAACGATAATTTAGCCATTTAATTCAAAAAATATTACTTTTGCTAGGTAATAAAGGACATAACATATTAACGTATACTAAAAACCTCTTAACATTTCACTCCCTTTAATTTCATGATAACAATAACAATAAACCCTTTTTACATTTGGTTTTTTTTTTAATTTTATTCTCCAACTTAATTTAAAGTTGAATGGATATTAAGTTTTATAATTTATTTTTTTATGAAGTTATTTCAATCTTATGACCTGAGTTTGATACGAGTTGAATTAGATTATTATTTATTTTTTTTATCAATTTCATCTTTCAATATTAAATTGATTGAGAATTTAACTTTATTTTTATTTATTTTTAATGGGGTTATCATGGTCTCATGATTCAAGTTGAGAGTTTTGCAGGTTAGCCAAGTTTACTTTTTTTTCATCTTTTTATAATTGATTTTTTTATTACATCCTTCAATATCGAGTTGATTAAGAATTTGCTTTTATATTTTTTTCTATGAATTTATCTCGATCTCATGATCCAAGTTTGACAGTTTAATCTGGGTTAACTTTTTTTTGTTAATTTTATAATTTAATCCTTTAATATTTAGTTGATTGTATGTTATGCGTTTTATTTTGCTTCTTATAGAGTTATTAGGGTTTTTTTACCAGAATCGTGAGATAGTCTAGTTGCCTCATCATTTATCAATGAGTTTAATGTGAGTTGAATTTTATAATTTGTTTCAGTTTTTTTATGTAATTATTTTAGTCTTATTGCTCGAGTCTAAGAGGGTAGCTTGATTTGATTTTTTTCTAATTAAATTTTATTTTGTAATATTATTTTTTATTTGCATGGTTTGTTTCCCGAACTGTTTTTGTATCCTAGCCAGACCTTCTTCCATTGTTTGATAGCTAAAATCCTGAAGGCAACAGCCATACAAACCGCCAGTCGTAGATGCAAGTTTTTCAGGTTAATCCTGGTCATTGCCGTAGCTCAATGGAATGTCCAACTCTGCTTGATTAGAGACAGCTGAAGTGAGAAAACAGTGTCTGAATAGAATGGAGAGAAAACATAATAAAACAGAGGTACGAGGAGAAGAGACATGCAATGGCCAGGGAAAGACACTTGGAACCAACGAATCCAGCAGTTTTTAACTGCAATAACTGGCTGTCTGGCTCCAACATGAAAATCGCCAAACTGAGGCATGCTGTCCATAGGAAAAGGTCATGCACAGGTTTGCCATACAAATTTGTCCCAAATATGGAAAGCTGAATCACCTATATTATGCACCCCCCATCATAATCAAATCCCTCGACCTCAAATCACCTTCCTGGGAATTGATAGCCATTTGCGATTCGAATCACTCTGCCTCCTCAGAATCCCGCATCCATTCCTCAAGTGAAAAACACCATGGGTGGCTGTGCGGGTAAATTCAAGGGCTCTGATGATTTGCCGCCAGAGCCCCTCCCAAGTGAAGCTCCTGATCAGGCTGAGGGGGAGACCGTTGCTAAGGTATGTTAACTACCTTGACTTTATCTTCTCCATTTTTTTTTGGTGTTGATGATCTTATAATCCACGTTGTGTGAATCAATGCAGGAGGAGGAGGTAGGTGAAATCAAGACTGAAGCACCTCTGGTAGATTTCTCCGAGCAAAAACAGGAGGGTGAGAAACCCGCCGAGCCTGAGACTCCTGCTGCCGAGCCTGAGAAGAAGGATGAAACCCCTGTTGCCGAGCCAGAGGACAAGGTTGAGGCCCCTGCTGCCAAAGAGACTGAGAAGAAGGAATCAGGTGTTGCTCCTACCAAAGAGGCTCCTCTGGTTACCGTCTGATCTGATCTGAAATGAAATAAATTGTGTTGTCAGACAAGTATAAACCAGATAATCAGATGTGCCGGAAAGTCCATTTGTAAATGTAAGATTATTGGTTTTTACATCTTTTGTTGTCCAAACTTGCTTGTCAGGATCATCAACCCTTCGATTTATTTCTCCTTTAAGTAAATTACTTATTTAAGCGCGTGCGAGAAACATTTTCCACAGTGATGGACCGAATTCATCAATCTAATGAAATAGGGAGAATAAATTTACATCATCAACCCTTCCAATAGAAGAAGAACAGTTTCTTCTTTCTTCTGGGCTTGTAGATGTATTCTGCTTTTGATTTGCCGCTGTATTCATTTGACAGCTTAAGACGGAAAATCACACCGTGTTGGTTCAAAATCAAGAACCATCAATTGCTTGAATTCATTTCGAGGATGACTTTAAACCTGATGTTACAAACTGGCACAATAACCATTCTTGCTCTGCTAAGCCCGAGTTTGCTGCTGTGTTTGGTTCTGAACTATCAGCTCTTGCCAACCTGAAATGGAAAGGAAATACAGTTTGCGTAACCAGTGTCGTATTTCATATCTATGCTATCCTTCTCCATCGTGGCTAGAGTCTTCTCCTGTTGGAAATCAGAACCCACGTCAATCAAAGCTTGATTTGTGGATCAAATCTCAGCAAATAAATGAGATTGTAATTACTGTAATTAGGTACTGAACTTTAAATATTTGTTCGACAGTTTAACGTTTTAGACCAGATGTTATTCCTTATAAATACAAGAGAAAGTGAGATGTACAAAGACAGGAAAGCAAACAGAAGCTTTTCCTATTCTTTTCTCCGATATCATTTTTATTATGGTATCAGAGCACCATTCTTGTGCCTGGCATTGCTCACTTATACTGTTAACCACCATGACAGTAGCTTCATTATAGAAGAAGTTGACTCAACGATCCGTATTATATTCACCCCTCAGATCACACTGGGCATGCTATTGCCATCCAACTCTTGGTAGGTGACAGCTACGCAACATGGAGGAGTCGTTCTACGATGATGCCTCTGAAAGCCAAGAATGAGTTTGGCTTTGTTGACGGGACAGTCATAGCACCATTGGAGAAGGATCCTAAGTATGGAGCTCGGAGATCGTGGATCCTCAATTAAATCAATCCAACCCTGACCCATACTATGATTTTCTCCAACACAACTGCTGAAGTATAGGTAGATCTTAACGAGGAAATATTTCTTGTATTTTTTTAACTCAAACGAGGAATCTTTGCGACCGTCAACAACAACAGTCCATAGCAGCCAACACCCAAGTCTTTTCAGGACTGAAGCATATTGTTGAAAGGGAGATCATATTACTACAAAATCATCAAGTCCCCACTAGAAATTCAAGTCAACACTATCTCTACCATTCCAGATTTATGGGACTCTCTCCTAAGACATCCCTTTAGTACACAACATTAAAAAAATTATCCAAGAAAGATCCTATTAACTCAAACAGAGAAAGTGAGTTGTACAAAGACAAGAAAGACACAGAAGCTTTTCATATTCTTTTCTCCAACATCAAATAAAACAGAAGCTTTCCCTCTCCATTATCAAATTTATTATCTCCAGAAGGATATATAGCCTGCTGCCCCTTCAGCAGAATGCATTAGATTGGATTTTTCCCTAGATACTGTCTTCAATCCAGAAGGTTATTTGTAGCCAGTTCCTTTTGTTAGTGCAAATCTGATGAGCACCACGAGTCTTGGCAAAAAGCAGTGTCCTTCTAGTAGCTAATGATACAATATGCATCTTAGAGTTGCTTATTTCAAAGGACTGATACTTTTCGTGCTTGCGAAGCCTCATAGATAACTTGGGAAATAGCTATACATGCTACCTGCTCTATAGTAAATCCAAGAACTAAAATCATCCAGGGAAATTGATCTTTGATTAGAATGTTCCAGCATAACTTTGTGAAAGACAACTATAATTTTCTTTATTCATGTTCAGCGAAAGCCAAAGTCACCAGATTTCTAATTTGTTAGAAATGAACCAGTTTTCAGGCAGAGAGGTATTTCATGGCTGGAAAGGAAAGCAAGTTCTTTTCCCTTCTTGATTCGACAATTCCAGCTACAACGATCATGAAAATTCAGATATTAAGAACAATGGAAGACATGCTGCACAAGACATGGAAATTTGGATTACCCGCAACTACTCTAAAAAGCGGTAATGGACAGCGATTAAACTGGCTTGCTATTGTTATCCACAGATGCAGGGTTAGCAGATGCCCCATCACCCTTCTGCTCGTCCTTGACGGCGAGCATGACCAGGATTATAAGCAATGGATAACTCACTGTAGTGAGTGACCAATTCACAATCAACTGGGTAAGTAATGGAACTTTGTGTGTATCAACTTGCCAAGCAATTGCAGCCCCTGCACTCTGCACCCCTTTGTAGAATCCAGCATATCTGCAATTCCATGCAGATAACATAGTTCAGTGTTGAAACAAAAGAACGTGATCGAAAAAGACACACGAATCTCATATCAGAATAGGAATTACCTGCTGAGAATCTCAGAGTCATCGGCCAAGGCCCCAATCACCCAGTAGACCATGCTTTGGAACATGGCATCTAGCAGACCATAACTGAAATACAAAACGAAAGGCCCCGCGAAATCGGAACCAGAATCCTTGAAATCCAACTTGGATGGTAAATCTTCGTGGCTATATCCTAACTGCTTTGCAAGTCCACCTGCCCAGATAACAGTCCCAAGCACAGAAACAACTCCAATACCAACAAAGCCCCTCTTCCTCCTACTCTGGAAGCTGAAATCCAATATATATCCAATCCCAACAGAACCCACCATCTGTGCCCCCCAATAGAACACATTGTTCAATCCCCTTGTCCGCAAATTAAAGAGTGCGCCATTCACATTATTGAACTGGTAACTGTAAAAAAAGTTGCTAGCCCAAGCAGCGGGGGCAATGAGGAGCATCTTCCAATTCGAGAATAACTTGCAAATCTCCACAACCTCCGTAGAGACTTTAGAATACCTAATGTTTGTGCAACGAGTGCCATCATCGCGAACCACTTTGCTCGGTGGCAAAATGGCCAGAGAAAGCAGAGTCCCCGCCGCCATGAAACACATGAATCCAATGTAAGTCCCATCATTAACAGAAGCAGCCTCACTCCGGTTGTAATTCAGAACGAAAGGGATCAGCCCACCAATGACACCTCCCATGTTGAATAGGCTCCAAAATAGAGAAATATAAGTCCCCTTTCTATGCGGAGGCGGATAAGAGGTCATGATTGCGCCTTCTCCAGCCCATAAGAAGCCAGCACCTACGCCAAGAATGGCACCAGCAACAATAGCAAAAGCCTGGTGCTGTTCATGATTGTAATAAAGAAAAGATCCTGCGTACAGGACATAAGTGCTGCAACCAGCAGCTAAGGTAAAGCGAGGACCAAGAATGTTGTAAATCCCACCACCGAGAACGCCAAAGACGGCGAAGGTGGTGTAAAGGGCGGTGTTGGCATTGTTGGCAGCAGTGGGATCCACCTGACCGCCACCTCCCATACCAGTGAGGGCATTGAACATACCAGGACAACAGAAACAGACAAGTCCTATGAGGCCAACCTGGACCAATGGGGAGTTGTACCTGAATCTTGATTGGGTTGACACCTGGTTAGCAGCTGATTCCTCATCTCCTTCGAAACCCATGTCAGGCCAGGATTATGTTGATTGTTTGTTTCGGAGAGAGAGACGTTGGGATTCGGGGATCTGAAAAGGAGAGAGAGATTTTGAGATGAGGATGAAGAGAGAGGAATTGAATTTACGGAAATTTGGGCTTTATAGCAACGCAGTTGTTGTGGCAGGACACGGACACATACTGAGTGATTGGTTGACATAATTACATTAAAACGATTTAAAAGTACTTGAATAAAAATAATTTTAATAAAAATCGAAATTCAATGTCAAAATTACGTGCACTCCAGTCCCTACTACCTAATTAGTTTGAAAGAAACAACGAAGGTGGATACCAGAATCTGCTGTCTAAGGAATCAAGCGCACGATATTTATTAAATATTGAGAAACTGCTGCAGCATCGACTTGTTCATTCTACTGATTGTCCTGTCTTTAATTTGAAATCAAATTATGCAACAATTAAATAGATTCATTATATCTAGATGCGTAACAGGCAAATCCTAACACAGATGGGAAAGATTTTAATTCCCAGGAGCCATGCACGGAAGCGGAGACTTTTGCTCTTGGCATCCTTTCGAACAGTCAAAGCCAGCCCCGCCGGGCGACTTTTGATGAGATGACCTCACTGCTTGCCTTTTCTCTTGCTCGCTACTCGACCAAGCTTTCTACAAAGAACACATTTATTTATTAAAAACTGAAAATGATTTAAAGGGATTTTGCCAGAATATATATGTCCTAGTTATGATGTCTTGAGGCATCGCAGGTGCTGGGTGAGCTCGAGGAGGAAAAGAAAGCTTACGCTAACTCATTTATCCGTATCATTGGATTTGACAACGTTCGTCAAGTGCACTGCATCAGTTTCATTGCCGCCAAGCCAAAAGGTGTCTAAGTTCCAAGATTTGATGCGTCCCTAGCTTTTTGTTAGGGTCCATTGCTCCAACTGTACTTATGCGTCGGCAAAAAGAACGCTTTTCCTTTTTTTTTTTTTTTTAAATTGGGTTTTGTATGATGAATATTCTACTTTGTTTTGTATGATGAATATATATGACCAGGTTTTCTTTTCAGAGCCATTATGGGATTGCTGTAATATACATGTCTACTGATGCAGCCTGTAATCTGCAAGTAGGATGCCGGCCAGTGATGCAAGGATTCTAACGAGCGCTGTTTTCTTTTTGTCCCAGTAGAAGAAAGTTCTGCTAGATGAGAATCCTCTCTTTCCTTTCTCCCTCCTGGAATGCGCATCTGCTACACAAGTAATTGAAAATGCGGGGTTCAAATTGAAATCACTCTAATGGCTTGCATTTTTCAGCTTATTGTTCCTTCCAATTTAGAAAGGCTCGGAGACCCTTTTTCCACGAGCCTATTGTTCTTTTCAAGTTTCTTTTGATCTTGCTTTATTCCTCTTCAGCCTTCCAGTAAAGAATACCATTAAATTAGAGGAGTCAGTTTTATTTCTTTAATAGAAATATGGATCATCGATCTTTACCTCTTCTTTCTGTTTAAACACACGGTTATTTTGGTTCTCACGGGCAATAAAGAGCAGCGATTGTAAATTTGTATCTTTTTTAAAAAGAAAAAATAAGGCTCTCAAAAATTCCTCATGAGAAGCTAAAGCATGCCTGAAGAAACAAAAGGGAGCATGGTGATGAACACAGATGCCGTAAATATCTGAGGCGCCATCGATGGCACGCTCTAATCTCTATCGATCCTTCCACAGGAAGTACGGCAGCTTCGTCCACATGCAACTCAAACTTTTCAACATTGCTGTAATTACCTGCATCATTGATGTCAACTTTGAATTTTCTTCTAGGTTTCCCAAAGAAAAACCTTCTCCACTGCTGATACTTCAAGCCTGATCATCTGTATAAAAAAAGGGACAGCCTCCAGCATACAACAACTGCATGCTCCAAAATTTCACAGAGACTACGCATTTCACTGCAGAAGTAATGCAAGACAGTAAAACATCATCAGCTTGCTAAAAAGCCTTCACCGGGAATCGACATGATATCCACCGACTCGAGCAAAAGGCTACCATTTAATGAATGAAACAGATGTGCTTGACCACTGAATTTAAATTTAGAATGATGATGAATTTAGATCTATTATCGAATATACAATCATTACGATCAAGATGCCTACAGATTTGTTTATGGTCACATTCAACAAAAGCTTAGTTGGCCTTGACAACCTTAATGCATGTACAATATAATTTTAGAAGCCCATGGTCCATCCCTTCATGTGTCTGAGGACTGATTATCAAACCAATCAAATGTTGGTAGTCATTGGTCTGAATGTCATTAATACATTAATACGAGGGGTCGTTGTAGCTTGTACGTTATTAGCAAGTTTTTGCTTCAACTTTGAAGATTCTAATGTGGATTCCATCAAGAGCCCACATAGATAGCAATTTATTGGTAGATTACAGATATTTATGCTTTAGCTTTCACGGGAACATAAAGTGATGAAACTACCAGGTCCAATTTAATTAATACAATATTAATTATTCGTAGAAAAAATGGTTTGTACGCCATTCTATGGACCCGTAGATGTCAATGATACCTGGAATCGGATGCGTGTGCATCCATGAATTTATTACTCTCTAAGAGACCACTTGCCCCGCTTGTTTTGCTAATTGCAGAAAGCATAATGTTTAGCGTCATGCTTCACCTCATTAAGAAACACGACAACAAGCTTGGCATATATGTATGGGTCCATTTTGAGCGATCAATCTTTCGTGAAGGGTTTGGCTGTAGGTTGGAATATATATATATATATATATATATATATATATGAAGAAATTGAAAGTGTTCTGGTATGGAAAACAAATGAAGATTGATTGCTGAAATTACAGCAATGTTGAATATTCTGTCATGAACTTTGAAGTAGATTACAATATGTTGGAAGGGAGGGACACGGTGTGGTAGCTACTTAGCATAAAAGCTAAAGAACTAGTAATTGGTCAGTGCTATAAACTTGGATTCAGATTTGTTTTCTCTATGATCTCAGGTTTAAGTCTTATGGTCACTAATATAATAGCCACTGAAGACTTACATAGTCGTTAATTTCAAGGTTTATGGGATTAGTCGAGGTGCGCTAAACTGACCTGAACACCCACGTCAATAAAACAAACTAAAGAATAAGAACAAGAATGAAATGAATTATGTTTTTTATTCTCAAAAGATACACATTTAAGCTCTTCTCTATACCTCTCTATTTTTTTGTATTATGCTTCTAATTACAATTATATTTATAGGTCTCATGTTCTAGACAATCAAGAAATTAAACTATTTGAAAAGAATTTATCTAGAAATATAATTATCTAATTAAACAATGATTCTAATAAACTAGTCTATAACAAATCTTTCTTCATCAAGAATTGCTACATTAACTAAAATTTTATCTTAATATTATGAAGTTATAGTAATATTAAAACTTGCAAAGTTTAAATCCTATTAGCTTAAATCCTAGTTGATACTGAACTTCAACACTCTCCCTCAATATCAACTGTCATCATTCTTTCTTTCTTTTTTCTCTTCACAACGTCCTCCATCAATAGCGTTGATGTCATTCATATTCTATCATTACTAAAAAATAATGAGGGTAGTTTCACCATATTACTCAACATCAATTGTATTTTTCTAAATAATGTTTGTGTTTCTAAACCTTCAACAGAATTCATAATCTTTTGGAATGAAATTAACTTTCAGGTTATCTCATCTTTAATTTTTTGTAGCTTACCTTTAATGTTATCAATTAAAACAAAAACTTCATTGTAATTAATTACTTTCTTTTTACTATAGTTTTTTCCCTCAAATCTTCCTTTATCCCTCTCTACTTTTTTTTGGAATTCTTCTTTTCTTTATAGATCCGCTGAACACCTAATGACTTCTTTATTTTTGATAAGAACCAATTTTCATCTATCATTCTTCTCAATTGATTTAATTTTCTTATTCATAACAATTATCCATTTTTTTATCTTTTATTGCTTATTCAAACATCATAGAAACACATGTAGCAAGGTGATAATATAGTGTTACATCATCATCAATAAGATTAGTTACATCATATAAGTGATCATCAAGTCTCTTTATCTTTCTTGGTGACTTGGTAAAGTGTCACCACTTGAGCTTCCACTAGAAAAAAAGGAGAAATTGATGTCGTCGGTGTTTATAGAGGTGTGACTATAGGTTCTTGATGGTTTTTGTCATAAATTAATTCTAGATTATTCCCAAATTCATATAAAAAAATAAAAAAAAGAACATGCATGGTGAAAAATCAAGCCAAAATTTTGGACAAATCCAGGATCTTGATCATACGCCTATTATACCTGAGAGAGAAGAATTTACAAATTTAAGGTCAAAATACATGACTATTGGACAAATTTGAATAAAAATAAGTCCAATAACATAATTATATTTTTAATTAATTTAATCATGGGCTAAATAAAATTTTAATATGCTTAAAAATTAATTTGGATTCAACTAAAGGATTTAATTAGATGCAAGGAAAAAATTATAACTTAAATGGGTCAAATTAATTTTATTTAATTGGTGAAAATTGAGTTTAGAAGCCTATTTTGGACTTCAATAAGAAGAGTGGAATTTCTAGAGACAAAGTTTAATTTTTACAAAGTTAATTGATTGAAATCAAAGGCAAAATTGCAAGAAAAACAAGTTTTTAATGATCAATCAAGGACTAAATTGAAGAAATTGGTAGTTAGAGACCAGAATACCAAAGGCATCAAACTATAAGACCCTAATTGATCAAAATCAGAGGTGAGATTAAAGAAAATTAAAAGTTTAATGGTCATTTGAGGGTCAAATTGCATAAAACTAAAACAAAAAAAAAACATGTAAATTAGGAGTTGTCTTTGAAGTTTGACAAGGGTAAAATTATATATAATTAAAAGTTTAAAGTCAATCAAGCATGTAATTTGAGTAATTAAAAGTTGAAAAACCAAATTAAGCTTTGCCAAAAATCCTTAAAAATGGTGCTATTATTCATATATTAAAATTAACCAGTAAAATACGTTCATCTCGCCATATGATCGATTATGTATCTTGATATGATACAATGCATGCATGTCATCATCTCTATCATTACACAAAGGTCATTATTAACACCATCACATCATCGAAAAGGAAGAGCCAACCTTTTTTTAGACTGAAAAAACCATCGTTACTACACGTTGAAATTGGTAGTAGAAGCTCACCCTCCCCTATAAATACCCTTCTTACTTAGTGTTAAAGGAACAATAAAATGAGAGAATAGAGGGACGAACAACAATTAACATAAATATATACATTTAAGCACTCTCTACTCTTGGCCTACAAACCCATAACCTCCTACAACATACAATGTCAGCTTACCAGTAAACCTTTAGTTGTGACCATTCATCTCTCTCTCTCTCTCTCTCTCTCTCTCTAGGATGAATATAGTTTGTCTTAACTTAGAAAAAAACCATTAAATAGAAATTTAAATTAGAAAAATAATCAAACAATAATGTAATTTATTTTAGTTAGGATGCAATGAGATGATGTATCTTCACCTTGTACAACAAGTCCTTTTACCCAGATTTTTATAAATCATTAGGGTTTCTAATAATATTAAATTAGTAGCAATTCCTAAAAATATAATCATAGTTTTATGATTATATCTATAACCTCATTTCAGCACATCACATATCAAAGACATTGAAACATGATCGCAATGATCTTCATATCTTTCCTCCTTTTCATTAAGAATTAGCATGAAGTTATATTTATCACTATTGCTCATCTTCTAATCCCATGCTCTTACTTTTTCTTTAATGACAATTCTTGAATTATTTTTAAAGATGACATTACCTCTAATTTATTCATCAAGCTCCATGAACTTATATTTGTGTCAACACATGTTATTGTTAGTTCCATTGTTTAGATACCACATGTTCTATTATTGCTATATTCTCTCATTATGTGCTAATAGTAAGGCGGCTCCAGTAATCCCTAGTATAATGACCTGTTTTTTTATAATTATATCATTTAACTTTTGATTTATCAAAATTGTTGTCAAATTTGGATTTTGGATTACTATATTAGTTTAGTGGTCGACTAGTTCTTTTTATTTGGTCAACATGTTGACCTATTGAGACTACATCAACCTTCTTTTATAAATCTTCATTTGTTTTTGTTTTTCACGTCCTCTACCTCTTTGGAAATGTGCATAACCATATTTCTTTGGAAAAAATACATGTGCACCCATATCTTCTTGAATCTTATTAACTCTTTCTTTATAGGATTGTAATTTTTCAATGAGACCTTTTATTGAAAGAACTAGATTTTGTGACTCCTCTATCACGACCACTATATTATTATTATTATTTTTCAACGAGTTTAAGATATTTTCTACCACTATCCTTTTCATCTTTTCTCCATATCTCTTTATTTAATTGTACATGGCTAATAATCTTTCAAAATATTATGAAATATTCTTTGATTCAAGTATATATAACTTTTTAAAGTCATCACGTAGTTTTTGTAGACATATTTTCTCACATTGTAGAATTTTTATTTTGACTCTTGCAAAATTTTACATGTTAGTTTGGCGATGATTGTATTAACTACCATCTCAAAAGTGGTATCATATATATATATTAGTGAATGATTATAAGTGTTTGCTGACTCCTTCTTCGTGTCTTTCACATGACTTATTTTTGGGTTGAAGTTAATATTGCTCCATCTATAAGCTCATCAAAGCCTTTTTCAACTGTCTTTCATACATCTTAGGAACCTAGTCAAGCTTTTATTTGAATCACTGAGTTTCATTGTTGACATTTGTTAACTTAGGATATTGAAGTGAAGAGTTTGGATTGACCATGCTAAATAATCAAATGTAAGCTTTGGTGCCACTTATTGGAAGAGAAGGATAGGGTTTGATAGCTAGTTTATAAGAACAAACACAAAAACAAAGTTAAAAAAGAAGAATGGGAGGAATACTGTTTTTATTAAGTGTTCTCTCAAAAGATACATCTTTTAGCTCTTTCTATTATATCTTTTTATGTTTTTGTATTATGCTTCTAATTATAAATATATTTATAGGCCTCAAGACCTAGATAATCAATAAATTAAATTACTTTTAAAAATAATAATTTATCCAGAAATATAATATTCTAATTAAATAAGAATTATAATAGAGTAGTTTTTTTAGAAATCTTTCTTTATTAAAGATTCCTACATTAACTAGAATTGTATCTTAACATTTTGGAGTTCTAACAATATTTAAAAATTTACAAACTCTAAATACTAGTTGATATTGAACTTCAACATAAACCTCATAAAAGTATAAGCTTGTAAACTTGTGAAAGACAAGTGCTCTTGAGAAGAAGTTCTTAGTGATATCATGTTCTTTCTAAGACATTTATGTTAAGCAAAAAGGTATGAGTTTTAGTGTGTTCACAATAGCAATGGCCATGCTTTGTAAGGCTGGAGATGTGGTCTAAATCTCTTCACTAGAAAGGAAAGAAACAATTCTAAGAGTGGATGCATCTAAAGAAGAAATAGTGATCTAAGATGGAAACATGTAGTTCAAATTGAAATTTACTGAGATTAGCATTGAATGGTGACAAAGATTGTTGTTAAAATCATGAGTTGACTATTAAAATCTTACTATTTTACGAGTCAATATGTATTTACATGTTGAATCGGATTAAGACTCCAAAACTAGTAAAATCAGACTTGACTTGTGCAAAATTGAAAAATAGATATGATTTTACGAGTTTACTAAATTTTTGATATGAACCAAGTTAGTTTTAAATTTTGCCTTAAAACATTTGCTCAGAAGTTTTGGAGATCAAACATACCTTTCAAACTATATATTAGATTTAGTTGAATTTTTATAGGAAAATATTAGACACGTGAAAATATTTTTGGTTAATTGTTAGATAAAATAGAGTTCATAAACATATTATTTCAAAATATCAAAGTTACTAGATGAATCTTGTCAAACTAGACACTTGTGTATTGTTTTGGACACATGTTAAGCTACAAATCTAATTTTGTTGTGATTCTAGATAGGAGAGAAACTAGAAATCTAAATATTGCCAAACATATATGATAAACTCAATAATTTATTCATGTGAGAGAAAACTATGTGTTTAAAATCATGACTGAAATCTACTAGAAATTTGTGAAAATTAGAGATTCAGGCTAAATGAGAAAAAATTAGAATCAAGACTTTGCTTTTATTATCAAATTGTAATTATTTATCTATCTAATGTTGAATAATTGTTTTTAATTTAGATTTGTTCAAACACATTAAACATTGCTTAATAGTTTATTTTAATTATTAGACTTATATTAGTTGATAACTAGTTTAGACCTATGAGCTTAAACCCTAAAAGAGGTTCATTAAGACTCTTATAATGATAATTATCACCGGGTTCTTTAGTGATTTACGACTCTTATGATGATAATTATCAAATATACTGATTTTTCAGAAACAGCGGATTATCAGCGGTTACACGCAAACACACACGTATTCTCACATGTATATATGTGCGTATGTAATTGAAGACTATGAATTAAGGAGCGCATCATAAATTGTTAAATATGGCCGTTAATTACCTGTTATAGGTACTGTGTAAAGTAACAAGAAAAGTAATATTTATTCTAGCTATTTTAGTCTAGGAATTTGTTTATAAATTGTGTCTCAATTGTAAGAGGAGGATCACTCTGAATATACAGAAAAATGTAGTATTTCGAATTCTAACATGGTAATAGAGCAAGTATAATTTTTTTTTTCTCGAATTATTTGTTCTCGGAAGCTACAGTGTTCTTTGTGGAGATCGTAAGGTATATATTTGATACTCTGATTTGAAGAATCAAGAAGAGTCTGAGCTCTTTACAGACGAACGAAGAAGATGAAAAGAAAGGAAAGAAAATAGATAAAATCCCAAAATCACCTTTTCTGTTTCTCAAATATTTCAGCTTCCTTTACCCGTGAGCTACAGTACATTATATAAGTAAAATATCCCATCTAATACATTCTAGAACACACTAATACATTCCAGAATATATACATGAAAATTACGGTATTTATACTTCATCATCCCCCCTCAAGCTCATGCTTCGGTAGCCCAAGCATGAGATTGTTACAATGGTGATGAAATAGTGGAGCACTCAGTCCCTTGGTCAAAATATCAGCAAACTGCTCCTTGGAAGAAACAAATTGCACAGCAAGTTGATCAGCAGCCACTCTTTCTCTAACAAAGTGTACATCAATCTCAATGTGTTTAGTTCTCTGATGCTGTACTGGATTAAAAGACAATGCAATAGCAGAAAGATTATCACAGAAAATAACTGGAGAATGAGGCAGATTAATACGCAAAAATACTAGCAATTGCTTGATCCAATCAATTTCAGCAGCAGTGAAGGAAAGAGCCCTATACTCAGCCTCGGTGGAAGATCTTGAAACTGTATTTTGTTTCTTCGATGACCATGAAATGGGATTAGAGCCAAGAAATACAACCAGTCCTGTAGTGGATCTTCTATCATTTGGGTCACCCGCCCAATCAGCATCACTAAAAGCTTTGAGGTCTAATGAGCCTTGAAGATAATGGATTCCATAAGTTGAAGTACCCTTCAAATATCTAAGAATCCTTTTGACAGCAGTGAAATGAATTACCATGGGATTTTGCATGAATTGACAAACTTGATGCACTGAAAAAGCAATGTCTGGCCGAGTGAATGTCAAATACAGGAGAGCCCCCACAATACTTCTATATAATTTGGGATCATCAAAGGGAATACCATCATCTTTAAACAATCTCTGATATGGTAGACAAGGAGTATCACATGGCTTAGCTTCAACCATATCAGTTTTAACTAATAAGTCTTGAACATACTGGGATTGTGACAAAAATAACCCATTGCAAACAGAAGTAATCTGAATACCCAAGAAGAAGTGAAGATCACCCAAGTCCTTTATCTCAAACTCAGCAGTAAGGGAATGAACTATATGAGTAATAGCATCAACATGACTCCCAGTAATAATAATATCGTCTACATACACCAAAAGAATGACAATGCCAGCAGCAAGATGTTTAACAAATATGGAGGAGTCAGAATATGTATGTTCAAATCCTAAGGAAGGCAAAAATTCAGTGAACCTGTCATTCCAAGCCCGCGGAGCTTGTTTGAGACCATAAATTGATTTATGAAGCCTGCACACCAAAGGAGAATTAGGAGCAGAAGCAAAACCTGGAGGTTGCGCCATATAAACCTCCTCATTTAAAATGCCATGTAAGAAGGCATTCTTGACATCGAGTTGTCTCAATTGCCAGCCAAAGTGAGCAGCAAGAGCAAGAACCAATCTGACAGTTGTAGGCTTCACCACTGGACTGAAAGTCTCCCCATAGTCTTGGCCTGGTTCTTGACTAAACCCTTGAGCCACCAACCTAGCTTTATGTCTAGCAACTGAACCATCCACACGTTTCTTGATCTTGAATATCCATTTACAGCCCACCATATTTTTGTGAAAAGGTAATGGAACAAGACTCCAAGTACCTTGAGATTGCAGTGCATCCAGTTCTTCTTTCATAGCAGCAAGCCACACAGGAGATTTCAATGCTGATTTGTAAGTAGTAGGTTCAACCAATGAAAGATCAATGTCAGCAGAACATGAGAGGGCATGAAAACAGACCTTCTTTTTAGATAATCCACTCTTGCTGCGAGTCTGCATAGGGTGCACATTCATGGAAGGAAGTGTATGCACAACAGAAATAATATCAGGCCGAAAGTGCTCAGTGGAAGTGCAGGGTTCAAATTGCATACCTTTGCTGAATTCAGAAGCCACAGGAATAGATGCAAAAGGTAAAGCAGTAGGTGCAATGGTCTCAGGAGATGAAGAAGCCAAAACAGACTCATGATGTGAATTAGAGACAACACTTTGAGCTGAAAATCCGAAGGAAGTGAAAGCAGCAGACTGAGTAGGGAAAAATGGAAGAGGATAGAGACCATTGCAGCACAGCCCTTTATACAATATTTTTCCCGTGATTTTGTCCTGAATCCAAAAACAAAAGGCATCAAAAATTACCCGACAGTTGTTATCCACACAAGTTTGATGAACTGACAATAAATTCTGAGATAACTTAGGCACACACAATACAGAATTCAATTTGATATCATGGCTAGATGTAGAAATAATAGCAGAGCCAACATGGGATACTGTCAAACCTTCACCATTTGCTGTTTGGACAGAATCTGTTGTGGGATAAGAAGAGCTTGCTGTCAAATTGGCCAAGTCAGGTGTCATGTGATTCGTAGCTCCTGAATCAGCAATCCAAACTGGAGATACTGTCTGTGTTGAGGGCTGCTGCAAGGGTGAGTATGCATTTTGTATGGTATACATGGCATGATGTTGATTTTGAAGAGGACCAGCTGCTTCGGACCCATTACCATTGCCAATGAAATTAGGACCATGTTCATTGTAATAGCAGTACCAGGTGGAATGGTTGGGTTTACCACACACAGTGCACCTAGGTCGTTCATACCCCCTAAAGCCACAAACTGGGGCTGTGTGTCCCTCTTTGTTACATAGTTGACAGACAGGAATACCAGAACCAGCATTGGAATGAAATGGAGCCGTGGGAAACACTGGAGAAAAATTATCAAGACCACTGGTAGGTGTGATATTTGGTTTTACAGTCATAGGGGCCCTTTGAAAAAATCCTCTCTGACCTTGATTATATCTACCTCTGCCTCTATTTCTATTAAATGATCGGTAACCACCACCACTGTTATCATATGAGTTAAAGCCATGACTACGAGACATGTATGTTTTAGAGGTTGTATTCATTGCAGCAAGGTAAGAAGGATTGTTTCCAATGCTACTTTCCACTATAATTTCCTCAGCCAAGAGCTGTGATCGAAAATCATTTAAAGAAATTACATTCTCTCTTC
Source organism: Salix arbutifolia (assembly GCA_025169955.1). Classification (NCBI taxonomy): domain Eukaryota; kingdom Viridiplantae; phylum Streptophyta; class Magnoliopsida; order Malpighiales; family Salicaceae; genus Salix; species Salix arbutifolia. The sequence continues at coordinate 25,826,833 of CM045917.1, read as the reverse complement.
CTCTAATAACACATCGAAAAGTATTATACTCAGCAGGCAATCCATTCAAAGCTAAAATAACTATATCTTCATCAATAAAAAACACCCCCGCTGCTGACAAATAGTCACGGGCCTCCTTAATTTTTAGTAAGTATTGGCTTATAGAATCAGTACCTTTCCTGATATTCTGCAAATTCGATTTTAGCTGAAATATACTGGTCTTAGATACAGTGGAAAACTGTTCTTTCAATCTTTGCCATAAATCCTTAGAACTAATACTCCCTATGGCACAAGACATTGCTACTGGAGATAAAGTAGCTGTAATTAGTTGCATGACAGCTCTATCATGCATTTTCCATACCATCAATTCATCACATTCAACATCAGAAGAAGAAGAGAAGGATGCATTGTTACCGTATGAAGCTGTAGAAGCAGGACACGGATGAGACCCATCTACAAATCCGAATATCCCATTACTTTCCAGTAGTAGTTGAATTTGGAAGTTCCAGTTCAAGTAGTTGGACTCATCCAGTTTCACATTGACAGACGCAGAGATGGAGGACACAAGATTGGCAATCGGTGACTGAAGAATTTGTAGTTGAGCAGCAGTTACCATTGTGGAATCAACAGATGATTTTAACTGGGAAGTGTAGTGAAAAAGAAATTTAAGAACAGTGGGAAATGATGACTGAATGATTTATAAGAGCTCAACTGAGACAATTTATGAATTTAATTTTGGAAGAGATGAACAGTATTTTTGAAGGATTTGGGTATTTTTGCAGGTGAAAAAGAAATTTAAGAACAGTGGGAAATGATCACTGAATGATTTGATAAGAGTTCGACTGAGACAATTTGTGAATTTAATTTTGGAAGAGATGAACAGTAATTTTTTTTTTTTTTTGAAGGATTTGGGTATTTTTGCAGAATCAACGAAATTGAGAAAAAAAAAATGGATCAATCAATATGCGTGAGCATGAAGGAGCTCTGATACCATGTGGAGATCGTAAGGTATATATTTGATACTCTGATTTGAAGAATCAAGAAGAGTCTGAGCTCTTTACAGACGAACGAAGAAGATGAAAAGAAAGGAAAGAAAATAGATAAAATCCCAAAATCACCTTTTCTGTTTCTCAAATATTTCAGCTTCCTTTACCCGTGAGCTACAGTACATTATATAAGTAAAATATCCCAGCTACAGTGTTCTTGACACTGTTGCTTGAACATTTACTGTTCAAATCGAAGCTCTTACTGAGCATCTTCAACGAAAAACAAAAAACAAAATCCCCACAGTAGTTGTTTGTTCAACCCCGAAACCCAGAAAACCCATCCACATTCACATCTACTTCTCCCTTGCCTGCAAGTTCAAAACTCACCAAACAACCCATTTCAAACCTTAAACCCGTCGAAAAAACCCAGAAAATCCATCATCATCCCAGAAACGTGATTGCTACAGTAGTGGTTTGTTACTGTAGCCACAAGTACTGTAGAAATCACCCGAAATCACAGCAATCAAGCCACAGAAACCTACCCATTATCAAAATCCAGAAAATCAACCACACAGCAACCAACTGGATTTTCCCAGAAAATCCCCAGAGTTTCCCGAGAAAACAAAACCAGATTGAGCATTTCTGGATTTTTTTTCTGTATACGAAATTATTTTTCGAACCGAAGAGAAACCCATCGTTTTTGAAAGACACCCACCGAATAACACCCACCGATTGCTGGGTTCTCTACCCATCTAATGAAGCGTATTCAGAAGGGACCAGTTCGTGGACTCTCACTGAAACTACAAGAGGAAGAGCGTGAGCGTCGCATGGACTTTGTGCCAGAGGGGATGATGCTAAAGAAGAGAAATGAAGAGCTGGAGAAAACCTTAAAATCAAGCAAGCAGAGGGAGGAGAAGATGAAATCAGAGCTACAAAGGGCATGGGAGAGGCTCCGAGTGGCAGAGGAGGCTGGCCGAAGGCTTGAAAATGGAGAGAGAAATGAAGAGAGACAGGGAACACGAGGGAGAGGCGCGATCTGAGGGAAGAGAAAGGGGGGAGAAATTAGGGCAAAATCTTTTGCCTTTTATACCTGACCGGGTGTGGGCTGACCGGGTTTACCAAAAATACAAAAATATCGGTGGACTGATGAGCTTTTTTTATTGCGGTGAAGCGGGTCATTCGAAACAACAATGGTACAACCTACAACGAATGTCGTTCATCCAGGCAAAATTGGTAAAACTTCTGCATTTTTTATCTTGAAACGTATTTCGTATCTCGAATCTCGAAGTTTTTATCTTGAAACGTATTTCGAATCTCGAATCTCGAATTTTTTTATCTTGAAACGTATTTTTTATCTCGAATCTCGAATTTTTTTATCTTGAAACGTATTTCGAATCTCGAATCTCGAATTTTTTATCTTAAAACGTATTTTGTATCTCGAATCTCGAATTATTTTTTTTTATCTTGAAACGTATTTTTTTATCTCGAATTTTTTTTCTTTTGAATCGTATTTCTTTGAATTGTATTGATCAAAGCGAATCTCGATTTTTTTTTTCTTGAAACGTATTTTGTATCTCGAATCTCAAATCTCGAAGTTTTTTTATCTTGAAACGTATTTTGTATCTCGAATCTCGAATTTTTTATCTTGAAACGTATTTTTTAATCTTGAATCTCGAATTTTTTATCTTGAAACGTTTTTTTTTTTTTTTGAATCGAATTTTTCTTTTTATGCCCGGAGGCTACAGTGCCAGTATTACTCGAACAAACGAAGAAACACCGAAATGGTATCGGTGTTATGACCTTTCCCATCAGAAGTTACATATACCCTTGGATGTATCATTCCGAGAATTCACACCCTGTTAATCAGGGGGAGTTCCCGGGTCTTCTCTTCAGGGGGAGAGTAACGATGAAGAGAACGAAGATATTTTGAGACTCCACACCCTGTTAATCAGGGGGAGATCACCATCGAAGATATTCCTTGACTCCACACCCTGTTAATCAGGAGGAGATCCCGAAGATATTCCGTGACTCCACACCCTGTTAATCAGGGGGAGATCACCATCAGAAAATTTACATTCGATAAAGCATAACCTTGTCACTTGGAGAAGTAAGAAGCAGAAAGTAGTCGCAAGGTCAAGTGCAGAAGTAGAATACCGGAGTATGGCTCATGGCGTGTGTGAATTGCTATGGACTAAACAGGTACTACAAGACCTTGGAATTGAGTATGGGACATCTATGGGTCTACACTGTGATAATAAGTCAGCTATCGAGATTGCGCATAATCCTATTCAATATGATCGTACCAAACACGTCGAAGTCGACCGAAATTTTATTAAAGAAAACCTTGATCGGAAAATTATACAATTTCTGTTTGTAAGGTCAGAAGATCAGTTTGCTGATGTACTCACAAAAACAGTTTCAGGAAAAGTCTTTCACAGTGCAATTAACAAGTTGGGCTTGATAAATATCTACGCTCCAACTTGAGGGGGAGTGTTAAATATGGCCGTTAATTACCTGTTATAGGTACTGTGTAAAGTAACAAGAAAAGTAATATTTATTCTAGCTATTTTAGTTTAGGAATTTGTTTATAAATTGTGTCTCAATTATAAGAGGAGGATCACTCTGAATATACAGAAAAATGTAGTATTTCGAATTCTAGGAACAGCTGTTCGTTTATGATGCAATGGAAAACTTGCGTGACAGGCCCTTTGGAAAGCGGAACGAGATCCAATCACAGTCAGGGCGGGAATACTTGACAAAGGAACAGTTAAGTCAGTGAGAGCAATCAATGTTCTTGGAATTGTTAGCAGTTAATGCGCGCTGTGTTCCTTCTTTCTTTTCCCCCTTGGCCGGGTAGCACTCAAAGTGAAATGATCAAGCCACGTGGATATTATTGTTTGCAATATAAACTCTTTTTGCCAAATTTGTACAAAATCTGAAATTGTTTTATTATGACAGGCAGCTTGTCTTATTTTAACAAAATCTGAACATGCACCTTCAGACTTTTTCTGCAAACTGCGAATGCTAATTTAAAATAGAAATAAACTAATGTGGGAATTAAGCATGTGCATGCTGGGTATAAATAGCGTCCCAGCTTTTCTTTTCGTTTTGTTTTTCCCGTGGGGTTCATCAAATTTATATTTGGTTTAATGACGGGAATGGAAGATGAAACATCAGTAATTAATAAGGTTCTCTTGATCACTTGCAAGTTGGAGTGGCTGGTCACAGTGCGGGACACAATGGAACTCGAGTGGGCTAGCTAGGGTACGTAGTGTTAAGGAACCATCTCACCTAAAAGCTTAAACTTGTAGGTGAAGTCCTAGAATATGATTTATATTATTCTCTAACATCCCTCTCAAGTGAAAGTCTTTTGGGCTTGAAACTTGCACAGACCCACACTACCTTGTGCTTGATTTTTATCAAATAGAATGAGGGTGGTGAGATTCAAACTCATGATCGCTGGGTCAACAAGGCTCTGATACCATATTAAATAATCATCTCACCTAAAAGCTCAAGTTTTTAGGTGAGGCCCCAGAATATGATTTATATTATTTTTTAACAAATAGAATGTCGAGATTTTAGCATCTACCACTGCACTTTAGAAGATACCTTCTTCTAAAAAGAAATCCACCAACTGCAGAATCAGCTGGCTGGAAAGTGGAGGTCAGTTTGCTCAGCCAACCAAAAGCGACAAGTGGGCGTGCCAATGTCTTAGTGCTCGGGGTAAGTAGAGCAGCATGCACGGGGGGATTAATGGTGGGATTGCTTTTACATGGCGGGATATGTGTTTCTTGCTGCTCATCTACATTCATTTACAGCGGAAGGAGATCGAGCAAGGGTAGATTTCCCAGTGTCCTAAGATTCATTTTAAAAACATATTGAAGTAATTAACATTTTTATTTTAAAAACATATTAAGCCATTTCATCTGTCATGTATATTAAAGTAATATCGAAATGTGAAACGGGTCTTCAGCAACCCGGCCGACAAAAAAGTTGTGACGATCGATGCCCGAAATTCGACATCACGACTGTAAAAAATGGATGAGACATTTAGAGAACCTTAGAGAGTGAGAGACCGAGAAGGCGAAGGGCTTTGTTTGCGTAAACTGATTCGATTATGACTTTTTCAGGTCGAAACAACTGTAAAAAAATGGGAAGAACGCTTGGTGCGCACGGCAATATAAAAAACAGACACAGCTTTTATTAAAGAGTTGAAACGCAATTCAAGTCAACTTTGGCATTGAAAATGAATTGCACTCTGTCTCCTTCTGTCTACAGCTTCATTACTTATTGTTTTATTCTGGTACACACCAAGTACGCCTCCGGTCAAGAGATCAAACTTGATTTTGGGACCCCAATTTATCTTCGTCCTCGCGGCCAGCATCATCGCCCTCCTCCTCCCCACCAGCCCACCCAATTTCGAAGGTGACATCCAGGAAATAGAGCATGAAAACCAGGAAAAAGCATGACAGAAACATTGGAATGGGCCCAAAGATCCACAAAAAGAGTGGGAACGAGAAATAAAAGGCACGCAGCCCTAATGACCAGAAATAGCTACCCCTGTTCACAGACCTGGCCACATACTCGGTACTGAGATGCTGATGGCGATGATTGAGGCACATTTTCTTGAAGGGCACGTTGATGAGGATGCTTGCATGGCTGTAGTACCTGATGGACTGCACATTCAGCAAGAATGCCACCAGGAAACACACCAATATTGAAAAGAACTTGATAGACAACCCTAACTCACTCCTGTCCCCAAACACAAAACTCCTCGCTGATTTATTCCCGCTGCTGCTTGACATCAGAACGGCAATAAGGGAGCTGAGCATGATGGCCGTTGATGCCAAAACGGTGGATGCCATTATATTGTTTCTCAGTGTCTGCACCGCGAGAACTCCATTCTTGGACACGTCCTGCGCCAACATAATGGTCAGTCTGCTTAATCTCGAAAAAAGATGGTCAAGAAACACAAGCATGCAATATAATATGAAATGAATAGGGATATGTGAGACCTCCATCATGGCTCGAACCCAGAAGCGGCGATTGATAGAATTGATGCCAATGACAGTCTTGGTGGGGTGCTTCATGACTCGATAAAGAAGCCATATGTGGTATGCCACCATAATAACAAGTCCCAAGGGAACCAACGAGTAATCGATAATTGTTTTCCCCATTCAATCTTCAATTTCCTCTGATTTTTGTTGATGCAGGCTGCAGAATAGAGAGAGGGAGATAAAAAGAATCCAAGTGTAACACGGGATCGAGTTTGTATGTGGACTCAGTTGAGAGAGATAAGCTACTGGGCTGGGGCGGATGGAGAGGGGAGATATTTCAAGGGATATTTATAGATGGATGGATGGACGAGCGACACCTGAGGGATTTTTTAAAACCAACTTACTTCCCAAATTTACACCTATATGATTTATAGATGGTTTTTTTAAAATATATATAAAATAAAAACAAAAAACATTTTTTTTATTTTTTTATATTAACACATCAAAATCATTAAAAACATTAAAAAATACTAATTTATTTTTTAAAACAAATATACTTTTAAAAACATTTTAAAAAAAAGTTATCACACTATATACGAAAACTTAGTGGTTGTTTGGTAATGAGGTTGCAAGGGTGATGTTTGAGTAAAATGAGTTTGACTGCCGTTTAGTTACACATGAACCACTACTTTTGTCATTATGGAATCCGCATAAAACCAAATTTGGACTAGAACTTGCAAAAAGCATTTGTGAGCTGCTTTGTCTACTTCTCAACACTCCTCATCACATGTCTCCATTGATAGACAATATGAGAATTATTGTTGAATAATTTTTGCCAAAATAACCCTTATCTGCGCCCTTACCATTGTTAAAAAATGGTTCAACAAACAGTGGAGTAGAATTGCTTGCTCTGATAGCACAACTCAACTTGTTATCTGCGCTACTCCAGTTTCATTTGCTTGAATGTTTACTATTTCTGCGCAAAAACAACCACAAAGAGTCGATTTGTGATCAAGGAGAGAACAGGAATTAAGATGTTGTTAGATTTCAATCTCATTTCATCCTTATCTCCTTTTTAACTTTCTTCGTGTGGTGATTCTTGCTTTTGTTATTTCAATTTTCTAACTACTATAGATTTGTTAACACCATTCCTTCAATGAATATACAACAGATTTGTGCTGAGAAAAGTGAAGGAATGAAGATCTTGTAACCAAACCTTCAACCATGAGTTTCATCTCATCTGTATCTCGTTTTGCATTGATCTTGTTCATGCAGTGATATGTCATTTTCTTATTTTAATTTTCTGACAGTTGTGTAATGTTTATTGGTTCTTCATTTGAATAAATTGCAAATTCATGTTAGGGAAAGTCAAGGAATCAAGATCGAAGGAAAAAAATTTGCACAGGTTTTTTTATCCCTGGTTCAATTCCACAAATTGTATCTCTTTTATTTACTTGAAATTTAATGTTTTTGATCTGCTGCCTCATTAAATGATTGTGTTTGCGATGAATTTCCAATGTTGTTAATTAATTGACTAGTAATTGCGATGTAAATGTCTTCTGTATCCATGTATGCTAATATTTCTTCCACTACAGTTAGGATAAAGATTACCATACACACACACACACACATACATAGATTTTGTGAAGATATATGCCTCATGTATGATTTTTTCGCTCCATTATCAATGTCCATTGCATTGAAAATAATGTTTGAAATATTATTGCATTTCAAGTGATTGAATTTGAATGAGGCAATAATTTATGGTGTATAGTCACTTGTCATTGAGCTTAATCAATAAGCATCAATACATGTTTGTTAATTGTAGATAATCTTTGTGTAGGCATAAATGGTTATGCTAGTTTGTCATTAATAAGTAGATAGGAGTGAAACATGGAATAGTTGTAAAAAAACTCAACCTGAACTAATGCACTTGCATACAACTTAAATATATTTACATTTGCTATTGCACCTGCCTCAAATTTGTTATTGTCAATTGTTTGCTTGGTTGTTGTATTAATTATTTGTTTTTTTGCAATTTCACATGTGATGGATAACTCTGCAAGTTACATTTGTTTATTTGCATCAGTTTCATTTGCTACTAAACTTACACGTAGTAAGCTTCATGAAATTGATTTGAATGAATGTCATTGAAATTGTTGTTTTCAGTTTGCTAAATGCTAAAATATTTGTCAAAATACTGTTTTCATTTGTCTATAATAATATTTCCAACAATAAATTACAATATCAAAGATTATGTACTATTATTGCTATCAATATTTGAATTTGGTCTCTTTAGTTGGTTGTTGTTGAAGTTGTATACGTCTTGATAGGAAAAATGTTGTTTGTATTGAAATAGGTTCTTATTGCATCCCCAGGGGGCATGACGTGGTGGTAAAGGGCTTGAAATCTACATTGCAGATCTCGGGTTCGAGTCAGGGTGTGCTCACCTCGTAAGAGTCTGAGATAACCAGGATTTTAGTCACTTAACCCGGACCCGCAAAAAGTGCCTAAAGGGGGCAAGGTTTCCTGAAATCCAAAAAAAAAAGGTTGTTGTTGCATAACATGTGAACTGTGTTACATTCAAACACATGTTGTTTAGTCATATTTTGTAAAAATATTGCATAACCAAGTTAGTTCCTTCATACTATTTAGTGTTTGTTTTAATGTTGATTTGTTTTTGTTTTCAAATATATAAAAGATATCATAGAAGGTCTTGAGTTTATGGATAAGGTTGTTTGAAACAAGAAAATGTTGCATATATTTTATGATCCATGCATTAAGGTCATTGAACATCTTTTAAAGAACAAATTAGTCACACGTTCACCAAAACACAGCTAAAAAACAAATGAGATGAATGTAGAAAGGATTAGAGGATATGGATGAAATTGATTTTTAAAACTGGTGTGGGTTAGAGTAATGAATTAGGTACAATATCGGATAGCGATGAGTGGTGAAAATAAAAAATTCAGATTAATCTTTGTCAAACTAACTATTCCATTAATTATTTTAATGTTTTATGAAAAAAAAATTACAAGATGTTTAATTTTTATATGTATTTCTTTTATGCAGGAATTAAAGGAGCTAAAAAATTCAAACATGCTAGAATAGAGTCATCTTTGAAGTTCAAATTTGATAGAATATATTCCAATATTACCACTATTGGACAGTTTGTATGGGCACCATCGTCAAAAATACTTGGTGAGAATGAAGTTGATTTGGGCACAATCAATGTCATCATTGATAAGGTTGATTTGGAAAAAGGAAGCGATGATTCAGAGGAGGATGGGATTTCAAATTTCTCAAATGGTATTTCTCGAATGGTTGGTGGGGTGAATATGTCGAACAACAACAACACAAGGAATAGTGACAAAAGAACAGAAAGAGATTGTTCTGAGTCGAGAGCTAGAAATAAGAAAACATTTGGAATTGGAGTTCAAATACTTTTAGAGTGGGGTCAACTACTTGAAAGCATATTGACTAAGAATGATTGTACTTCTTTGCATATGGATTAAAAAGGTTGTAGTATTTTTGAGGTTATGGTTGAGCTCCATTCAATACTTGAAATGTCAATTGATGATGATTTTCATGACTTCATTACTAAGTATCTAAGTTTGTGAAGAAAGAAAAAAATTGGTATAGTATGGGATGTCTCGAAGAGAAGTTCAAATGGCTGAAACAAATGTATGCGCGAAATAAAAATGCTTAATTAACATGGTATGACTCTGTTTTCTAAAGCGTTAATTTATTAAAAAAAATGTGCTACCTACATTTCATATGTTATTTTATTTTACATGTTTGCTAAAATATTTATATATCTTTACATTTGCAGAATAATGAGCTGAAAAATTTACGCTTAGTAGTTTCAATTTGGTGCGTCCCTGAAGTTTGTTTTCACTCGTTTTATTATTTAAATGTTAAAGCAGTGAGATGTGGGAATATCCAATTTGGTTGTTTTAAAAATATTTTAATTTAATAAATATTGTTGTAGTTCTTGAATTCTTAAATGAGTTGTTTGAATGTTATTTGTCTTTATTCAGATTGTAATTTAAAATTTTAGTTGCTGAAATGTTTTTTTAACTGTGACAGAAATTGGATTGATGCATTGCAAGATGGTTGTGAATGTCATTTATTGTACAGATATCCTTTACGTTTGAATGTTATTATTAACCGTAAATATATAATACATTTATTTTATGAATGTTTGTTTCAACAAATAAATAAGCAGATAATTAAGAAGTTAATGATCTGGTCACTCACAATAAAAATGAAGATAAATGTAATCACACATTCAATTAACAAAGAAAAAAAATTAATACATATTTTTCTTGAATAATTTAGAAAGAACAAAAAATGTAAGGACATTGAATCTTAAATAATTGATAAAAAACAAAACAATTGAAACATGAATAATTGCGACATATCACAAGGACATATATTTAGCTTTATAATAAAGAAAGAACAAAAAATGTGAAAAATAGAGGAGTACATATCCACATTTCAACGATGTCAGCAAAGAACTTCAAATTATTGAAGCAAGACATAATTGAATTTTTCTATATAATGGGGGGATGTGTATGTTATGTATAGCAATAACAATAACTCTCTCAACTACAAATATTTGAATTGATCTTGTTACATGTAAGGGTATGTTTTTTGTGGTGTTGACAGGTTTGTGGAAAACTTATTATTTTCAAGTACTTGATTTGTTTTAATATATTTAACTTTACTTTGTTTTCTTCTGCAACACGTAATACTTTATTGTATTTACTTGTAATGGAATATATGGATGATCCACACTTTAATGCTATATTTAGCAGAGATTTGACAATAACTTTGAAAGTGTTATGAATCGCGTTGTAAAATATATTAATTATTATGTTTATGAAAGTAACAATAGCTCATATGGTGATGATGAAAATGGTGAAGATGAAAATGACAATGACAACAACAATGACTATGATAAGAGTGACGACGATCATGGTGACAATGATGAGCATTTTATAAATTTTATAAGGTAGTAGTTATTTTATGCACGCTAGAGCTATAAAACATGTATCATATTAATAATATGCATAAAAAACCATGTATGATTTCATACAATATAGGGACGCGTTAGTTGAATGAGGTTTTAAGAGGTCATTGAAAATATTGTGTTAACGTGTTTCAGATGGACACAAATATTTTGAAGAGCTTATGTAATGATTTAAAAACACATGGTTTAATACCTTCTAGAAGGATGAGCATAATTGTGAAGGTCAAAATGTTTATATTTACAATTGCAGCTAGGACGTCAAATCGACAGGTGAAAGAAAGAATTCAGCATTTAGGAGAAACTGTGAGTAGATGTATCAAAAAAAATCCTTAAATCATTATGTTTGTTTGTTATAGATGTCATCAAACTAGTAGATCCAGAATTTACAAACACCCCATTAGAAATTGCAATGAATCTGAGATATTTTAAGGTATTTTTTAAAATATTGTTTCAAATTTTCTAACATAAGTCGTTTTTAATATGTTTTATACTAACATTGTATTATTTCAATGCAGAATTGTGTTGGTGCAATAAATGACACACATGTTCGTGCCACCGTATCATCTATAAATCAAATTCTTCTTATCGGACGATAATATGTATCAACACAAAACATTATGATTGCATGTAGTTTTAGTATTTAATTCACGTTTGTATGGGCATGATGGAAAAGTAGTTCACGTGATACACATATTTTTCTTGAAATTATTGAAAGTAGGAGTATTAAATTTCTCAAACCTCCAGAAGATGGTGATTTACTGTATCTTGAAGAGGTGATAAAAGAGGTGATAATTTGAGTTAATTAATAAATTTTTTTTGGTAATGATTTAATGAAAAGGTACATGGCGTTAGACGTCCCAGATAATTAAAGAGGCATAGAGCTTGAAGGCAAGTCTTTACTCTCCACTAATTGCCTAAAATCAACGTAGAAACTGGATGAAAAGAACGCGAGTAATTACATAGCTCCGTTAATTTGAATAACCAGTCAGTTCGCAAATTCTCCTAATAATTGATGTGTGAGCACCATAGATGTGTTATAGCAGCAGTAAATTCTAGCAATTTCATGCGACCAAGGATAAACTCACCAAACATTTTCTGCAAAGGAAAATTACCATCACTTGAGAAGCATACTTGACGGCAGTTTAGTGGTGGTCATAAAGCCATCTTCATAACGTCCGTCACAAATGCAGTTGCAATTTTGGCATGCAATCTATGAGACTCCACTGCTAAATAAGTTCTCCAAATTTATGCTGCAGCAATAGTGGGCGGGATTTTCATTCCTTGTCCACTCATTTTTTTCTGTTTTACAGAAATTAGGAATAGATAATCTATAATAAAGAAAAGCTATTATTATGTGATTCGATACATTGAAGAGCAGTGATAATAATCATTATTATGTGTGGACTCCCCAACGTGTATCAGCTTTTATTGCCAGACCTTCAAAGGTAAACAATAGTGTTTGGTATTAAGGTAAAGATTGATTTTCAGAAGTGTTTTTCACTTGAAAATACAACTAAATAATATTTTTCATTTTATTTTGTAAAATTTATTTTTGACAACAGCACATCAAAACAATCCAAAAAAAAAATGAGGCAATAAATAAATAAATTAAAAGCATGGTCACACCCCCCAAATACAAACAGGACCAAACTGTAAATAGATATGGCAGAAGTGAACAAGTTCAAAAAGAAAAAAAAATGGCAAAAACCAGTTGCTTTGATAAAGGATGCACAAGATCACGGCACAGAGCATCTCAAAGGTTCTTCACAAGCTCTCTCACCTGGACAAGTTCCTGAAATGATGCTGCAAAACAAATGGTGTCAGCAAGTATGATTTCAAACATCTCCTCAATTTCAACAACCCCAAAGACAGAAAAGCCAAAAGGGATGGATCAGAAATAGCCAGTTTGAAACTGTTCATAAGTTATGCAAAACAAAGCAGTGCTCCAAAATTTGGCAGGCCAATAGGTTACGACCAACACAAGACTCAATGCTCCAGAATTTTGATCTTTTCAAGACAGTTTTGCATGTGCTGATTAACATCAGCGGAGAGAGGTGCTCCAGATGCAAGTTTGTAGTGCTCAAATTTCATTTCGTCACACTTCAAGGCAGCAACTTTACAGGCCTTGATACTTCCTAGAACAGCAAGGACAAGAAAAATTGAAGAGAAAAGTTGAGTAAGGGATCTAATTCCCGTAAAGGAAGTAAAATCAGAAAAAAACTTACAGGAATGTTGTGATGAAATGGTAATAGTTTATTTTAGGGATCAATTGATAGGTTATATCATCGCAAAAATACTTGAACCCACATGGACATCAAATTATCAATCTATGTTTGATCTAATTATTTGTTTGAACTTTCTACCTTGATAACAGATGGCACGAAGTTTGCAGGTTAACGTAACCTTTTTTCTATGTTCTTTGTTCTATTTCTCTCCATTATTAATTTGCTAAAGAACAGTTTTCAACTTATCACTGAGTTCGGTTAGAGAGAGAGAGAGAGGGGGAAGAAGAAACTCACCACTTAGATCTAGTAAGTTGAATAGCACTGGGCAGTTACCAATGCGCCTAACCATGGTAATTGCAGACCAGACCTTTTGGTACTCCTCTCGTGAGGTTCTGATGATACATAGCTTGGTAATCGGATTCAAATACTTGACTGCAAATAACCCAGATTTAGAAGGGTGATAGAAGGTTTAATAGTAAGGTAAAGGGAAGTTTGCAAGCAACAGAAAACTTGAACTGGCAACAAATTACATACCTTGGAATGATCCAAGAGATGAAGCCAAACCACACTCCCCAAAATTTACAAGAATACTATCTTTAATCGCTTTTGAAACATTATATTGTGTTATTATAATAGGATCATCCACTCCAAGATCTCGATTTGGATCCAGGAAAACTTCTGTTACCATGTACCTATTCTTAAATCCCACCATGATCCTTCACCTAGCTCATAAAGACAATTTTTCCAGGATAAGCAATCAGCATAAAGAATATGGTACTTGGCATATGTTATATGAAACATGCAAGAAATCTAACAAACAATTTCATCACTGTGAAGGACTTTGTGCATGGGAAAAGATTAGTTTACATTGTACTTGGAACATTCTAAACCCCGAAGAGGGGAAATTACTAAATTAGGAGAGATGTGAATGAACTAAACCAAGAATGGCTGGACAACCAAAGTAAATGAGTACTCACAACCCTGAACCAATAAAATTAAAATAAAACAACAGCACCAAATTTCTATTAATAAGAAACATGTATTATTAACAAATTAGGTGGATGGAGAAGCTCCCAACTCCAAACTGAAATAACAATATATAATGTGAAGTAAACAATCAACTCTAAATTTAAACATAAATGCTAGTAACATAGTCCCATTCTGAGCCTTTAAGTTCTGTCTCCAATAAAATCAAAATTTCTGACAAGTAAAGCTCAGATAGAAGGAAAAAAAGAGTTGTCTAAAAAGATTAGCCCTTAATGACACGGCTCACATGCACTGTGTTAAAAAGATGATGATAAGCTTGTGCTCATCAGAGGAGAGAATCAATATAAGGATGTTTCCATGTTTTCAGCTAAGTAGTTAATGACCTGGTTATATCCAGTTATTTTTTATCATCACAAAAATGCAATCCAGGGCAATGTATAGTCAACAACGAATTCACAAGCTTTGTCATGGATATCAACTATACAAACATAAATGCCACATAAAATCACGTTCCATGCACAAGCAAAAAGAAAATTCCAAAAGTCAATTAAAGCAGGAGGCAGTGAACTTCACTGATGTAAGCCAAACTCATCATCTCTAACTTTAACATAACCACTCCAGCAATCATCTTTTTCATTTATAAATGCAAAGTTAACTTCACCAAGACCAAAAGAAGAGTTAAAAAAAATCAATTTAATAAATACTTGTAGACCACCTTAGAGAAGGGGAAGCACCAATAATTAATTAAGCTTGAACACTAGTTCACAGGTAAAAGAAAGGCAAGCCTAGCATTATTCAATCTCAACACCATAAAAGCTTTGCGATTAGGTGTTTTATAACAAATAATTGTATCCTCTCCTTTAAAAACTACAGTATCCCTACTTCAAATCAACAAGAAAAGAACAAGAGGAAGCAAACCACAAAGCTTCTTAGCATATTTAGAAAAAGCCTCGCACAAACTTTCTACGAGCGAATCTGAAGAGCTCACAGAACCTGGTGGCAACAAATACTCGTGGCCATGAGCTCCACGGGAAAATGACAATGAATGAGCAGATTATTAAATATTTCCTCTCCTCTTTCTTTGAACAAAGCCAAGGTCTTCCACATTCCTTTAAATGGAATCATTTCCTCCTTGTTTTGTCAATAAGCTCCACAGAAACAATATTCATAGAGAAGTACTTATTAATAGCACCCTTGTCCTCCTTCTAACCCATGTTAATTCCAGTTTGACATACTCTGTTTCTTTTTCTCTAAATAAATTCAATTACAAACCTTTTCAATTTATTAGATGAACATGTTGTACAATAAACAACGAATTGTCACTAAACCACGCACACACCACAGAATACTGATCAAGGTGCGAAAACAGAGGCAGCGGCAACAACAAAGGAAAGGAAGGGAAATTTTTTATAGAAAACTAATCACAATGCAGCTCATCTAGTAGCTTACCAAGTGGAAAATGAGTAAAGCTAACCCTAGAATTAGAATAATTATATATACCCATCACAAGTTTAAGAAGAGAGAGAATTTCACGGATATGCCATAATAGAACGTTTACCTACGTCAATGGTTTGCAATTTTACGACTTTGACTTAGCGATTGATGAATCCAATACACTCCGCTCAACTGTTTTTGAGGTAAGCTGGTGCTCTCTGAAGATCAACAACTGCGATCCGGTGAGGTAGATGGATAGGCTGGCCTGGGCTTGGAATGGGCTTTTTAATAATGGGTCCAGTGAGTGGAGCGACAACGACAGTAAGTGGCAAAGGTTGTCAAAAATATAATATATTTATTTATGTTCATGGGGTTTCATGGATAATACATACACCCACCAATATGCAATAAAAAAAAGTTGTTTGTGGCATTTTTAAATCCCTAATTAAACTCCATCCAGAAATCTTCAAAATACTGGGAAGTCTCGGGACAAAAAAAAAAAGGGAACCCATGTTGTAATGGGCCGAATCAATACACAAGCTGAAAAGTTAAAGATACAACGTGGATTGCCTTAGTTTGATAAGAAGAAAAAAAAGTCAATGCTCGTTTGAACAGAAGAACCAAACGAAAAAAAAGAAGAGGTAATTTCCATGAACATGTGATGCGAACTGAAAGAGAGTGGAGACAGAGGTGGTCGTTAGACACGTGAGTAGTTAGAGACAAAATTAAGATTAAAATTATTATAAAAAAAGGGAAGATTTATAGGGTAAAAATAAGGAGTTTGTGTACAGGAACTAAAGATTTATAGGGCTATCAAGGCCAAGGATAGTGGAGAGATAAACAACAATGGCAGGAGCAGACATCATGGATTTACCAAAACCTCCATTGGCAGATTGAAAGGGTTCTGCAAAGCCACTAACAGAATGAGGTCAAGCTCAACCGAGATGGAACTAAAGTAGTGCTCGAAAGATGAGGGTCCAGGTTGTCCTCTCTGGCTTTTTTTATATATACCAAATTTTCACCCTTTAATTTAGTAATGAAAATGAAAGGAAACGAATTACAATCATCATATATATTTACAAACACCAAGCAGACACTGAAAATTGTGTCTGGGCGTTTCACGTTTCAAACATGCTAAAACAAAACAAAACAGATCTGAGCTCCAAAATCAAGATTAAAATTATTAAAAAAAAAGGGGGGGGGAGATTTATAGGGTAAAAATAAGGAGTTTATTAAAAAAGATGATAAAAAGGAAATGATCCAAAAGCAATAATAAGCTAAAAACAACTGACTTGATTTGATCTGAAGCAAGCAGTAGAGAATGATGAAGAAGAAGAAGAAGAGCTATATATATATAAAAAAAAAATTAAAATACAAATTTATAAATGGGAAAGGAATTAGATGCGGCAGAAAATACAGCAGTATACAAGCAAAATCATAAACAAATTCAATTTATAAAAATCAAATGGAATCGACAACACTGTTCCGTTTTATCATATACAAGCTTAAGCCCTTCATCATCCATTCCAAAATCATAAACACCAAAGCAGAAGGGATTTTTTATTTATACGCATCAACCCTTCATCATCCATTCCAAAATCAAAAACACCAGCAAAGTAGGGAAACGAAAGACTTAACACTTAACAGAGCATGATAAGCCAGCCTACACCCACAGAGAGAAGCAAAATCATTCATCGAGACTGATACATCATGGGTTTTCATGGCAGCGGGCATGGGTGCACCTCACCGAGGAGTTTGTTTTGATTTCCAGGGTTCTAATTTGTTTTTTTTTAAACAGATGCCTTCTGAAATCTGAATCTTGAATTTATGTTTTTCAAATTCACAATTATAATTTATAACCCTATAAAACATTGTCTGCGAAACACACTTGATTATTCTCCAATATAAATTGTAAAATGGCCAACACATCAGCAAATGTTGCGCTTTTATGCAGGTTTCAAATAAAAGAGGAAGAAGAGAGTGCACCATGCACTTGCAGAGGACGTTGAAGAGAAGAGACAAGGAGCCAAGGATGCGATGATGAAGAGGACGTTGCACGGTTGCACTTTGCAGTAACGCAGCTTGCAAGAGCGAAGAGTGAAGACTGAAGAAGAAAGATTGGAGGGGTTGTGTCGATTGTTTTGGTTGCGATTTGGGGATTTGAGAATGGAGGCCGTGAGGAAGACAAGTTAGGGATTTGCTGTGAACTTCAGACAAAACGGTTTGGGAATTGGGGTTTAGTTTTCAGTTTTCAATTACATGAATTAATTCATTTTTTTAATGGCCGGAACATGTGGTGTAATTCCGAGTGTTTCTGCTGGTATTTAACTTTAATATTTGGTTGGCCAGAATTGAAATTAAGATAAAAATAATAATATTTTTTTTTATTAGTATGAAATGTTTCAGCTGCTTAATTTTCTTATAAAACCGATATCGAACCGAATATTTTTCAGAATTTTATAATCAGTTTTTATTATTGTTTCGGATTTTTCTGATTAAAAAAGTTGCAGAAGTCAATTTTTTACAAAACCAACATTGATTAATGAATTATCCTGATTATTATTCTTATTATTATTATTATGATTGTTAAATTATCACAAATATTATAACTGTCATTATAAATATTATTATAAATAATTCATATTCTAATTATTATTGTTCATATTATCGATAACATCATAATTATTGTTAAAAAAATTAAATTTTTATTTTTATTTTATAAGATTTATTCTTCATATTATTATATTAAAAGTATTTCAGAATACTAATATTAATTTTTTTTATTTTAAAAAAACATAGGTCATTTATTTATTTATTAAGATGTAAATATTAAATAAATATCAAAATATATAATTAGTCTGATGTATTTAAAAGAAAACAAAGCTTACAAATAATCATTATTTTGAATGTCTTATCTATAATAATTAGAAAATTCAACACCTAACAATATTAAAAAAGAAAAGCAATTAAAAAACAAAATAAATGCAAAACAAAAATAAATATTATTAGATTTAAAAAAATTATTTGACCTAAAGAATAAATTTAAGAAAAAAGAGAAATGATAATAAATATTAATTTCCAAATTATCACCAACACAAATTAAAATTTGAACATTAAATAAATAAAAACTTAATAACAGTGGAAATAAAAAAAATTGGAAACAAAAACTAAGAGCATGTATATATAAACATGGACAGAAATAGGAACTATGTAAGAAATATATATAAAAAATAAATGAATTAAAATAAAATCCAAGATTAAAAGTATAAGGACCAAAATGAAAAACACATATATAATAAATTTCATTTAAAACGACAAAATTGGAACAAATCTAAACATTGATACCGAACAAATTAAATAATTTAAAACAAAACCAAAAATTAAAAGAATGAGGACCGAAATGAAACTAAAATATATAATCAATTTGTATGGAAGGATAAGATTGAAACAAATCAAAACTTTGATACCGAAAATATTAAGGATTTCAAACCAATCCGGAAATTAAAAGACCAAGGACCGAAATGAAACTACAATATATAATCAATTTCAATTGAAGGACAATAATGAAACAAATCGAAACCTATATAATAGAAATAAGGACCATACAAAACAATTGAAAGATCAAGGACTAAAATGAAAAAAACACAATAAACAGCGATGTTGATGTGTGCTTATGCAGGTAGGAGAGAGAAAGGAGGAAAGAAAATTCAACCAGCCATTGACACGTCGCCAACCACCGTGTAAGTACACACCTCATCAGGAGGAAGATAACATGACTGAAAATCATTCTAGATATCGTTGGGCATTTTTGGATGCTGGAATACGCTGCATGCGCCTTTCAAAGCCCGTGTGGACGCAGAGATGGACAACGTGTCCAGCGATATGCCAATAGTAATTCTACAGAAAAAAGAATAAAAAAATAGTAAATTACCGGGACACCCCTACACTCAATTCTTGTTTTTTTGTCTTATATAGAAGTGTTTCTGTATTTGGCAATTTTTTAAAAAAAGTGTGCAGTTACCATTATGGCGCTTTGATTTATTGTGCAGTTTTGTTTTATTAGAGGGTATGTCGGTTTAAAAAAAAAGTGTGTAATAACCTTAATGCCCCCAACGATAACTGTGTATTTTTGTTTTATTAATAGATATTATAGTTATTTTACTGTGCAATGAAAGATAAAAAACTGAAAACATCCTCGGGCTTAGGGCTAAAAATACAGTGAAAGAGGCAAAATTATAATTTTGCTATTTTAATTCAGAATAACATTCTAAGTCTAGTTGCATAGTAAAAAATACTATTCGAAAACTTGTTTTGTTTTAGCTTTTGTAGTAGTAGTAGTCAAGGTAGTCAAACTCGCGAGTCAACTCGCAAACTCGTACGAGTTTGCGAGTTGGCTCAGCAAACCTGGTTGGACCGGAAAGAAAAATTGAAACCGGTCAAACTCGGTCAAACCCGGTCAATATCGGGTTGACTCGTAAAATCGGACCGGATCGGTCCGATTTTACGATTTTAAGATATTCGGATTTCGGGGCTTTCATTTTCAATTTTTCATTCTTTCATTTACAAATTACATTTGCAGCAGCTCAAATCAAAATCTTCTCTTCTCTTCTCAGCAAAAAAAACTCAAATCATCAACTCTCACCCCCAAAATCTTACCCAAAAATACACTTACCCACCACTTGCACATCTAGCCCTTGTTGTCCTCCACATCATCTGGACGAGGAGGAAGACAAAAAAATGGAGAAGAGGATGAAGAGATAAGCGGCGGCATAGGAGAAGAGAAATAGAGAATTAGGGATTTACCGTTTAGGGTTATGTCGGGGGGGGGGGGGCTTTTATAGTAGTTATTATAATAATAAAGTAGCCAAGTAGGTTTATACTTTATACGGGGGAGGAGGGGTTATAATTATAATTATAATTATAATAATAATAATAATAATTAATAATAATAATAATAATAATTAGCATAAAAAATAATTTTAAAAAAAATCCTATTAATTTAAGATAATAAATAACATTAATTAATTTCAAATACAACAACCATAAAAAAATATACAATTACTTGAAAAACATAAAATAAATAGTTTAAATTTCAAATCTCAAATACTGTGGGTCTTTTAATTATATTTAAATTTATTTTTTAAATTTAAATATAATTAAAAATAATAATTTTATTGTTGGAGGGTTTTTCAAAAGCAATTATTTAATTATATAATTTACTCCTATTAATTGTATAATTAAACTATATATAAAATAATTGAACTTTATTTAAAATAAGATAAAAAATGTCCATAATTATGCTATTTTGTATTCAGAAATATTTTACATACGATTTTACGATTTTGCTTCTTACACGATTTTAGATGTGATTTTACGATTTTTATACAGACAAATTCGGGTACGATCTTATGATTTTACGATCCGATTTTTCAGAGCCCTTTTTGATTTGTGTTAAAATCTCGATTTTGACTATTTTGATAGTAGTAGTTGTAGTAATAGTAATAATAATAATAACATGTGTTGTCTGTATGTTCCAAGAAGGGTCAAGTCAACGAGAGAGGGGGGCTCACATCAAGTTTTATGATTAAAATTCTATAAATACCCCCTCCTTCTCCAAATCCACTCCTGCCATTCACCTTCATTTTCTTGTTTTTCTTTTAATTTTTCGTATACGTGTTCTTATTTTTTTGAGAGAGAGAGAGAGTGCGCGCGCGTGTGTTAGGTATAAGTTAGGTTGTTTTGCAGGTGAGGAGTGGTAGCGTCGTCGATCGATCATTTCTTTTGGCCTTAGCTCTTCTTCTTCTTCGCTCTCTACTGCTTGCTTCAGATCAAATCAGGTCAGTTTTTTTTTTTTTTTAATTTATTATTGTTTTTCGATCATTTCCTTTTTATCATCTTTTTTAAAAACTCCTAATTTTTACCCTATAAATCTTCCCCCTTTTTTTTTTTTTTAATAATTTTAATCTTAACTTTGGAGCTCAGATCTGTTTTGTTTTGTTTTAGCATGTTTGAAAAGTGAAACGCCCAGACACAATTTTCAGTGTCTGCTTGGTGTTTGTAAATATATATGATGATTGTAATTCGAATTCTTGTCGGAATCCTCTTTCCTTTTCTTTTATTCTTACATAGAGAGAGAGAGAGAGAGAGAGAGAGGAATCAACGAGCAGAGCATATAATTCTTTTCCTTTCAATTTCATTACTGAATTAAAGTTGAAATTTTGGTATATATAAAATAAGCCAGAGAGGACAACCTGGACCCTCATCTTTCGAGCACTACTACAGTTCCATCTCGGTTGGCTTGACCTCATTCTGTTGGTGGCTTTGCAGAACCCCTTTTCAATCTGCCAATGGAGGTTTTTGGTAAATCCATGATGTCTGCTCCTGCCAATGTTGTTTATCTCTCCACTATCCTTGGCCTTGATGGCCCAATTCCTGTACACAAATGTGACTGCAAGTGTCAGAATGAACATGTCTTTGGCAACATGTACCGCTGCAGACTCACTGGTCTCACTCACATCTGTGACAAGAATTGTAACCAGAGAATTTTGTATGACAACCATTCTTCCCTTTGCCGGGCTAGTCGCCAGATTTTCCCCCTTTCCCCAGCTGAGGAGCAGGCTGTCAGAGGAGTTCGCAGGAAGCTCGATGCTGAGAATAGCA
Source organism: Salix arbutifolia (assembly GCA_025169955.1). Lineage (NCBI taxonomy): Eukaryota > Viridiplantae > Streptophyta > Magnoliopsida > Malpighiales > Salicaceae > Salix > Salix arbutifolia. The sequence goes on along the minus strand of CM045917.1, from coordinate 25,804,530 downwards.
ATGCTCCCACTGATAGCTGTTCTTTCAAGCGCAGGCGGGATGCACAGCTCCATCCTTCTCCTTTCGAGAGATCTTTCTCTGCTGTCAGTCCTATCTGCAGCCAAGTTGGAGATGGCATGGATATGAGCTAGATATAATATATCGTATACTTGAAATAACCCCTTCTCTTTTTATTCGTAATGTTCCTTTGAAGTTTTTCCTTTATATGTTTCATGGAACGGATATGGATGACTTTGAACTTAATGTTTGGTAATTATTACGGTGGACCATAAGAGTCCTCCTCCTCTATGTAGGAGCGTTATATTTACTTCTCATGTGTAATGCAATTTAGCGGTTCCAATAGCGTAGCTTGACTTTTGATAGGGGATCTTGAACTCGCTCCATCCATTCTCTTATGAACCTTGAGTTTAATTTAGTTTCATTCAAGCCCTCCTGTTCCTTTTCGAACTCTTAACAAACTACAGGTGCTTTCAGGTGTTTTGGAAGACTTGTATAGTATAGTATTGATTTTTAGCTATATGATTTACTTCATTTTGCAATTATTTTGTGTCTACTGTATTTTGATCTGTTGTTGTGGATGTGTTTATTTTGTGCATGTTTGTTTTGTTACCTTTGTATTGATTTTACCGAGCTTCATCAGTCTCTGTTTTTGCTGTTTAAGTTTGTGTTAATTTTTCTGTGCTATTTCTGCACTTTATGTTATTGGATGGTGGTTGTGTTTGGGTGCTGTTGGTTATGCAGCGTAGTCTTATCAGGTTATTCATATCAAGGGTCTTTTTTGCGTTGTTCTGTGGTCAAACTTACTTGCTTCTTTGCTCTACTGTGTCTGGTTTATTGCAGGTTGAAGATTAATATTGCGGTGATTTCTTGCTTTTCTTTGTTGTTGTTTACCTAGTTTTGCTTTTCCTATGATGGATGCTTTCCTGAATATACTTTTAATTTTGCAGGGGTTGGAGTTTATACAATTCTGGAGACTTTAAATTTACTTTTCTGTTGTGATTTATGAATTATTTTGTTTGAGAAAGTTTCTGAAAATTTAAAGTCTCAGGGCAGTTTGTTTAATCCTTTACAGGAATTTCTGTCATTTCTTGCTGTGGTGAATGATGTGGCATGGAACTGCTGATGGATTGGGAAGATGGTGCACTTATTTGAAGTTCACCTCTCCATTGTTGAAGAATTGAATTTGAGATACATGATGTCTTATTTTGACTGCTGGTTTGTTTTTTAACAGATCAGTGCCTCTACTTTATGATACAGGTATTTCAAGGTCCAATTTCTTGCTTATCAAATGATGTTGAGCTGTGTAGTACTGATGTTTCTCAGAGCCTACCTTATTGTCTGTTTCAGTCGAGTACCTAGTACCTTAACAATCCTGCTTTGTCTATTGATGTGGCAGATGGAACTTAATTGGTAGGACTATCGGACTGTGAATGCAGAGGCAAAAAGAAGTTTTCTTATATTTTTGATGAGCTTTCGGACTGTGAATGCAGATGCAAAAAGAAGTTTCTTATATTTTTGATGAGCTTTGAAGCCTTGAAGAGCAGCTAGCTAAGCTGTATGAGAAGCGCTGCTGGCTTTCAACCTCATGAATGTATTGATCAAGATGAGAACAATCTGCAAGTCCACATGGGACTACCCTATCAAGGTTACTTGCTAGTGGTGTTGAGCTCTGTGTCTGGCCTGGCCTGAAGCCCCTGAACAAGCACATGTCGAATGTACGTTTTGGACAATAGCGTCCCCTTCTGGTCTGAAACTACCCTCCCCTCCACCTTTTTTTTTCTTTTCCAATGTGAGGAGTCGTCTTCAGATTGGTGCATTTTGGATTTTTGTATTAGCACACCTTGTATCCATCCTGATAATGGCCATGAAAGAACACGCTTTTCCTTGTCTGTTCACGGTTTTATATGTTTCTCGTCCTGGTTGTAATTTGTCGGTAAACATTCGTCTAATTTGACCAAGTATGAACAAGGTTAACGATCGGTCATTCATATCAGTGATGAATACACAAGGCGGTTTTAACACGAGACTTGAAAAAAAGGATTAATATAATCACAGTTCATTAAAGGGAAAAAGAAAAGGAAAAGGAAAGCAGAGAGAAGAAGGGGTGGTGAGGGAGGGGTGTCATCTGAATCACATGATGGTGTATGGGCTTGTGATTCAAGGCAAATCCCTCCGGAGCGTGACTTTGGTATCAAGGAAGGAATTGCTTCGGCATGAGGCCATCCGGGTTAAAGAGATACCAACCCAGAAAAGTGATATTGCGGCTCAGGGTTCAGCCAAGGCAACGAAATTCCTCTCCCTGCTAGATTCTCACCCCCCATATCTATGTAAGCAAAATCTAAAAACCCTCTGCTATCCGTCTCTCCTGAGCCTCCATTTACAAGCCACCAGAATTCCCATAATGTCAGTTAAGATACCCCGGGCGGTACCTCTTTTCCCTCTAGTTTTGTGTTCTTTCCTCATCCCTGTCTCATGCTCCTCCGCGTTTACAATAACAAACAACTGCCCCTATACCATATGGCCCGGCACCCTAGCAGGAGCAGGCACCCCACAACTTGCAAGTACTGGATTTCGCCTGGATTCTGGTTATAGCATGCGCATTCCAAGCGTCCCAGGGTGGTCAGGTCGGATTTGGGCAAGGACAGGTTGCACATTTGACGAGTCTGGAAACGGCACCTGTCAAACTGGGGACTGCGGCGGAAGGCTGGAATGTGATGGCATGGGTGCAACTCCACCTGCATCGCTCTTTGAGGTAACCCTTGGCGCAGGGGATGTCAAAGATTACTATGATGTCAGCCTTGTGGACGGCTACAATTTGCCTCTTGTTGCCGCACCTGTTGGGGTTCATGGTGCGTGCAATGCCACTGGCTGCGTTTCAGATATCAACATGGGTAAGATTTCCAAACTCCAACTAGATTTCATTGAGAACATTCTTCGGCTCCTCGGTTACACAATGACCTAGCCCTCGAAACTTCTCATCCCTGAAACTTCAATAGGTTGCCCAAAGGAACTTCAGCTGGTCGGTGATGATGGTGTAGAGGGAGGGGTGGTTGCATGTAAGAGTGCATGTGATACCTTTGGGCTGGACCAGTACTGCTGCGCCGGGGAGTTTGCCAACCCAGCCACATGCCAGCCCTCCTTTTATTCAACCATTTTCAAGCGAGCTTGTCCAAGGGCTTATAGCTATGCTTTCGACGATGGTACCAGCATTTTCACTTGCAAGGCTGATGATTATGCCATCATTTTCTGCCCCACAGCCAATGGGTAATTCTTCTTTTCCTCTTTATTTAGTTCTTCTGCTGGGATCACAAAAAGATCTTGTTTTTTCTGCTTCTCTTGAAGAAATATAATATTAATAATTAATCTCTGACACAGGATCAAGACACCTGATGGGGCACAAGCAGCTTCTATGAATCCCAATCCCAGTAATGGGAAGACCATGAAGCTGGTTTCCTCCTCAAACATTCTCCAACCTCTTCCACTACTGTTCCTTCTTCTAATCCTCTATCTAACCTTGTGCGCATAGATGGGATCTTATATGCCTTGCCAGGATGGAGCAATTCCACAAAACACATTCTTGCCTGTATCTGAACGGTGAACTTCACAAATCTTGCGCAAGGATTGGCCACATAATACACTCAGCCAAGAGCACTAAGAGCTATTCCATGGAAATGCATCCTTTCGCATAATGAAGTTGTCATTGAATTGGTTCACAATTCTATAGCTCTCAAATTGAATTAGTTTATAGTGTTTCCATTGTAGAAGCAGCAAATTGGTAGGTTGTGACCAGACACCAATTTACTGGTATGAAAAAAAAGAGTAAAATAACCATCAGTTCTTTCAAAAATAAATTAAATAAGCTATGATGATTAAATCCAACAAGCAAAAAACACTAATCAAATATGTGCAACGCAAGTGTCTTATATTTTAGTGTTGGCTTTCTTCGAGAGTTGGGTCTTCTTTCTTACTTTCTTTACTGGCCGTGGCTTTCCTACTGCAGTTTTACCTTTCTTTCGAGCCACTCCTTGCATCCAAACTTTCATAAAGAAGCACAGATGAATATATTGTAAAGCTAAGCAAAGAACAGTTCTGGCAGTTCACTAAAGACATTGAATTATTAGAAAAAGGTTTAGAAACATACAAATGATTTCTCAGCTTTTCTCTTAATCTTTCCATTGGATGGTTCTTCAATGTCCTCATTCTGATCAGTTAGATGAGCAATAGCCTATGTTATCTTGTCAGTCTCATCTTCAGAAAGAAAGAAAAAACCCCAAGGGTTCCTACTCATACAAGTCATTTCAGCGAACTACAAAAGTGAGTTTTTTTTCTCAAAGGAATATTTCTTAAAAAAGTAATCACGTTAAAGAAAACACTAAAAAAAGCCCTAATCTTCAACCATAGTTTCAGATTCATAAACATTAGACTGCGTTTTAAGCTGAATGAAGTCATTCATGGTAGCCTCTATCTGATCAAGCACGAACAAAAATAATAAGATGAACCAATGTGAATCAGGGGACCAAGATGGGGACGAGAAAGTGAAGAGAGGGGAGGATGTTAAATTTGCAAATCAAAAAATTCAAGTAGAGATCCCTGACATACAACGTAAAATGTTATGGAAGGAGCTATTGTTGTTCTGCCCGAAACAATAAAGTTAACAAATCAGAAGCGAGCTCTTCATGGAGGTATGCATAGCAAAAAGATTAGGAGGAGGTTTTCAAGGTGGATATCGAAACGGAGAAAAAAATCAAGCAGAGGTGAAAAATGAGAGAGAAGAAAAGCACAGAAGACCCTAAGTAATATTCTCGAGCTACTTTCTAATGAAGTTTAGTTATAGCAACATCAACATTATTGCTGTGAGCAAAATCTGGGAAATCATGCATAATGATTCTGAAGGGAGAAAGACCTTTCATTTCTGAAAATCTAAAATCTGCCACTAAGAAATGGTTGAGCTCTCTTCTGGTTCTATTAGAGGGGAAATATTGGAAAAACCCTACCAAATCACCATAACAAAACAAAGGACACCTTTCAAGTCAGGGTGCATTTCAGAACTTCCAGATGAGGTATCCAGAATCACTAGTCGCCCAAACAGCCCCCATATCACCACTTCAATCAATGGATTCATCTTCACTCTCAACAAGTGCCCTGTTTCATAAAGCTTTTAATTACTCTCTAATGTGCTTGTGCATCATGAATAAATTTATGTACTCGTTTCTTTATACACATTGATTTATATATTTTGTGGTGAAATCACAGTAGCACCAAATCAGAAGCATGGCCATTATTAAGCAGGGCGGTACATGGTCCAGAAAACAATGTCTAAAGGACACACCAGAAGACCAAATAACTACAAATTATTAAGACAAAAGACCTAACAATACACAAAAACTATGTCTATTAATAATATATCCAAGAGCACTTTGAAATTAGGAAGTTAAATGATATCTATAATTAAAGCAGATGAACAAGAAGTGATAACCAAGACAAACTGGAAACCTACCCTGGGACGCTGGACTTTTTCAGAAAGCACCAATGGTAACCTTGATTTCGCTAACATAAAATGTATTGTTTCACCTTTTCTTTTCTTTTCTTTTCTTTTTCTTTGCTCCCCCCTTTGCTTTGGAAAGCTTATTCAACGGAGAGTCGGTACTAGTTGGAGCAACTAGATGGTTGTCTTCGTCTAAGGATGGAGAATCAATTGTATCACCCCTAGAAGGACTAGCCTTGGAAGAGGCTGCTGAATCAGAGGACAGTGCCAGAGTTGAGGCCTGTTGGGGAAAAGTTGAATGAGTTAGAATTGGAAACGCTATAACAAGAGCATAATTAAGCGATACTCGTATGCAGTTGCGACGAATTGACACATAATTATTGGTTAATGTTCTTGGTTGCGGGCTGGGAAAAGGGGAAAAGAAGAGACCTTGAAAGAAGGCAGCCAGTCTGGAGAATCCTGCCTAGAGCTGTTGCTCATTTTGGTTGAACTCTACTGCTTTACTTTAGCAGCCATCAAATCTCAACAACAACAACAATCTGTAAAAAAAAATCATTCATCTTTGATTATCTAATAAAAACGCACGAAATGGAAATTATGCAGTAGTATGGAATGAACTCGTAGATGCAAACCACTCCACTCTCGTTTTATTTTCAAATTATTTGATCCAATAAAATAAATAAAAGGAAAATATAAGACTGGAACCGGAAAGAGAGAAATGGTGCTGCATGAATCAATATCATAAAGTGAAGTGAAAGAAAAAGAAAGAAAGAAAATTGAGAGAGCAATATTTAGCAGAGAAGAGCAGCACAAAACAATCAATGGCGTCCCGTCCAGTCTAGGTCTGAGCTGGTCCGAGAGCTCATTCTCCCTCTCCCTGTGATGGGATTGTGTTGAGCGCCATTGCAGTTTGCATGCTTGCAATTGCATTGCTCTTTGCTGCTTACAAGTTAGTTACAAGGTCAAGGACGAGGACTTGGAGAGGATAATGGGCCTACACACCCTTACTAAACTTAAATATGATCCGCCGGCCCAAAAGGCCCTTCGTAGCCCTTCCCACACATGTATTTACCAAAATTATTACGTTAACTACCCCTGTAATCATATCATACCAAATTTGTGTTAAAATGAAAAGAAAAAAAATACAAGCAATTAATTATTTAATTTATTACAAAAAAGGGGAAAATCGATAACACCCAAGCGGTAGATAAAAGGAAATGAAGGGAATAAAAACAAAAGCAAGAGAGAGGGAAGTCTTTCTCCTCTCCTGTATCTTTTTCTATCCACATAGCTCGAAGCAGCGGCGGCAGCAACAAACAGTGGTAGGAGAAAGAAAGAAATGGAGCAGCAAGGTAAACAAGGAGTGATTGTGTCCAAAGTGCTACCCAATCAAGACCCAGTTAAGTTCGTACAGTTCAAGTATAAGGAATTGGAGGATGGCTTTAAGTCTTGGTTGTCCAAACAGTCGTTGCTTGTCGAGGCTTTCGTTGTCACTGCCACCAGCGGTGTTCAAGGGGCTGCCATCGGAGCTATCATGGGTACCATCACCCCTGACATTTCTTCCTCTATGCCAACTCCTCCTCAGGCTGCCCTCAACCCTCAAGCCATGGCCTCTCTCAAGCAAGCTCAAGTACCCTACCTGCCTTGCATACTCACCCCATGCTTCTTGCTCTTCTTATTTATTTTTCTGTTTATATTTTTACCGCACTTGAATTACTGATCTTTGAAATTGGAGAAGATTAATTACCCTAAATGAACATCTTAAAGAGAAAAACTTTTTTTTCCTCCGATAACATTGAATTAGTTTCATCATCAAGTTACAAGGAGATTGTTATGAAAGTTTTTGAGTTAGATAAAATAGGGTTTTACTCTTTACTGCATCGTAGTTAATTTTTCTGAACTTTCTCTGCTTAAACATAATTGCGTGGTGCCATATATTATTTGCTTCTGAATCCATATATTTTGGTAGTGTTTCTTCATTTGTTTGTTTTAATACTGTGTGATCTTGGAAATTGGAATACTAACTCACAAGGTTGATGAGGATCCCTGTGGAAAAATCTACCAAGCAGTTTTTGCTTCTAGTAATGTAAATGGTGACTTTCTGTTTGGTACATATGAGTTCTATGTCTCACATACTTTCCCTTGAAACTCGTTTAAGGATTCCAAGGAAGAATGTGGTGGAGAGGGCAAAAATCCTTCAGAATTGGTTTATTCTTGGAGTTATACTTCTAGTCAATATATTGAAGTAGATTGATTACGTGGTGACTGGAACTAATTGAGACTGCTTCCGTGAAGAGTTTGCTAATGTTTAACAAACAATATGCTTCACCTACAGGCTTTAGCTGGTGGTCCCTTAATACAAGCTCGCAACTTTGCTGTAATGACCGGAACTAATGCTGGTATAGCCTGTGTCATGAAGAGATTGCGTGGCAAGGAGGATGTCCAATCTAGGTTAACTTTTTCTGCATCCCTTTCCTTCGCTTAAGTTCTTCTTTTTCAGACAAGAATCTTTTTTCATGTCTTCATGTTCTCCTTAAGAAAATGATCGACCTCATTAACTGTTATTTTAGTTGAATTTCATTTAACGTATTATGGTGACTCTCTGCACACAATTGAATACTAAGAACTACAAATGTATAAACTAAGCTGTCAGAGATATTAGTTACCATTTTTTTTTTATCTATTTATCATATGCTTCTAATGGAATTTATTTGAAAGGGGAAGAGTTTGGGGCTTGAATTCTATAGTTGTGTCAAAAGAAAAGACTTTGGAATAGAAAAGATGAATTAGAATGCCAGAAAATCTAGCAATGAACGGACCAGTGCTTGACTTGTCTTTCAATGCTATATCGTTATTTTCTACAGCCAGTATAGATTTTACTCAGGAAAATTAGGTCTTGAAAGGTAAAAACTAATCATGGAAATTCAAAATCATTGGTAGGAAATGGAATACTTTTGTGGAAGGATACTGTATATGACTGGAGATAAGGTAAAAAAATCTCCAATTTTCTTTTGCTCAAGGTACTTTAAGTTCCAAGATTTCTTATCCTGGAGTGTTTTAAGGTGGTGTTTGGCATTGCGGTCCAACTGCACTTTTAATTTTTTTTAACTTCAAATTAATTTTTTTGTGCGTGTTTTTGGATCGTTTGATTTGCTGGTGTTAAAAATGAATTTTTAAAAATGAAAAAAATATATTATTTGATGCATTTTTAAGCGAAAAACAATCTCTACAACACTCTCAAACTGGCTCTAATTCCAATCCTTCACTATTCAAATAGCAATGAAGCCTACAAAAATGTATCCATGCCTCCACGACCTTAGAGTATTCAAGCATGTTCATGACCTCTCCAGAATATTTTTCTGTTTCTTTTTTCATTTTAACTCTTGGAAATATAAAAGACATGCAATACGTGTCTGGAGTCATCTGACCCAAATTTCTGCTGGATTATTTCAAGCATGGTTGATGATTACCTATTCTTGCCCACTAAATATTATAAATTTATTGTTGCAGCATGGCTGCAGCTTTTGGTTCAGGTGCCATGTTCTCATTGGTGAGTGGCATGGGTGGCTCAAACAATGCTACAAATGCAATCACTTCTGGACTTTTCTTCGCATTAGTTCAAGGTGGTCTTTTCAAGGTAAAGATTTAAGGGAAGATTCATCTTTCTTTTCAACAGAATCACATGCTACATTCAGTTTTCCCATTTTTCAAATGCAAGTTGTGAGTATGGATTGAAAAAGCATTGTATTTGATATGAGTCCTATCGAAATTATTCTTTGCATTCATATAAAGAAGCAATCTGTTCTGCAGTCTTGTTTCTATCTTGAGATTATTGTAAACCATGTGCTCTAACAACTTTCTTTTGGTTTTACCCTTGCCAATGCTGAGATAAACTTTTTTGTGATTATTTAGCTGGGGGAGAAGTTCTCTCAACCACCGACTGAAGATTTGCACTATGCCAGAACAAGATCCATGCTAAATAATCTTGGCCTCCAAAATTATGAGAAGAATTTTAAGAAAGGGTTGTTAACAGATCACACCTTGCCTTTACTGACTGATAGGCAAGTTGTTAGATGATCTAGTCTTCATTCACCTTCTCTACGATTAATGTGCTGGTGTTCTATCAATATTTATCAAGTAATATATCATTATTTATTTAAAAATCTGTGGTGGTCATTGATTGCTATCCTGTGTGTTGGGTTTTACAGTGCTCTTAGAGATGTGAGAATCCCACCTGGACCAAGGCTTCTCATTCTTGATCATATTCAAAGGTCTGCCTCGTATGACACTATTGCCTTTGGTTATTGTGTTTTATCTGATTTTGAGTAATATTTCTTGTTTAGGGACCCGGAGCTGAGAGAGAAGACTGGCAAGCTGTGATTGATGATGTGTTAACAAATGGTTTAGCTGTTGTCTTTAATAAGATAGCCTTTTTCTCGTGAACTATCCTTCGAATTCAATTGTTGTTCCATCATCTAAGGAATTTTTCTTGGATAACATGCTAAAGATTTAAATTTTGGTAAAGGTTTTGATTGCTTTGGAGCCATGAATTGAATGATAACACGCCTGGCCATGTATAAATATTTGGTTGAAGCATGGGTGTTGTGCTTGCCCTTTGGGAAGGAAGGTTTTGCTTGGAACTGCGTGTCAGCATTTCTTGGGGCATTCTTCCTAGTCCTGCTCTTTTTATCCTTGTCACAAGTATCAAAAACTCTTTTTCAAAATTCAAGGTTTTTCCTTAAAATTGAATGAGGTTTTTCCTTTCTTATTTTATCACGAATCCTTCCAACAAAGCAGTTAAACCATTCTTCCCTCGAAAATGGAACCAAAAAAAGTCTTAGGAAAGACAGTAACCACTCCCAGCTCCAGTGACGTCGCTTCCAAGAGAAGTGTCCAGTCTCCAGGGATCTTTTTTAATCATTTATAGGTTTTTGATGGGCCTGGAAAGGACAGATCTTATCAAAGGTGAATTCGCCAATAGTAAAAAAAGCCTGTCCGAAAGCCTGTGCCCGAAAGAAGTTAAAGACCGAGAGTGTTATGGCCTATACTGTTTAATATTGATGTGGCGATTGTTGTTTTTGGTTGCAATTATATCTAAATAATCTATTTTTAACATTATAATATCAAAAACAATCTAGGTTTTTTAAAGATTACCACAGGTGCATCTAACTAAAAATCAAAGAGCCCAGGTAAGTAGTAAGCCATGTATACCGAAAAGCAAGTGATTGAAACGAAATCAAGATCACCACATCAGGATTGCCCATTAACCTGGGGAACCGAAAAAGCAAGTAATATGTCCTTTGCTGGGAATTTTTTTTAACCAGGTGTACAGATATGGGTTTTATTTTATTTGTTCAAGATTGAAACTGTGTATGTTTTGATCATACTCTGGTAATGTTTCTTCCTTGTTTTTATGCTATGCTGTGACAATCTTTATGCGATCGTTTTCTATCTGTTGGAGAAAGCAGCAAGTATGGTGGATCCTGATGTATGCAATAATTGAACTAAATAGTAATTACTCATTGCTTTCCAAAGCTCAGCAACAGAAATTCCATTGCTGAATATTATTCAATAGCGACAATTACTTTAAGCAACAAATTTCTTTGTTACCTGCAAGAACAGATTAATCCGTTGATGAAAGACTTCTTTTTTAGTAGTGGCAATTCATATCTAGAGAGAGACCGAGACCTAATCAGCATACAAGGGTACAAGCAAGGAACATATCTACCTGCTCTCAAACACATGCTGGTAGAGGAGCAAAAATGAGAGGAAAAAGAAAAAAAATGAAGAGGGGACGGTGATGATATTAATTGATTACAGGATGAAGATGGAGAGGATTGTGGGCTTGGGAGAGGTCGTTCATGAGAGAGAGAATGCGGGAATGGTAGGCACGGGCTTGATTGACAGCCTCGGCCTCCAGCTCACCCAGCTGGGAGCAGAGCCTCTCCTCAGCCTCCTCAGCCACTCTGAGCCTCTCCCATGTCCTCTGTAGCTCTGAAATCATCTTTTCCTCCCTCCGTTTGCTTTCTCTGAGGGCTTTCTCCAGCTCCTCATTTCTCTTCTTTAGCGTCATCTCCTGATCGTCTCCATCCATTTCCACTGCTACTACTACTATTCTCTCTTCTTCCCCTGTCTGGGCTACAAGAATTTTCTTTAGCCACTCAAATTTTCTCTCTCTTGGTTTATGGATGGCAGCAAGATCCCTGACGGCTATTTTTATAGCCACGATCAGTCGTGTCCAGGTTCAATGTATCTTCTCTCCCAATCTCCAAAAGGCTGGCAATCACCATTTCGTCTCCGCGTGTCTGCTTTGCTTACCTATGTTTACACTTGTATTTATTTTAACAAGTTTTTGTTTATAGATAGTGACAGGCAGAAAAAAGAAAAGTAAAGTAAATGGTCAATGGGTGTCCTTTTTCGTGCGTGTTTGAGAACGCTCTTAAAATTATATTTCTTAACACGCTGATTTTTTATTTTTATTTTTTGAATTGTTAAAAATAATTTTAAAACATAAAAATATTTTAATATAATTTCAAGCAAAAACAAACAATTCAAAAAAATAAATTAATCTACCATCTAGAAGCAAAAAATATTGTCCAAGTGTTTACTTGGGCTAGATGTTTGGAAGTCATTTGGAAAATACTTTTGAAAAAAATTAAAAATTAATTTTTTTATTTTAAATTAATTTTTTAGTGTTTTTAGATCATTTTTATGTGTTGATTTCAAAAATAATTTTTAAAAAATAAAAAAAATATCATTTTAATAAATTTTTAAATAAAAAATAATTTAAAAAATAACTTTAAAGAGAGTCTAAAAAGCTTTCTCAAATAAGTTAACTTGGACAAGGACAAAAATAACTAATTGGTTCTCGGAGGTCTTCAATTATATATATACTAGCAAATTGCCCGCGCGTTGCCGCGGATATTTTTTTTGTATATAATTTAACATAATTAAATCTACAACGATAAATTTATATGATATAAGTAAATAAAAGTTATAGATTAGGAGATAAAATGTTTAAAATTTTGAGTTGAGTTTGTCACGTAAGCATATATTACATCTTTTATAATATAGGTATTGCGTTATAAACGACCACAAAAGAGTGCACACTAACATTAGAAAAAAGAGCAAAATATTTGAATAAGAAAAAAAAATTACTGAAATCATTATTGTGCAGATAATAAAATTATAAAAATCAATTAATAGAAAGAGCAAACAAAAAAACAAAAAAGGGAAAAGGAAGCAATATTAATTTAAAATATTATAACAATAGCAACATCAGAGTCTTAACATTTAAAATTATTATTGCCGTTAGAATAAAAACAACAAAAATTATTAAATTATACCGAGGGAAAAAAATAAAAAGCATGAACAAAACAACAAGCAAGAAAAACCAATTAAAAAATTATTATTATTATTATTATTATTATGAAAGAAAAAATAATCACTATTATTATAATAATAGAATACATAATCACTATTATTATAATATTAATAATAATCACTATTATTATTATAATTATAATTATTATATTAATAATGAAAGAAACAAAAATCAATGAAAGACTAAAAATATCCTAGAAACTTTAACAAAAGATAAAAATAAAAATAAAAAATATTATCATTGTTATTACTGGCAAATTTTTTTTTATAAAATTATTGGGAGGGAAAAAATAACAAAAGAGTAAGAACGAAAAATAATTAAATCATGATTACTATTATTATTATTATTATTATTATTTTAAGGAAAATGATCACTAATATAAATAAAATTTTAAGGAAAATTTAAAAAAAAAACTTAAAAGATTTTTAGAGAAAAATAAAAAAAACAATCACAAAAATTATCATTAGGATTGCGCAAATAATAAAATTATAAGAATCATTTGATCAAAAAAACAAATAAAAATAAAAGAGAAGACAAAAAAATGAATAAAGAGACAAAATGAGCAATATTAATTTTAAAATGATTACAAACATAAATGAAAAATCTAGGATTTAACCGATTAAAAATCAAACCTCAAGAAAAAGAGATAAAAACTAAAGTCATAAACTAAAAGCATAAATGCATAAATGCTAATAAAAAATAAACATTGTCAAAATATTAAAAAAAACCAAATGAATTAATATCTAATAAAAAATTAAAAGAATAAGGACCGAAATGAAAAATGACATATGTAAAAATCATTCTAATTGAAGGATAAAATTAAAAAAAAATACTTGGAGGACCAAAAATAAATAATGACAATTGATGTCATTGAAGAGAAAAATTAGAAGAAGAGGGACCGAAATCAACATTTATATATATAACCAATTTCAATTGGAGGACCAAATTACATAAATCAAAACTTCCGTACCGTAAAATTTGATGAAATTTTCAATAAATCAAGAATTAAAAGTTGAAGGACTGACATGAAAGCTCCGTATACAATTAATGTTAATTGAAGGGCACAATTGAAAACCACAAAACTTTAATTTCAACAAATTAGCTATCAAAACGAAATTAAAACTCCAGGGACCAAAAGCAACTGACCACAAACATTAGGGACTGGAATTGACTTTGCCGCGGCAGGAGAGAGAAAAACGACAGCCGGGAAATAAACGTCCGCCGCCGATTAACCGGACATATATGGCCGGAACGCGCCGCGACGGACGATAGAGGACCTTCAGGCGCATCTTCTGGCACGACGGAAGTGCATTTCGGACGCCGTTAAGACGCCTCACGCGCCGCCTCAATGGCGCGTTCGCGTGGAACGCCGCTGGCGCGGCCAGGAGACGCGCCAGCTGTCCCCCCGGTCAATGACCAAAACAGCCCCGCCCCCACTGGTATTTACAAAAATACCGGAGGAGAAAGGACGCCCCAGCCCCCGTGTACTGTGCAAATTTTTGTCGTTATCGGGGGCTTTTTCCGTCAGAACACTGTTCAACAAAAATGTGAAAATCCGATGGCACCCCTGTGTCCTGTGCGCTATTTTGTCTTTTTCGAGGGGCAGATTCGTTAATACACTGTGCACATTGCGGCTATTAAAAAAAAGTCAAAAACCGAAAATACCCCCATAAACTAAACACAAAACACCGGATGACCAAGCCCAATTTCGTCTGTGCACTGCCACAATCCACAGTGAATTGTGAGACAGTGCACAGTGTTCCGAACAGTAAAATCGCCACGCCTTTTAGTTGTTTGTTAATTTAATCTTTATTTTTTTAGTATTAATCCTCATGTTTTTAAAACTTATTTTAATAAAATACAAAGAGACAAAGTTATAGTTAACTCTTTATTTACAAATAATTTCAATTACTTACCTTTTCTTTCCTGAGGAAAAAACAAAGAAAAGGCTTATCCTTTCATTATCACTGAGAGTATAATTTATTAAAATAACTATAATTTCAAATTTTATCTGACATGAGCATCAGCCAGATGAGATGATTGAAAGTATACTTACGATTATTTTTAAAAATATTATTTATTTAGAAATATATTAAAATAATATATTTTTTTATTTTTTAAAAATTATTTCTTAAAATAATTTAAAAATATTAATTTTTTTAATTTAATTTTTTTAATTTTTTTGATAAATACTTTCCAAACACAATCTCAGCATAAACTAATGGGATAATTAAAGAACCCTAATAATTGATAATGGGGGCCCAGGACATGAAATGAAAGGGGTGATGATGGTGTAGGAGGGGTGGTGGTGCGGAGGAGTGCTTTTAAAATCAAAGGAGACAATTGGGGGGGGGGGGGGCGAGAGAGAGAGAGAGAAGGGGCCGGAGGATTTTGAGTGAACAAGTGTTCCATCATTTGATCATCGTGACAAGTACTAGGTAGTAGTATAAACTGATCTTCCTTTTAAACCCCTTCCATTTCCACATCCACTTCCACTTCCACTTCCATTCCCACCACTGCTTTGCTTCACTTTTCTTCCGATCCTTTTTCCTTTAACTATTTACTTGCTGCTGCTGCGAGGAGTTCTATTTCTCCATTCTCTCTCTCTCTCTCTCTCTCTCCGTGTGCGTGCGTCTGTGTTTTACCTCCTCTTCCTACGCCAGCCAGCAAGCCATCCCGCATAATTAATTTGTTGTGTGGTGGATTGTTTCACGTCTCTCTGCCGGCGAAAAACTAGTTACTAATCATTCCCTTCTCTTCTCTCCCGCGCCTTTTCTTTCATCATTGTTATCATTATTTTTTGCTGGTGAGTTTTCCTTTTTTTTCATAAACATTTTATTTATTTACATCAAGATCGCTTGCCTTGCGTTATTAGATCGATATTGTTTTTTAATATCATAAAATTCTGAATGAGATTGAATTTGTTCTTCATAATTATTATTGCACTTTAGATCGACATTTATCTGTCTATTGATCTATCACTTTCGGCTTCGTCTGATCTGATCCGTTGTTTTTCGATTGCTTTATTATGCTTCTTATCATTCACGAATCCATCGTCATTGTTTATTCCCCCCCTATTCTTCTACAATCTGTTGTATGCTTGCATAATATAACACAAAAGCTTCATTAATTTGATCAACTGGCTTCTAAACAGCAGAGCTCCCCAGTCCATTCTTCGCTTCCATATTTCCTTTCTTTCTCCTTTAATCAGAATTAATCTTCGTGTCTATCCCTAACCTCAGAGCAGAGGAGGGAAGTGAATTGTGGTATTATCGTATTGATTGATTGTCATCGGAATTTTCCTCAATTACCGTGGATATGCATGGCCATTCTCAGCATGATTCTAAAAAACTAGAACAAATTATTTCCCAGTTTCTATTGAAGAGCTTGCACATAATTTTGGATTCCAGGATTCCCTCTCTTCATCCCCATAATCACCCTGGGGACTTTTGTTCCATTTCTCATGTTAAAAAGAGTGACAAATGGTTCAATTTAGTTCTTGGAGCCCGCCCTGCTGCTCAAGATAACTTGACTTTTTGGCACAAAAATCTCATGGTTCCCATGGTTATTGATGTAATCCTTGTTCACCAACCGTCTCTTCCATCTTCATCCGTGCACAATTTGTATCTTGACCCCGGGACAGCTGGCGAGACAGTTTTAGAGAGGTGGGTTGTTCACTATGAGTCCCTGCGGGTTATGCCTCCTCCTCAAACTGCTGAAAGTTCTGCCTCTTACAAGAAGACATATAAGAAGTCAATCATTCTCTTACGCTCTCTTTACTCCCATATGAGGCTTCTCCCGGCACACCGGATCTTTCGTCAGCTCAGCTCATCTAATCAAACTTACAATTTCGATATCATCTACAAAGTTTCGTCAGTATGCGAACCCTTTTCCAGGGCAGATGAGGAAGTAATGAAGGAGCTTAGTTTTGTCCCTGTTGAGGCCCTGCCCGGCAGCCTTTGTGTATCTGTGACCTATCGTTCAACACTGTCTGATTTGAAGCTCGAGCCTGTCACAACTATGCCACCAAAGATTATAATGGACTATGTTGGCAGCCCTACCACTGATCCTCTCAGGTCCTTCCCCTCGTCAGAGAATGCAGTTGGTGCTACATCCTTCCCCCTGAGAGGACTGCAACCACCTGTTTCTTCTCCTTTTCAACGCCCGCATAGCTGGACAAGCGGTTACCATAGAGCAGCTCATGCGATGAACCAACCACTTGGTGGATCTCCGCCACCTTGTCGCACATCTCGCATGACGTGTGGTTTCCCATCTCCTCCCACTGATATTTATGGTCAGAGAGCCCAAAACTACCGACCACCAACTCCTCAAAAGGCTACTTGTTATGACGAGTACCAGCTTTCCCCTCCATTCTCGCCATCAATGTCCCCTTCTACCCCAACACGCTTCTACAATGGTAGTCCTGTGCTGGCTCGCGTTACTTCAGAAACTGCACCCGTAACTATTCCACTTCCTATACCAGGCACGAGTTCTAGATGCCTTTCCCCTAACTTTTCTGATTCAAGTAGGCATTCTCTTCCACCTTTATCTCCCAGAAGCGCGAAGCACGACTCATCGTCACAGGAGTCTCCTGGAATTCGATCATTCAAGAAATCAGAAGCTATAAGGTTTGCCGAGTTAAACTCTGGCAATGTAAATCATTATTCTGGTCAGAAGGTAGTCTTTGCTCTCATCGACCTGTTTTTAACGGTTTTCATTCCTGCATGCAAACTCCATCTATCTAACCGTGTTATGACTGAAGGGGCTAATTTTATTTGTTTTGTAGCTGCTCAAAGATAGCAAAGATGATTCAGGGCGCTTCTCAGGATTGTTATCTTCTAGTGGCTCTCCACGCATTGGTTTTTCTAGAAGTTCAAGTAGATTATCTTTCCAAGATGATTTAGAGGATGGAGATTTCTCATGTCCTTTTGACGTTGATGATGTTGACACATCAGATTCCCATGCCAGGTGCTTATATTCCCTCTAAGTTTTCAGCAGCGATAATAAATGGCAGGCATAATTAGTGTTTACCTAACTATATATGAAGTGGCTATGAATCTGTATTGTCAGTTTTATTCCAATATTTTATTCTCATGTGGATATTTTCAGTATGAACATCTCTTCTATGTTGGTTGCTTGTTTAGTTTGGATCTATTGGGTAAAGCCTTGTGATTGGTCTCTAGATTGCATGAAATACTTCTCCCGAAAGATAGATAGTTCAGCTTGTTCCTGTTTTCTCTAGTAGTTCTGTTATCAATTCCATCTCTTTTGCTGTTTCTTTGTTTTAAGTTGAGGGGGGTGATGTGGAATGTTTTGTTTGATATTACGTCTTAACTTCGTCGAGGCTTGCACTGATCGTTTCAAATATTTTGACAGTTATCTAAGCTACAGTAGTATGAAAAATTAATAAACTTGTCAAGGGAGACCCAAGGAGAAAGCAGGTAGTAGAAAAAGTGAAGTTTACAATGCAAGGATACTCTCAATTGAACAAGACAGATTTTCTATCTGAAGAAAGATAGCGTAACTTGCTTGCAGTTTGGTATTTTGACGTTCCATGATGATCTCCATTATACCTCCCCCTGATGAAGTTGGGAGAAAACACAATGATGCTTTTCTTATCAATCCTTAACGTTCCACGATTCATCATTTTGTTTGTGCATTTGCTCGTTGTGCTCAAATTCACCTGTTTATGATGCTTTTCTTTTCAATCCTGAGATTTTGACGTTCAATGCTTTTGCTGCTGGGTTATTTCTCTTATTTTTTTTCATCTCCTTGACCTTCGTTTTGCATTTTCTTTCGAGTCCAGTTCCCACACTGCACCAGCAGGGAAAACATCTCAAGATGCTGCTGTTGGTATCCTTGTTCACATGCTGAGGACAGCACCTCCCCTGCGACAAGATCCAGGCTGTTACTCATCCCAATCCTTGAGGACTGATGTAGAGGAAGGGATAGGCACAGCTTCAGGGTTTTTTATGCCAAGAAAGACAGCCGATGCGCTGGAAGAGCTCAGGAGTTACAGAGAAATGAAAGACCTGCTACTCTCTAAGAGTGGAACCCGGGTGGCCAGCAAAGAAGAAGCTTAACTGCAGCTGGTCATGGCGGGTTCATCTGAGTTAGCAGGGGAAGGTGCACGAAGGAATTGCTGTAACAAAATAATTAACAACGGAAGCTCCACCACAATACATTTTGTAACATAACAGAGACCATGCTATGAAGAGAGAGATCGACATGTCAATTTATGACTGAAACACGTAATGTTGATTAAAGCCAATCACTGGATGCTGCCCGGTATTCAAGAATGAAAGTTGCGTGAGCAAGGTAGGTAAATAAGACATCGTGATTTGTCAGAAACGTTGGAGACCTGTGGAAAACTAAACATGCCACTCAAATTGTGAGGGAACGTTGGCTCAATTACGGAGCTTGTTTTTGGTTCGGTAGTGTTGAATAGAATATCATGCAATGCAAAATGGATAGAATATAATTTATAAAAAGGATTCTTTTGCAAGTTGTCCCTTGTGTCATCTAACCCTTCCTCCGTCACAGCTTCAAAGATAATTAATCTTTGCTCCCTCTCTTTCATTTGTTTGTTGAATTATATATATTCGATGGTGGTTGCATACATGCCAACAACCACTTTGACAACGATGATGATACTTCAAAGAGTGAGCAACTTGCAAGTGACTTGGAATTGGCCCAACAACTCTCTTGCCCCTCCATCTTCTACACCCACAGTTCTAGAGAACAACACCATGGATAAAAAGATGTCTTGTTTGATTGCTTTGCAGAATAGGAGCTGATCCTTTTACCATGTGAACCCCTGGGTGGTTTGATCTCCTTGTTGCCCAACTGTTTCGAATTACATGCTGATACCAGCACCACTGTCTTACTGTCTGGCTATGTTGACCAGTTTTAATAGAATAGCGATTCAGAATAGCAGTTCAGAATACCACAGTTCAACAATTCTGTCTATGGTTCGAGACATTGGATTGGAACTACTGAATGTGCTTCCCCTTTCTGATCATTTGGACATCATGCTAGAATTGTTGATTTTGATCCTGAGGAATTGCAAAGCTCTTTTTATGACAACACATGCCAGAGGCAAGAGAAAAGCCTTCCAGGATAGAAATCTGGTGGGTCGAAAGTGTGATGTTTTGCAGCTAGAGTCTGTTGTGAATGACAAGTCTTGATCCTCTTCCAACAATGAGGCCGGTGGAAGTGATTATTCTGCGGCAAATAAATCTCCAAGAAAGAATGAGGGTCATCAGGTTCTTCTCGATAGGGTGTGGAATGATTTTTCGAAGAAAAGCTTAACCATATCTGCCGAAATCGACATGTTGTCATTACCAACAGAGCTCAAGTTATTCTTGCCATGCATCTTATTATTTGCTACATAGTTTTATCAAGTATGAAAAAAAGTGAATCTTGAATTGATTTAAGTTGTTGATGCATTAATGAGTACATCCTTGTACTTCCAACACGATGGTCGCTCAATAACTATTGTTGGGATTCAAGTCAGACGTCAAGAGAATAGAGTGCCCAGGACATTTTTTTTAATTTTGGACCCTGCTCATGTAAGTAATAAACCTCCTGCGTTTCCGGCTTGATTCTTGAACATATAATAAAGGACACCAGAATATTAAAAACTTGAACATGCTTCCCCATTCATGTCTCACTGTAACTATTCTTATGGGAATCCAGGTTGCTACGTGCAATGAATCTTGTTGTTTCCAGTGTTCAACTTCAGTGATCAGGATCAGCCATTTACAAGAACAATTCATTGGTTCCATCTTTCTTCCTCTTTGGCTTTGATATTAGTAATGAATCCGGAAAATATAATACTCTTTCTACTTTGTACCCCTTAAATATCCAGAGGTTCGAGCTTGTTAAATTCTAGCCTTCATATCTCGATGCATTTCTGCTGAGAAATTGTTGTCACATAATTTGTGGAAAGGACATGAATCCTATAATTTGTGGTTTTTGAAATTATTCAATCCGTATGAAAAAAGTTTTCAGGTTGGAAACCTTTGTTGAACATAAACAGGAAACTGAGATTGTCAAGATGGTGCAAATATTTTCTTTTCTTGTGAGATTCATCGGGTTCTATTCTGTATTGCAAAAATAGAGAACTGTAGCTCTAGAAAGATCACTTAAAGAAAATGACGGGTGGAGGAAGATAATAAAAAGAGTTCACACATTGAGGAAGCCCCATTACCAGGTTCTACTCCTCTAGTTAACCTGTTTTTTCACTCCATGCTGTTATTTCACGTGGAAGCTTCACATCGGATTTTTTTTCTTTCTTTCCAGTTGTGTCACATTGATCCTGGGATAGTAGTCGGACAGGAAAGGGAGCTGTAGTGTTTTGAATTTTTAAAAAAGAAAATACATTAATGCCTTTAGTGGCTTAGAATTAGGTTAAAGGTGTTGTAGTAATTGTATAAGTTTGTAAATATAAATAGAATAGAAAAGAAAAGAAAAACAAAAAAGAAAAGAAAAAGGAAATAGATCTGAAATTAGAGAGAGAATCGGGAAGAAGAGAAAAGAGGGAAAGAAAAGAGGAGGAGAAAAGAAGAAGGAGAAATAAGTTGTTAAGGTAATGTGTATGTTTTATTATGTGTAAATGTGATTATTAGCTACGATTTTTGCTTGTATTGATTGTTAGGGTTTGAGGATTTTATTTGGGTTTGAAAGATGAATTATGGGAGATGTTAAGGTTTGAATGTGTTGAGTAATAGTTAATATGTTTGATTGTAGATGATTTTGAAGTTATGTGATATGTTTGGTGTAAGAAAATGTTGATAAATGGTGAAATAATATTGAGAAATTTCGAAAATCCCTTGCTGGAATTCTGGGCTGAGGTTGAAGATGACAAAAATTCATTTTGGTCCTTTTTGTGAAAAATTACAGTTTGGTCCCTGAACTTTGGAAAATTACAGTTTGGTCCCTGGAGTAAAATTAGAGATTCTGGACAGAATTGAGGTTGAATTAGGGGCAAAATTTCAGTATATTTATGAAATTATGAGGAGTTCAATTAGTCACTCATTTTGATAAAATTACAATTTGACCCTAAAAATATAAGAAAAATTCAGAATGGTCCCTAGATGAAATATTAGTTTTTTCAGATTGGTTTGGTGGATAATTGAGGCTTTTTTGATGAATTATTGTCAAATTATACGAATTGTGTATTTTGAATTAGATTCCGGAAGAAACCTTTGTTTTAGGTTTTTGCGAAAAATGGATAGTTTGATTCGAAAACACATAGGATTATGAGATAAACTCTTAGATATGTTTACTAAAAGTATTTTACTTCTTTTGAGTCATTTTTGAGTATATCTTCTTTTATATATTCAGATAATCCCGATATTCTACCCGCGGGACATCAGTAAGATTTCGTCAACATTCTGCTTTTGAACCTTGTTTGCTTTTGAGTCAGGTGAGTGGATAATATTTAATATGCATGAGAAATAGTATAAATATTTGAATTTGCTAGTATGAATTGGATTATGCTTTTTGATAATATATATACCTTGATTACTATTTTTGATACGATAAAGCATAATCAATTGTTGAATATACATTCTTGATATGAGCCTATATTTATTTGTGAATTGATAGCTCCTCATTTGTTGATACCATGAGTTGAGCCTAGAGATATGAATATGTCTGTTTGATTATGATATATATGCCTACGGTATGCCAGTCAGAATACCCATGCTAACAGGAAAATGTTAGTCTTTGTGCACATCGTATCTGAAACCCTAGTTGGTCGGGGGAGTCACCAACCTATGTGGACTGATCATCCCACAGTACGGAGCCTCATGCTCATTGCATTTTGATTTTCTGACGAGCTTTACCTATTAAATTCTTGTTATGACCTCTTTGAGAAACTCCTTGTAAGAACTTCGAGCTGATTTGATATTATACTTCTCTTTGAGTATTATCTCGTGTGTGTATATTAGATATTATCTACTCACTGAGTTGTTAAACTCACTCCCTCATTATTCATTATTTTCAGGGTCGTAGCTTGCTAGCAGGTCATTTTTGTCCTACTCTTGGAACCTGCTATTTTGGTTGTAGTCGATACTTTTTGTTCATATGTCTAGTTAGTGCTCCACAAGTATAATAATATGAAATCAACTCTTGTATAAAGACAATTGAATTATGTTATAAAGTTTACTTTGTTATTTTCGTTGTGTTAAACTTTGAAATTGAATGATAAGTTTGTGTGAGTTTGGGTTCGCATAGGTGTGGAACCTTGGAGGGGGACCATGCCTATGTGCCGTGTCACGACCCGATTCACGGATCCGTGACCAGCACATAGGCATGGTCCCCCTCCAAGGTTCCACACCTATGCGAACCCAAACTTACACACAAACTTATCATTCAACTTTTAGAATTCAACGCAGCGGAAATAACAAAGTAAACTTTATAACATAATCTGATTGTCTTTATACAAGAGTTGATTATATATAATTATAATTATGGAGCACTAACTAGACATATGAACAAAAAGTGTCGACTACAACCAAAATAGCAGGTTCTGAGAGCGCAACAAAAATGACCTGTTAGCAAGCTACAAGCCTGAAAATGATAAATAATAAGGGGGTGAGTTCAACAACTCAGTGAGTAGATAACATCTAATATACACATATGAGATAATACAACAAAGAGAAGTATATTATCAAATCGGCTCGAAGTTCTTACAAGGAGTTTCTCAAATAGGTCATAACAAGAATTTAATAGGTAAAGCTCGTCAGAAAATCAGAATGCAATGAGCATGAGGCTCCGTACTGTGGGATGATTAGTCCACACAGGTTGGTGACTCCCCCGACCAATTAGGGTTTCAGATACGATGTGCACAAAGGCTAACACTACCCTGTTAGCATAGGTATTTTGAATGGCATACCATAGGTATATCTTATAATCAAACAAACATATTCATATCTCAAGGCTCAACTCATGGTATCAATCAAATGAGGAGCTATGAATTCACAAACAGATATAGGCTCATATCAAGAATGTATATTCAATAAATAATTATGCTTTATCGTATCAAGAATATAATCAGGGTATATATTATCAAAAGCATAATCCAATTCATACTAGCAAATTCAAATATTTATACTATTTCTCATGCATATTAAATATTATCCACTCACCGGACTCAAAAGCAGACAAGGTCCAAAAGCAGAATGTTGATGAAACTTTACTGATGTCCCGCGGGTAGAATATCGGGATTATCTGAATATATAAAAAAAGATATACTCAAAAATGACTCAAAAGAAGTAAAATACTTTTAGTAAACATATCTAAGAGTTTAACTCATAATCCTTTGTGTTTTGAATTAAACTATCTATATCTTGCAAAACCTAAAAACAAAGGTTTCTTCCGAAATCCAATTCAAATTACATAATTTATAAAATTGATAATAATTCATCAAATAAGCCTCAATTATCCATCAAACCAATATGAAATACTTATATTTCATCTAAGGACCATTCTGTAATTTTCTTATATTTTTAGGGTCAAATTGTAATTTTATCAAATTGAAGGACTAAATTGAACACTTCATAAATTCATAGCTATCCTAAAATCTTGTCCATGATTCATCCTCAATTCTGTCCAGAATCTCCAATTTCACTCCAGGGACCAAACTAAAATTTTCCAAACTTAGGGGACTAAACTGTAATTTTCACCAAAAAAGACCAAAATGAATTTTCATCATCTTGAACCTTAACCCAGAATTCCAGCAAGGGATTTTTGAAATTTCTCAACATTATTTCACCATTTTTCTCAATATTTTCTTAAACCAAACATCTCAAAACTTCAAAATCATCTACAATCAAACTAATTAAACCATTACCCAACACATTCAACCCTTAACATTTCTCTTAATTCATCAATCAAACCCAAATAAAATTCTCAAATCCTAACAATCAATACAAGCAAAAATCATAGCTAATAATCACATTTATACATAATAAAACATACACATTACCTTAACAACTTATTTCTCCTTTTTCTCTTCCCCTCTTTTCTCTTCTTCTTCTTCTTCTTTCTTTCTCTCTTCCCGTTTCTCTCTCTAATTTCAGATCTATTTTTTTTTGTTTTGTTTTTCTTTTCTTTTCTTTTCTATTCTATTTATATTTACTAGCTTGTACAATTACTACAACACCCTTAACCTAATTCTAAGCCACCAAGGGCATTGATGTATTTTCTCTTTTTAAAAATTTCAAAACACTACATGCCGGTCACAGATCCGGGAATCAGGTCGTGAGAAGAGCAGCTGAAGAAAATAGAAAGTGTCTTCATTGAGTTTTAGAAGAATATTTCAAAGTTTGATCCTTGACCACTGGTATTTGATCCTTGACCACTGGTAATTAAATCTCATCCTTTTTTCTTTTCTTTTTAATGATGAAAATGACATGTGCATCTACATCATGCGTTGACTTGTGGTTGATATATAAAGTTCACGCAGTGAACTAACATATATGATGGAAGAGGAATCACTTTTCTGTTAAGTTCTGGAGCTGGTATAATCTCGAATATAATCCATCAGGTGTCGCTATTAGAGCTGAGTGGCTATCCAACTGAACAATCTCATTTTTATCCATTACGATTATAGCATCTGAGTTCTTAACTGTGGAAAGCCTGTGAGCAACTGTAATCTGGGTGGTTGTGTACCCGAATCCCCTGTTGTCATTCAGTGTTATTGATCCCAAAGCACCCACCATAGATCTTTCAGTCTCAGTGTCGAGGGCACTCGTTGCTTCGTCGAGGAGCAAGATTGCAGGCATTTTTAGTAGGGTTCTAGCAATTGCTATCCGTTGCTTTTGTCCACCTGAAAGTTGGCAGCCCTTCTCCCCTACAACTGTATCATACCCATCAGGAAAATTACATGCAAACTCGTGTATATTTGCCTCCCTTGATACCTTCACAATTTCAGTTTCCGAGCCCCTTCATTCCCATAGATGATATTGTCTCTTATTGAGAGGTTAAAAAGAAGCGGTTCTTGTTGCACCCACCCAATTTGTTTCCTCAATTTACTCAGATTGTATTCCCTTATATCCTTCTTATCAATTAAAACCCTTCCTTCCCTGGGATCATAGAATCTTAGCATAAGGGCCAAAACCGAGGACTTTCCAGATCCGCTTGGACCAACAAGTGCTACCTTTAATGCAGCTTCAATTTGTAAGCTGAAGTTGTGGAGAACTGTCACTTCTGGTCGTAATGGTAGTTAAATTGGATGTTCTGAAATTCAATTCTCCCCACGATCGTTTCAAGATCTGGACTCTATGGAATATCAAGGGTTTGGAATGCAGGAGCCTACTCAATGGCAGAGATGACAGTGGGGACCTTGTGTCCATAATTCTGTGATTGAAGGTACTGTAAGAGAGAAAATCTGGTATGATCTTATGCAATCTAAGAAGGTGGCTTGATGGTTTTCAACGAAATGTGTTGTGTACCATAGAGCAATGGCATGTGCAATATTCCATAAACAATGGGAGACGCCCTGAATGAGCCCATACTTTGATACTTTCTTTCCTGCTCCTCCTTTCTGGATTTTCCAGGCATGTCTTGGCTTTCTTGAGAATTTTCTCTTCATGGAAAAATGATGCAATGATTCTTATGTTGGTTGTTGACTCGGAAGCAAGCTCAACAAGTTCATGATGTGCAGCAGCATAGTCACCTGAAAATCCTTTGGCAGAGTTGGCTTGGATTAGTCCACCTATGAAATTGCAAGGCATCACTGCCCAAGCTACCAGACCCATTCTCCAATTGACAACAATGCTAACAATTGTTGCATTCAGAACGGAGGAGAGGCATTGGACAATTACTGACATGCGATCAGAAATTATGATTTTGACCTTGGAGATGTCGTGGATAATCCGAGAAGTAAGTGAACCAACAGTGCTCTCAGGTTTCTCAAACCATGCTAATTCATTGCGTAGAACACCTCCAAAAACAGGTTTAATTTGTGTACTCATGGCGTGAGCAGAAACAGAGATTGATTAATGGTGATGCGAGGTTATAAGACAAAAATATGCAAGTGATGATGCAGCTACTGATTGGCATAACTGATACCTGAATATAAAGCTTGTCTGAGGTTTGTCATTGCCTTCTCTCCTACTGCTCCATAGAATTAGTGCTGCAAGGTGTGCGTGGATAGTGAAAGGAGTCCTATTAGAGAAAACATGATCGAACGAACATGGCGATTTGCATCTTTCTTGTAGTATGTCACTCCAACTGTTATAATTAAGTATCCAAAAAAGGGCTTTGAGATACCAGAGAAAGCTGCTGCAATAGAGCCAATGGTAGTCTTTACAAGATCTTTATGTTCCGAGCCAAACCATATTCTGAAGAATGGACTAGCTTCCTTTCTTTCTTTCTGGTCCTCTTGCAATGGAGGTTTGCAAAGGTGCTTGTTGGGTTCTCCACGTTCCTTATGTTGATCAAGGTCTGCAGATAAAAGCTGCTGGTTGGTACTTGCTGATTCTTCAGACTCTGCAGCTCTGTCATTTGGTTCACATTATTAATTAGACTCTTTCTATTACTGAATTTATGCTGAAGGAAGAGGGACTAACTGTTGGAGATTGTGAGATGGCGGCTGTGCATGTCCTACATTACAGAATGTGCAGAGTTTTTTCCAGCAATAAATGCTTAACCAACGGTCTTATTTTCTAGTTTTTCCCGTTAGTTGCTGTAATTTGTTTCTCTTTTTTCCTTGTATATAAACAACAGTATCATACATAATAAACCATGAGTTTCATTCCAGTTTCACTATAATCCCGTTTCTCTCTAATTTTGCTGTAACATCAGCACACTATCATTTTCTTCATGGTATCAGAGCTGTGATCTTGCTACCTTTGCTCTGCATTTTTTCTTCTCTTCTTGTTGGTTGCTGATAAACATGGATGATCATGTGGCTGCTGATAATTCAAAAAGAATTGTTGCTGCCTCTTCAAGCTTCGACAGTGAAGCCAACTCTTCTCAAAAAGTGACCACTGTGTTGCTAAATGAATTTAACTACTTACCATGGTCAAGAGCAGTCACCATTGCTCTTGGGGGGAGATCCCGTCTGGGATTCATCAACGGGAAAGAGAAGGCTCCCGATAGCAGCTCTCCAGGATACGAAAATTGGCTAGCAAAAGACCAAATGGTGATGTCCTGGATTCTGAATTCGATGGAACGAAACCTTGCTGAAATGTTTAGCTATTATCAATCTTCTTTAGAACTGTGGGAAGCTGTTAGAGACATGTATGGCAATCAGAATAATTCAGCTCGTATTTTTCAAATACAACAAGAAATCGCCAGCCTTCATCAAAATGGGCAGCCCTTTGTTACTCTGCTAAGCAAGCTTAAAAGCTTGTGGAATGAATTGGAAGTGTACAGACCACATTCAATCGATCCAATTGTCTTGCGCAACCGAAAGGAAGAGGACCAAATTTTCCAGTTATTAGCTAGTCTGGGATCGGACTTTGAAGATTTAAGAAGCCATCTTTTGATGAATAATGAGCTTCCATCCTTGAAGGGTGTTTGTGCCACCATTCAACGTAAGAAATTAGAAGGAAAGTTATGGCCCGTGAACACCCATCAAAAATTGGAGATGCTCGTGCTTTTGTTGCCCAGAAATCTGCAGAACTGGGCTCCTTCAACGCTGCAAACAACACTCATTCACATGCTACCCAGAATTTTGCAGAACAGGGCTCCTTCAACGCTGCAGAGGCTCGAGCGTATGTTGCCCAACAATCGGCAGAAAAGGGGTTCTTCAAAGGTAAGCGTTCCAACATTAAATGTGCACACTGTAATTCCATGGGTCACTCCATGGATCGTTGCTGGGGATTGCATCCTGAATTGAAACCGAGAGACATGCACAATCGACACAGTAGTCAAAAAAGAATTTTCAAACCCAAAGCTAATGTTGCTCATATTTCGGAACCTATATATACTAGCCCAATGTCCTTGCTTAATGAATTTGCTAGTTTTTTACAAGAGAAGCGTAACCAAGGCAGTGAAGGGGCTGCTGCCGATGAGTCAAGTGCTTTTTTAAGCAATTTTGCTGGGTTATCAATGGGTGAAAACTCAGAAAAATTTCAAGGTATGTATATTGCCCTTATGACTGCCTTAGAAATCAGTAAATTACATGATATATGGGTTGTAGATTCTAGTGCTAGTGATCATATGACAAATAAATTAACCAAAATCCATGATTTCACCCCTTTTCCGATATCGTCATTTGTTTCAATTGCGAATGGATCTACTGCAGCAGTAAAAGGCAAGGGAAAAATTAAAATTGCGTCGAAAACTATTAATTCCGATATATTATATGTGCCGTCATTTCCATTTCAATTATTATCAGTTCAAAGGTTGACTACTTCTCTTAATTGCGATGTTATATTTACTCCGTTTAAGGTATTTTTTCAGGACCATTACACCAAACAGAAGATTGGTGAAGGATTCCATTTGAATGGGCTTTATTTTTTCTGTGATTCTGAAGTTTCGAAAGGATTACAAGCTTTTTATTCTCCTACCAATGATCATCGGTTGTGGCATTTTCGTCTGGCTCATGCATCCGATTCCGTCATCTCAAAAATAAAACCAAATCTGTCAAAAAGAATGTATGATTGTGAGACGTGCCATTATTCCAAATCAAGTAGAATGCCATTTAAATTATCTGTGTCCAAAGTCTCTCAGGTTTTTGAACTTATTCATTCAGATGTATGGGGACCTTTTTCTATCTCAATTGATGGGTTCAAATATTTTGTCACATTTATTGACGATTTTTCAAGAGTTACGTGGATATATTTATTAAAATCTAAAACTGAAGTTTTTCATTGTTTTAATGATTTTCACAAACTAGTTTCTACCCAATTTTCTACAAATATTAAAATTTTCCGATCTGACAATGGGTCTGAATTTACATCTCATGATATGGAAAATTACTTAACTTTTAATGGAATAATTCATCAAACTAGTTGTGTTAATACTCCCCAACAAAATGGAATTGCTGAACGCAAGAATCGGGATTTATTAGAAAAAACTAGAGCAATAATGCTTCAAATGCATGTTCCAAAATTTTTTTGGTCCTATGGAGTTCTTACTGCTACTTATATTATTAACCGCTTACCCAGTCAAGTACTGGATTTTCAGTGTCCTCTTGAAATATTGCAGGGTAAATCTCCCAATATCTCGCATTTGAAGATTTTTGGATGCCAGTGCTTTGTTCACCTACATTCAAATCAACGTGATAAACTTGACCCTCGAGCTATCAAATGTCTTTTTTTAGGGTATTCTCATACCAAGAAAGGGTATAAATGTTACGATGCTACTCGTCAAAAATTGTACGTCAGTCGGGATGTTCGATTTGTCGAAACCAGTCCTTATTTCGCTACACCTAACCAGGGGGAGTCCCTGGAGGACTTAGTTCCATTACCTAGAACAGAGATTTGTAGCCTCGACTTGGCTAGACCCAATGATCTCTCTATCAATCCTTCCTGTCCCACTGACATTGTCCCGGTTGACGAGTCTTCCTCTGCTGTCGTGTCAACAGAACCGATGATCCCAATTTCACCGGGTGAAGTACCAGCTCCAAGACGCAATCCTCCACGAGCTAGTCTTTGTCCTCCTAAATTTCAAGACTATGCAGCTTTCACAGTCAGGTATCCTGTCTCAAATTATTTGAATTATTCAAAATTCTCACCTGCGTATTCAGCATTTTTGTCAGGTATATCCAATGATCATGAGCCCAGAAATTTCACTGATGCTCAATCTCAACCAGTGTGGAGAAAAGCTATGGAGGAAGAATTAACGGCTTTAGATGACAATCAAACTTGGAGTTTAGTTCCTCTTCCAAAAGGTAAACATGCCGTTGGTAGTCGGTGGATATACAAGACCAAGTTCAACTCTGATGGATCCGTTAATCGCTACAAAGCTCGTCTTGTGGCTCAAGGTTTTACGCAAAAATTTGGTGTGGATTACAAGGAGACATTTTCCCCTGTTGCAAAAATGACCACTGTAAGAGTTCTTTTATCTGTTTCTGTCAATAATGGATGGTTCTTATCTCAAATGGACGTAAAAAATGCGTTTTTACACGGAGATCTTGAAGAAGAAGTATTTATGAAGCTTCCTCCTGGCCACTCGCTAAGTTCCACTCCTAATTTGGTATGTAAACTTCATAAATCTATTTATGGGCTAAAGCAAAGTCCTCGCGCCTGGCATGCAAAACTTAGTGGAGCCCTTACTACATTAGGTTTTATGAAAAGTTCTGCAGATTCTTCTTTATATATTCGGTTTAACAATGATGATAAATTGATGGTTCTCATTTATGTCGATGATTTAATTATCTCAGGAAATAATATTGAATCTATTTCTACATTGAAGAAAACTCTTCAACAATTATTTCCGATTACAGATCTTGGTCCCTTAAAATATTTTCTTGGGATTGAAATGGCCTCATCTAAGAAAGGTTTTTTTCTTAATCAGCGTAAGTACACGCTTGATGTGCTTCAAGACGCAGGTATGCTTTCAACTAAACCTTCCGCTACTCCTGTTGATAGTAAACTCAAATTATCTCTTGCAGGTACGGCTCTTCCCTCGCCTAAATATTATCAACAACTTGTGGGCAAACTTATCTATCTGACGATTACCCGTCCGGACATTACCTACGCTGTCAGTCTTGTCAGCCAGTTCATGCATGCTCCAACCATCCATCATCTCAGTATGGTCAAGCGCATTTTGCGTTATTTAAAAGGAACTATTGGCCGCGGACTTGTCATGACCAGAAACAACCATACCAATGTCATGGGCTATACCGACTCTGATTGGGCTGGAAATCAACTTGACCGGCGCTCGACTACTGGATATTGCATGTTTGTTGGAGGAAATCTTGTGTCTTGGAAGAGCAAAAAACAACATGTTGTCGCTCGCTCTAGTGCCGAAGCCGAATATCGTGCAATGGCGGCTGCGGCCTGTGAATTGGTGTGGCTGCGGGGTCTTCTAACAAATATGGGTTGCTTGTCTATCACTCCAATGAGTCTTTTCTGTGATAATCAAGCTGCTATGCATATTGCCAAGAACCCGGTGTTTCACGAAAGAACTAAACACATCGAAGTTGATTGTCACTTTATCCGGCAGCAAGTTCAAGCGAACAACATCACTACTCATTACGTGCGGACCGGTGATCAACTTGCCGATGTATTTACCAAAGTCGTGCCTTCTTCCCAATTTCATCGTCTCCTGTGCAAGCTTGGATCCTTAAACCCTCTTGATTCAGCTTGAGGGGGAGTGTTGGAGATTGTGAGATGGCGGCTGCGCATGTCCTACATTACAGAATGTGCAGAGTTTTTTCCAGCAATAAATGCTTAACCAACGGTCTTATTTTCTAGTTTTTCCTGTTAGTTGCTGTAATTTGTTTCTCTTTTTTCCTTGTATATAAACAACAGTATCATACATAATAAACCATGAGTTTCATTCCAGTTTCACTATAATCCCGTTTCTCTCTAATTTTGCTGTAACATCAGCACACTATCATTTTCTTCACTAACCAACCTTGAGTTGCTAGCTGTGCTGATGTTCTGCATGCTAAAAAGTTGACCATACACTTTGCTGGTCTCTAGTAAGCTGCGGTGTGTTCCTGTCTCTGTAACTTGTCCATTCTCTACATTCGCAATTGTATCTGCATGAATAATAGTTGACATCCTATGTGCAATCAAGATGACTGTTTTTCCCTGCATAGCCTTCACAAGGGCAACTTGAACCAGCTTCTCTGATTCTGAATCGAGTGCACTTGTGGCTTCATCAAGCAAAAGAATTGGAGGATTTTTGAGAATGGTTCTTGCTATGGCAATTCTCTGCTTTTGTCCCCTAGATAATTGGAATCCCCTTTGGCCTACCTGAATGTTGTCATTTTAGTCAAATATAACAATTTCAATATAGAAACAAATTTGTAGCATGTTATTTACAGGTGTATCAATTGAAGTATTCACATAGATATTAAATCGGGAGGAACACATTCTATCTGTGTATCATCTCTTAAAGTCCATTCTCCTGATTATTAAGTGAATACTTTCATTCTACAATACAGGTCATCATTGTATCTGTGCGTTCTTATATCTGTGAGAAAGTTCATACTAATCACAAAATTCTGTTTTCGAGGCTATGGTAAAACTTGAACCAGATGCAATGGTAATTAAAATAGTGGTTCGTGTGGAGCAACTAGATAGGGAGCAAGTCAATGACCTCTGTTGAGCACTGATTTGAGATATGAAGGAATGAGCATTTGCCATCATAGCTGCGGTTTCTATCTCTTGATCATCAGCAACCATGTTTCCCACCATCAAGTTATCCTTGATTGTCCCAGCAAAAAGGTACGGTTCTTGGGAAACTGCTCCTACGTTCCTACGCAGAAATCTCAAATCAAGATCCTTAATGTTATGATTTTCGACGAGAATCTCCCCTGAGCAGCAAAGGGTTGGACATTTTGTCAGGGTTGACAGATTAGGTTCAATCATGTATTTTCTTGAAAAGCATCCATTCCACGGTTTTCATGCATTTGAACTTGATGCAAATGGCATATACAATTTTAGGATCTAGGGTTTTGGATGCATGTATAAGTTATGCATGTATCCTAGCGTGTTTATATGTATACAAATCAATGGTTCGTTGAATTGAGTTTAATCATTTTCGTTGAATGGGAGGAGCTGCAAACCTTCGGAGGGATCATAGAACCTTGCAATTAGGGAAATAATAGTACTCTTCCCGATCCACTACTTCCCACCAACGCAACCATTTTCCAGATGGAACTGACAACGAAAATCCCTTAAGTATCAATGTGTCCTGTCGGGATGGGTATGCAAAGTGTACATCACGTACGTCAATGTTGCCATCCATTCTATCGAGAGTCTTCCCCATTGAATCTCAAGTTATGAGAGGCTTCCTCCGGAACAACTAAAAAGGCAAGAAGTGCCACCTCCCAACAGCATATGGCAGCAATTAAGATTCCAGAAAAAAAGTTGCAAAGCTTGATAGAAAATGGCCCAACTGCATATATACGGTGTCGATCCGTTATGATAGATTATATTAGCACCATAGCTTTGTTTTTCGGACTGCAAATTGAAGTCAAATTGATCGAGTATATAGCATGTACCTTCTCCCCAATTGCATCTTGTATGATGCTCATGTGGTTAATTAGTGACTCCAGTGATGATTTTCCCACCTGATACATCTGTATCGAAAGCCCCAACATCCTGGCCAAGGACTGTTTTAAGGAAAGCGAGTCTTAATCGTGCTAACTGCCTTTCACTTGCATACATCCAGCATCCGACCTCTGCAAAATTTAATTAATTCCAAGTGCCTTTACGTACATTTACGTGAGATACAAAGTCAATATTGACGTCTTTGTGTTTCAATCAATACACTGAATAAGTTGCCTTGGCATGTATGTTGAAAATAATTTTTTGAAAAAGATCTAATGATGGGATGCATAAAATTAACTTACCTAGTATTCCAGCAGGAAAGGTGGCGATGGCCATGCACCACACGAACGGAATAGCCTACAGGTATATAAGTATACACATTTTGAAGATAGATAGATAGACAGATATTAATGGAGATGCTTGAGAATATTACATATATACATAATTACCTTGTGGAGGGCTTTAACCATAGCAGCATTGTCTCCGATGTTGCTTCCAAATGCATTGAGGGCTTTACCTAGCAAGAGATACCCCATGGGTTGAGCCACGCCATGGATGATAGAACCCAAGGTTCCGAGAGCCATAAGTAGCCAATCCACCGCATCAGCGTAGCTCAACAGCTTATGAAACGGTAAATGTTTATTGATGATCTTCTTATCCTCGTTCTCAATATCAATTACATTAATATCTTTACTGCTCTTGTTTTCCTCCACCTCCATGATGACGAGATCTTGGGGTTTGGGAGACATATTCAGCATTTTGCTAGCTCTAAGTACTATAGCTTCCCTTGTAATTGATTCCACACTACGCTAGAATACACAACTAGAGGTTCGCTTGAATTCTGTTAGGTATAATAATTAGCTTACATACAAGGATATTTATATTCCTATTTCACAATTATCAATGTGCAATATATAGGTGGATATTCCCGGGATGCGAAGGAAAAAAAGTGGAGTTATGCTTTTTCCCTGTTCATGTCAACAAAGCTAGCTTTCTACATAAAACATGCGCAAGGGTCTAGAGATACGAATTTACAACATATAGTGGTATTATCCTTTGATTTCTGACCTTTTTATTCTTGTCATATCCAAACCCTTTTTAGTGGGTATTATCCTTAAATTTTATGGGTAATAAACTTTCCCTCCGAGTATGGTTGAAATGGCTTGTTTGAGGAGTTATTAGCCTTGGATTTTCGGACATATTGTTCCTGACTTGACTAGCCCCATTTCAATGGGTATTAGCCTTCGATTTCTGACCTGGTTGTCTTGTCATACCGAAGCCCATTTTAGTTGGTATTAGGCTTAAATTTTATGGGTAAAAGACTTTTCCCTCGAGCAAGATTGAACTGGCTTGTTGAGTGGGGTATTAGCCTTGGATTTTGAGACATATTGATCCCGACTCGACTAGCCCCATTTCAATGGGCATTAGCCTTCAATTTCTGACCTTGTTAGTCTTGTCATATCCAAGCCCTTTTTAGTTGGTATTAGCCTTAAATTTTATGGGTAATAAATTTTTCCCCCGAGCATGATTGAACTGACTTGTTTGAGGTGTATTAGCCTTGGATTTGGGGACATATTGATCCTGACTCGACTAGCCCCATTTCAATGGGTATTAGCCTTCGATTTCTGACCTGGTTGGTCTAGTCATATCCAAGCCCATTTTAGTTGGTATTAGGCTTAAATTTTATGGGTAAAAGACTTTTCGATTGAGCAAGATTGAACTGGCTTGTTGAGTGGGGTATTAGCCTTGGATTTTGGGACATATTGATCCTGACTCGACTAGCCCCATTTCAATGGGTATTAGCCTTCGATTTCTGACCTTTTTGGTCTTGTCATATCCAAGCCCTTTTTAGTTGGTATTAGGCTTAAATTTTATGGGTAATAGCCTTTTCCCGGGCATGATTGAAGGGCTTGTTTGAGGGGTATTAGACTTGGATTTTGGGGCATATTGATCCTGACTCGACTGGCCCCATTTCAATGGGTATTAGCCTTAGATTTCTGACCTGGTTGGTCTTGTCATACCCAAGCCTTTTTTAGTTGGTATTAGGCTTACATTTTATGGGTAACAACCTTTTCCCTCGGGAATGATTCAACTGGCTTGTTTGAGGGGGTATTAGCCTTGGATTTTGGGACATATTGATCCTGACTCGACTAGCCCCATTTCAATGGGTATTAGCCTTGATTTCTGACCTTTTTGGTCTTGTCATATCCAAGCCCTTTTTAGGGTATTAGCCTTCAATTTTATGGGTAATAAACTTTTCCCCCGAGCATGATTGAACTGGCTTTTTGAGGGGTATTAGCCTTGGATTTTCGGACATATTGATCCTGACTCGACTAGCCCCATTTCAATGGTATTAGCCTTCGATTTCTGACCTTTTTGGTCTTGTCATATCCAAGCCCTTTTTAGTTGGTATTAGGCTTAAATTTTATGGGTAAAGACTTTTCCCCCGAGCATGATTGAACTGGCTTGTTTGAGGGGGTGTTAGCCTTGGATTTTGGGACATATTGATCCTGACTCGACTGCCCCATTTCAATGGGTATTAGCCTTAGATTTCTGACCTGGTTGGTCTTGTCATCCAAGCCCTTTTTAGTTGGTATTAGGCTTAATTTTATGGGTAAAACTTTTCCCCGAATGATTGAACTGGCTTGTTTGAGGGGGTATTAGCCTTGGATTTTGGGACATATTGATCCTGACTCGACTAGCCCCATTTCAATGGGTATTAGCCTTAGATTTCTGACCTTTGTCTTGTCATATCCAAGCCCTTTTTAGTTGGTATTACTTAAATTTTATGGGTAATAGACTTTTCCCCCGAGCATGATTGAACTGGCTTGTTTGAGGGTATTAGCCTTGGATTTTGGACATATTGATCCTGACTCGACTAGCCCCATTTCAATGGGTATTAGCCTTCGATTTCTGACCTTTGGTCTTGTCATATCCAAGCCCTTTTTAGTTGGTATTAGCTTAAATTTTATGGGTAAAAGACTTTTCCCCCGAGCATGATTGAACTGGCTTGTTTGAGGGGTATTAGCCTTGGATTTTGGGACATATTGATCCTGACTCGACTAGCCCCATTTCAATGGGTATTAGCCTTCGATTTCTGACCTTTGGTCTTGTCATATCCAAGCCCTTTTTAGTTGGTATTAGGCTTAAATTTTATGGGTAATAGACTTTTCCCCGAGCATGATTGAAGGCTTGTTTGAGGGGTATTAGCCTTGGATTTTGGGACATATTGATCCTGACTCGACTAGCCCCATTTCAATGGGTATTAGCCTTAGATTTCTGACCTTTGGTCTTGTCATATCCAAGCCCTTTTTAGTTGGTATTAGCTTAATTTTATGGGTAAAACTTTTCCCCCGAATGATTGAACTGGCTTGTTTGAGGGGTATTAGCCTTGGATTTTGGACATATTGATCCTGACTCGACTAGCCCCATTTCAATGGGTATTAGCCTTAGATTTCTGACCTTGGTCTTGTCATATCCAAGCCCTTTTTAGTTGGTATTAGCTTAATTTTATGGGTAATAAACTTTTCCCCCGAGCATGATTGAACTGGCTTTTTGAGGGGTATTAGCCTTGGATTTTCGGACATATTGATCCTGACTCGACTAGCCCCATTTCAATGGTATTAGCCTTCGATTTCTGACCTTTGGTCTTGTCATATCCAAGCCCTTTTTAGTTGGTATTAGCTTAAATTTTATGGGTAAAGACTTTTCCCCCGAGCATGATTGAACTGGCTTGTTTGAGTGGGTGTTAGCCTTGGATTTTGGGACATATTGATCCTGACTCGACTAGCCCCATTTCAATGGGTATTAGCCATAGATTTCTGACCTTTGTCTTGTCATATCCAAGCCCTTTTTAGTTGGTATTAGACTTAATTTTATGGGTAATAGACTTTTCCCCCAAGAATGATTGAAATGGTTAGTTTGAGTGGGTGTTAGCCTTGGATTTTCGGACATATTGATCCTGACTCGACTAGCCCCATTTCAATGGGTATTAGCCTTAGATTTCTGAATTGGTTGGTCTTGTCATATCCAAGCCCTTTTTAGTTGGTATTAGACTTCAATTTTATGGGTAATAGCCTTTTCCCTCGGGCATGATTGAACTGGCTTGTTTGAGGGGTATTAGCCTTGGATTTTCGGACATATTGATCCTGACTCGACTAGCCCCATTTCAATGGTATTAGCCTTCGATTTCTGACCTTGGTCTTGTCATATCCAAGCCCTTTTTAGTTGGTATTAGCTTAAATTTTATGGGTAAAGACTTTTCCCCCGAGCATGATTGAACTGGCTTGTTGGAGGGGTATTAGCCTTGGATTTTGGACATATTGATCCTGACTCGACTAGCCCCATTTCAATGGGTATTAGCCTTAGATTTCTGACCTTGTCTTGTCATATCCAAGCCCTTTTTAGTTGGTATTAGACTTAAATTTTATGGGTAATAACTTTTCCCCCAAGCATGATTGAACTGGCTTGTTGAGGGTATTAGCCTTGGATTTTCGGACATATTGATCCTGACTCGACTAGCCCCATTTCAATGGGTATTAGCCTTAGATTTCTAACCTTGGTCTTGTCATATCCAAGCCCTTTTTAGTTGGTATTAGACTTCAATTTTATGGGTAATAGACTTTTCCCCCAAGCATGATTGAACTGGCTTTTGGAGGGGTATTAGCCTTGGATTTTCGGACATATTGATCCTGACTCGACTAGCCCCATTTCAATGGGTATTAGCCTTAGATTTCTGACCTTGTGTCATATCCAAGCCCTTTTTAGTTGGTATTACTTAAATTTTATGGGTAAAAGACTTTTCCCCCGAGCATGATTGAACTGGCTTGTTTGAGGTATTAGCCTTGGATTTTCGGAATATTGATCCTGACTCGACTAGCCCCATTTCAATGGGTATTAGCCTTAGATTTCTGACCTTGTCTTGTCATATCCAAGCCCTTTTTAGTTGGTATTAGACTTAAATTTTATGGGTAATAGACTTTTCCCCCAAGCATGATTGAACTTTTTGGAGGGGTGTTAGCCTTGGATTTTCGGACATATTGATCCTGACTCGACTAGCCCCATTTCAATGGTATTAGCCTTAGATTTCTGACCTTGTGGTCTTGTATATCCAAGCCCTTTTTAGTTGGTATTAGACTTCAATTTTATGGGTAATAGACTTTTCCCCCAAGCATGATTGAACTGGCTTTTGGAGGGGTGTTAGCCTTGGATTTTCGGACATATTGATCCTGACTCGACTAGCCCCATTTCAATGGTATTAGCCTTAGATTTCTGACCTTGTTTCATATCCAAGCCCTTTTTAGTTGGTATTAGACTTCAATTTTATGGGTAATAGACTTTTCCCCCAAGCATGATTGAACTGGCTTTTGGAGGGGGTGTTAGCCTTGGATTTTCGGAATATTGATCCTGACTCGACTAGCCCCATTTCAATGGTATTAGCCTTAGATTTCTAACCTTGTTGGTCTTGTATATCCAAGCCCTTTTTAGTTGGTATTAGACTTAAATTTTATGGGTAATAGACTTTTCCCCCAAGCATGATTGAACTGGCTTTTGGAGGGGTGTTAGCCTTGGATTTTCGGAATATTGATCCTGACTCGACTAGCCCCATTTCAATGGTATTAGCCTTAGATTTCTAACCTTGTCTTGTCATATCCAAGCCCTTTTTAGTTGGTATTAGACTTCAATTTTATGGGTAATAGACTTTTCCCCCAACATGATTGAACTGGCTTGTTGGAGGGGGTTAGCCTTGGATTTTCGGACATATTGATCCTGACTCGACTAGCCCCATTTCAATGGTATTAGCCTTAGATTTCTGACCTTGTTCTTGTATATCCAAGCCCTTTTTAGTTGGTATTAGACTTAAATTTTATGGGTAATAGACTTTTCCCCCAAACATGATTGAACTGGCTTTTGGAGGGGTGTTAGCCTTGGATTTTCGGAATATTGATCCTGACTCGACTAGCCCCATTTCAATGAGTATTAGCCTTAGATTTCTAACCTTGTCTTTCATATCCAAGCCCTTTTTAGTTGGTATTAGACTTCAATTTTATGGGTAATAGACTTTTCCCCCAACATGATTGAACTTGGCTTTTGGAGGGGGTGTTAGCCTTGGATTTTCGGACAATATTGATCCTGACTCGACTAGCCCCATTTCAATGAGTATTAGCCTTAGATTTCTAACCTTGTTCATATCCAAGCCCTTTTTAGTTGGTATTAGACTTAAATTTTATGGGTAATAGACTTTTCCCCCAAACATGATTGAACTTGGCTTTTGGAGGGTGTTAGCCTTGGATTTTCGGACATATTGATCCTGACTCGACTAGCCCCATTTCAATGAGTATTAGCCTTGGTAACCTTTCATATCCAAGCCCATTTTAGTTGGTATTAGACTTCAATTTTATGGGTAATAGACTTTTCCCCCAACATGATTGAACTTGGCTTTTGGAGGGGTGTTAGCCTTGGATTTTCGGACAAATTGATCCTGACTCGACGAGCCCCATTTCAATGGTATTAGCCTTAGATTTCTAACCTTGTTCATATCCAAGCCCTTTTAGTTGGTATTAGACTTCAATTTTATGGGTAATAGACTTTTCCCCCAAACATGATTGAACTTGGTTTTTGGAGGGGGTGTTAGCCTTGGATTTTCGGACATATGATCCTGACTCGACGAGCCCCATTTCAATGAGTATTAGCCTTAGATTTCTAACCTTGTGTCATATCCAAGCCCTTTTTAGTTGGTATTAGACTTCAATTTTATGGGTAATAGACTTTTCCCCCAACATGATTGAACTTGGTTTTTGGAGGGGTGTTAGCCTTGGATTTTCGGACAAATTGATCCTGACTCGACGAGCCCCATTTCAATGAGTATTAGCCTTAGATTTCTAACCTTGTTCATATCCAAGCCCTTTTTAGTTGGTATTAGACTTCAATTTTATGGGTAATAGACTTTTCCCCCAAACATGATTGAACTTGGTTTTTGGAGGGTGTTAGCCTTGGATTTTCGGACAAATTGATCCTGACTCGACGAGCCCCATTTCAATGAGTATTAGCCTTAGATTTCTAACCTTGTTCATATCCAAGCCCTTTTTAGTTGGTATTAGACTTCAATTTTATGGGTAATAGACTTTTCCCCCAACATGATTGAACTTGGTTTTTGGAGGGGTGTTAGCCTTGGATTTTCGGACAAATTGATCCTGACTCGACGAGCCCCATTTCAATGAGTATTAGCCTTAGATTTCTAACCTTGTTCATATCCAAGCCCTTTTTAGTTGGTATTAGACTTCAATTTTATGGGTAATAGACGTTTCCCCCAACATGATTGAACTTGGTTTTTGGAGGGGTGTTAGCCTTGGATTTTCGGACAAATTGATCCTGACTCGACGAGCCCCATTTAATGAGTATTAGCCTTAGATTTCTAACCTTGTTCATATCCAAGCCCTTTTTAGTTGGTATTAGACTTCAATTTTATGGGTAATAGACTTTTCCCCCAACATGATTGAACTTGGTTTTTGGAGGGGGTGTTAGCCTTGGATTTTCGGACAAATTGATCCTGACTCGACGAGCCCCATTTAAATGAGTATTAGCCTTAGATTTCTAACCTTCTTCATATCCAAGCCCTTTTAGTTGGTATTAGACTTCAATTTTATGGGTAATAGACTTTTCCCCCAACATGATTGAACTTGGTTTTTGGAGGGTGTTAGCCTTGGATTTTCGGACAAATTGATCCTGACTCGACGAGCCCCATTTAAATGAGTATTAGCCTTAGATTTCTAACCTTGTTCATATCCAAGCCCTTTTTAGTTGGTATTAGACTTCAATTTTATGGGTAATAGACTTTTCCCCCAACATGATTGAACTTGGTTTTTGGAGGGGTGTTAGCCTTGGATTTTCGGACAAATTGATCCTGACTCGACGAGCCCCATTTCAAATGAGTATTAGCCTTAGATTTCTAACCTTGTTCATATCCAAGCCCTTTTTAGTTGGTATTAGACTTCAATTTTATGGGTAATAGACTTTTCCCCCAAGCATGATTGAACTTGGTTTTTGGAGGGGTGTTAGCCTTGGATTTTCGGACAAATTGATCCTGACTCGACGAGCCCCATTTAAATGAGTATTAGCCTTAGATTTCTAACCTTGTTCATATCCAAGCCCTTTTTAGTTGGTATTAGACTTCAATTTTATGGGTAATAGACTTTTCCCCCAAGCATGATTGAACTTGGTTTTTGGAGGGGTGTTAGCCTTGGATTTTCGGACAAATTGATCCTGACTCGACGAGCCCCATTTAAATGAGTATTAGCCTTAGATTTCTAACCTTGTTCATATCCAAGCCCTTTTTAGTTGGTATTAGACTTCAATTTTATGGGTAATAGACTTTTCCCCCAAGCATGATTGAACTTGGTTTTTGGAGGGGTGTTAGCCTTGGATTTTCGGACAAATTGATCCTGACTCGACGAGCCCCATTTAAATGAGTATTAGCCTTAGATTTCTAACCTTGTTCATATCCAAGCCCTTTTTAGTTGGTATTAGACTTCAATTTTATGGGTAATAGACTTTTCCCCCAAGCATGATTGAACTTGGTTTTTGGAGGGGTGTTAGCCTTGGATTTTCGGACAAATTGATCTGACTCGACGAGCCCCATTTCAAATGAGTATTAGCCTTAGATTTCTAACCTTGTTCATATCCAAGCCCTTTTTAGTTGGTATTAGACTTCAATTTTATGGGTAATAGACTTTTCCCCCAAGCATGATTGAACTTGGTTTTTGGAGGGGTGTTAGCCTTGGATTTTCGGACAAATTGATCCTGACTCGACGAGCCCCATTTAAATGAGTATTAGCCTTAGATTTCTATCCTTGTTGATATCCAAGTCCTTTTTAGTTGGTATTAGACTTCAATTTATGGGTAATAGACTTTTCCCCCAAGCATGATTGAACTTTGTTTTTTGAGGCGGTGTTCGCGTTGGATTTTCGGACAAATGGATCCTGACTCGACGAGCCCCATTTAAATGAGTATTAGCCTTAGATTTCTAACCTTGTTCATATCCAAGGCCTTTTTATTTGGTATTAGAGTTCAATTTATGGGTAATAGACTTTTCCTCCAAGCATGATTGAACTTGGTTTTTGGAGGGGTGTTAGCCTTGGATTTTCGGACAAATTGATCCTGACTCGAGGAGCCCCATTCAAAATGAGTATTAGCCTTAGATTTCTAACCTTGTTCATATCGAAGCCCTTTTTTAGGTGGTATTAGACTTCAAATTTATGGGTAATAGACTCTTCCCCCAAGCATGATTGAACTTGGTTTTTGGAGGGGGTGTTAGCCTTGGATTTTCGGACAAATTGATCCTGACTCGACGAGCCCCATTTAAATGAGTATTAGCCCTAGATTTCTAACTTTGTTCATAACCAAGCCCTTTTTAGTTGGTATTAGACTTCAATTTTATGGGTAATAGACTTTTCCCCCAAGCATGATTGAACTTGGTTTTTGGAGGGGGTGTTAGCCTTGGATTTTCGGACAAATTGATCCTGACTCGACGAGCCCCATTTAAATGAGTATTAGCCTTAGATTTCTAACCTTGTTCATATCCAAGCCCTTTTTAGTTGGTATTAGACTTCAATTTTATGGGTAATAGACTTTTCCCCCAAGCATGATTGAACTTGGTTTTTGGAGGGGTGTTAGCCTTGGATTTTCGGACAAATTGATCCTGACTCGACGAGCCCCATTTAAATGAGTATTAGCCTTAGATTTCTAACCTTGTTCATATCCAAGCCCTTTTTTAGTTGGTATTAGACTTCAATTTTATGGGTAATAGACTTTTCCCCCAAGCATGATTGAACTTGGTTTTTGGAGGGGTGTTAGCCTTGGATTTTCGGACAAATTGATCCTGACTCGACGAGCCCCATTTAAATGAGTATTAGCCTTAGATTTCTAACCTTGTTCATATCCAAGCCCTTTTTTA
Organism: Salix arbutifolia; assembly: GCA_025169955.1. NCBI lineage: Eukaryota > Viridiplantae > Streptophyta > Magnoliopsida > Malpighiales > Salicaceae > Salix > Salix arbutifolia. The sequence continues at coordinate 25,760,518 of CM045917.1, read as the reverse complement.
GTTGGTATTAGACTTCAATTTTATGGGTAATAGACTTTTCCCCCAAGCATGATTGAACTTGGTTTTTGGAGGGGGTGTTAGCCTTGGATTTTCGGACAAATTGATCCTGACTCGACGAGCCCCATTTAAATGAGTATTAGCCTTAGATTTCTAACCTTGTTCATATCCAAGCCCTTTTTTGTTGGTATTAGACTTCAATTTTATGGGTAATAGACTTTTCCCCCAAGCATGATTGAACTTGGTTTTTGGAGGGGGTGTTAGCCTTGGATTTTCGGACAAATTGATCCTCACTCGACGAGCCCCATTTAAATGAGTATTAGCCTTAGATTTCTAACCTTGTTCATATCCAAGCCCTTTTAGTTGGTATTAGACTTCAATTTTATGGGTAATAGACTTTTCCCCCAAGCATGATTGAACTTGGTTTTTGGAGAGGGTGTTAGCCTTGGATTTTTGGACAAATTGATCCTGACTCGACGAGCCCCATTTAAATGAGTATTAGCCTTAGATTTCTAACCTTGTTCATATCCAAGCCCTTTTTAGTTGGTATTAGACTTCAATTTTATGGGTAATAGACTTTTCCCCCAAGCATGATTGAACTTGGTTTTTGGAGGGTGTGTTAGCCTTGGATTTTCGGACAAATTGATCCTCACTCGACGAGCCCCATTTAAATGAGTGTTAGCCTTAGATTTCTAACCTTGTTCATATCCAAGCCCTTTTTTGTTGGTATTAGACTTCAATTTTATGGGTAATAGACTTTTCCCCCAAGCATGATTGAACTTGGTTTTTGGAGGGGGTGTTAGCCTTGGATTTTCGGACAAATTGATCCTCACTCGACGAGCCCCATTTACATGAGTATTAGCCTTAGATTTCTAACCATGTTCATATCCAAGCCCTTTTTTGTTGGTATTAGACTTCAATTTTATGGGTAATAGACTTTTCCCCCAAGCATGATTGAACTTGGTTTTTGGAGGGGGTGTTAGCCTTGGATTTTCGGACAAATTGATCCTGACTCGACGAGCCCCATTTAAATGAGTATTAGCCTTAGATTTCTAACCTTGTTCATATCCAAGCCCTTTTTAGTTGGTATTAGACTTCAATTTTATGGGTAATAGACTTTTCCCCCAAGCATGATTGAACTTGGTTTTTGGAGGGGGTGTTAGCCTTGGATTTTCGGACAAATTGATCCTGACTCGACGAGCCCCATTTAAATGAGTATTAGCCTTAGATTTCTAACCTTGTTCATATCCAAGCCCTTTTTTGTTGGTATTAGACTTCAATTTTATGGGTAATAGACTTTTCCCCCAAGCATGATTGAACTTGGTTTTTGGAGGGGGTGTTAGCCTTGGATTTTCGGACAAATTGATCCTGACTCGACGAGCCCCATTTAAATGAGTATTAGCCTTAGATTTCTAACCTTGTTCATATCCAAGCCCTTTTTTAGTTGGTATTAGACTTCAATTTTATGGGTAATAGACTTTTCCCCCAAGCATGATTGAACTTGGTTTTTGGAGGGGGTGTTAGCCTTGGATTTTCGGACAAATTGATCCTGACTCGACGAGCCCCATTTAATGAGTATTAGCCTTAGATTTCTAACCTTGTTCATATCCAAGCCCTTTTTTAGTTGGTATTAGACTTCAATTTTATGGGTAATAGACTTTTCCCCCAAGCATGATTGAACTTGGTTTTTGGAGGGGGTGTTAGCCTTGGATTTTCGGACAAATTGATCCTGACTCGACGAGCCCCATTTAAATGAGTATTAGCCTTAGATTTCTAACCTTGTTCATATCCAAGCCCTTTTTTAGTTGGTATTAGACTTCAATTTTATGGGTAATAGACTTTTCCCCCAAGCATGATTGAACTTGGTTTTTGGAGGGGGTGTTAGCCTTGGATTTTCGGACAAATTGATCCTGACTCGACGAGCCCCATTTAAATGAGTATTAGCCTTAGATTTCTAACCTTGTTCATATCCAAGCCCTTTTTTAGTTGGTATTAGACTTCAATTTTATGGGTAATAGACTTTTCCCCCAAGCATGATTGAACTTGGTTTTTGGAGGGGGTGTTAGCCTTGGATTTTCGGACAAATTGATCCTGACTCGACGAGCCCCATTTAAATGAGTATTAGCCTTAGATTTCTAACCTTGTTCATATCCAAGCCCTTTTTAGTTGGTATTAGACTTCAATTTTATGGGTAATAGACTTTTCCCCCAAGCATGATTGAACTTGGTTTTTGGAGGGGGTGTTAGCCTTGGATTTTCGGACAAATTGATCCTGACTCGACGAGCCCCATTTAAATGAGTATTAGCCTTAGATTTCTAACCTTGTTCATATCCAAGCCCTTTTTTGTTGGTATTAGACTTCAATTTTATGGGTAATAGACTTTTCCCCCAAGCATGATTGAACTTGGTTTTTGGAGGGGGTGTTAGCCTTGGATTTTCGGACAAATTGATCCTGACTCGACGAGCCCCATTTAAATGAGTATTAGCCTTAGATTTCTAACCTTGTTCATATCCAAGCCCTTTTTTAGTTGGTATTAGACTTCAATTTTATGGGTAATAGACTTTTCCCCCAAGCATGATTGAACTTGGTTTTTGGAGGGGGTGTTAGCCTTGGATTTTCGGACAAATTGATCCTGACTCGACGAGCCCCATTTACATGAGTATTAGCCTTAGATTTCTAACCTTGTTCATATCCAAGCCCTTTTTTTGTTGGTATTAGACTTCAATTTTATGGGTAATAGACTTTTCCCCCAAGCATGATTGAACTTGGTTTTTGGAGGGGGTGTTAGCCTTGGATTTTCGGACAAATTGATCCTGACTCGACGAGCCCCATTTAAATGAGTATTAGCCTTAGATTTCTAACCTTGTTCATATCCAAGCCCTTTTTAGTTGGTATTAGACTTCAATTTTATGGGTAATAGACTTTTCCCCCAAGCATGATTGAACTTGGTTTTTGGAGGGGGTGTTAGCCTTGGATTTTCGGACAAATTGATCCTGACTCGACGAGCCCCATTTACATGAGTATTAGCCTTAGATTTCTAACCTTGTTCATATCCAAGCCCTTTTTAGTTGGTATTAGACTTCAATTTTATGGGTAATAGACTTTTCCCCCAAGCATGATTGAACTTGGTTTTTGGAGGGGGTGTTAGCCTTGGATTTTCGGACAAATTGATCCTGACTCGACGAGCCCCATTTAAATGAGTATTAGCCTTATATTTCTAACCTTGTTCATATCCAAGCCCTTTTTAGTTGGTATTAGACTTCAATTTTATGGGTAATAGACTTTTCCCCCAAGCATGATTGAACTTGGTTTTTGGAGGGGGTGTTAGCCTTTGATTTTCGGACAAATTGATCCTGACTCGACGAGCCCCATTTAATGAGTATTAGCCTTAGATTTCTAACCTTGTTCATATCCAAGCCCTTTTTAGTTGGTATTAGACTTCAATTTTATGGGTAATAGACTTTTCCCCCAAGCATGATTGAACTTGGTTTTTGGAGGGGGTGTTAGCCTTGGATTTTCGGACAAATTGATGCTGACTCGACGAGCCCCATTTAATGAGTATTAGCCTTAGATTTCTAACCTTGTTCATATCCAAGCCCTTTTTAGTTGGTATTAGACTTCAATTTTATGGGTAATAGACTTTTCCCCCAAGCATGATTGAACTTGGTTTTTGGAGGGGGTGTTAGCCTTGGATTTTCGGACAAATTGATCCTCATTCAACGAGCCCCATTCAAATGAGTATTAGCGTTAGATTTCTAACCTTGTTCATATCCAAGCCCTTTTTTAGTTGGTATTAGAATTCAATTTTATGGGTAATAGACTTTTCCCCCAAGCATGATTGAACTTGGTTTTTGGAGGGGGTGTTAGCCTTGGATTTTCGGACAAATTGATCCTGACTCGACGAGCCCCATTTAAATGAGTATTAGCCTTAGATTTCTAACCTTGTTCATATCCAAGCCCTTTTTAGTTGGTATTAGACTTCAATTTTATGGGTAATAGACTTTTCCCCCAAGCATGAGTGAACTTGGTTTTTGGAGGGGGTGTTAGCCTTGGATTTTCGGACAAATTGATCCTGACTCGACGAGCCCCATTTACATGAGTATTAGCCTTAGATTTCTAACCTTGTTCATATCCAAGCCCTTTTTAGTTGGTATTAGACTTCAATTTTATGGGTAATAGACTTTTCCCCCAAGCATGATTGAACTTGGTTTTTGGAGGGGGTGTTAGCCTTGGATTTTCGGACAAATTGATCCTGACTCGACGAGCCCCATTTAAATGAGTATTAGCCTTATATTTCTAACCTTGTTCATATCCAAGCCCTTTTTAGTTGGTATTAGACTTCAATTTTATGGGTAATAGACTTTTCCCCCAAGCATGATTGAACTTGGTTTTTGGAGGGGGTGTTAGCCTTGGATTTTCGGACAAATTGATCCTGACTCGACGAGCCCCATTTAAATGAGTATTAGCCTTAGATTTCTAACCTTGTTCATATCCAAGCCCTTTTTAGTTGGTATTAGACTTCAATTTTATGGGTAATAGACTTTTCCCCCAAGCATGAGTGAACTTGGTTTTTGGAGGGGGTGTTAGCCTTGGATTTTCGGACAAATTGATCCGGACTCGACGAGCCCCATTTACATGAGTATTAGCCTTAGATTTCTAACCTTGTTCATATCCAAGCCCTTTTTTGTTGGTATTAGACTTCAATTTTATGGGTAATAGACTTTTCCCCCAAGCATGATTGAACTTGGTTTTTGGAGGGGGTGTTAGCCTTGGATTTTCGGACAAATTGATCCTGACTCGACGAGCCCCATTTAATGAGTATTAGCCTTAGATTTCTAACCTTGTTCATATCCAAGCCCTTTTTAGTTGGTATTAGACTTCAATTTTATGGGTAATAGACTTTTCCCCCAAGCATGATTGAACTTGGTTTTTGGAGGGGGTGTTAGCCTTGGATTTTCGGACAAATTGATCCTGACTCGACGAGCCCCATTTAAATGAGTATTAGCCTTATTTCTAACCTTGTTCATATCCAAGCCCTTTTTAGTTGGTATTAGACTTCAATTTTATGGGTAATAGACTTTTCCCCCAAGCATGATTGAACTTGGTTTTTGGAGGGGGTGTTAGCCTTGGATTTTCGGACAAATTGATCCTGACTCGACGAGCCCCATTTAATGAGTATTAGCCTTAGATTTCTAACCTTGTTCATATCCAAGCCCTTTTTAGTTGGTATTAGACTTCAATTTTATGGGTAATAGACTTTTCCCCCAAGCATGATTGAACTTGGTTTTTGGAGGGGGTGTTAGCCTTGGATTTTCGGACAAATTGATCCTGACTCGACGAGCCCCATTTAAATGAGTATTAGCCTTAGATTTCTAACCTTGTTCATATCCAAGCCCTTTTTAGTTGGTATTAGACTTCAATTTTATGGGTAATAGACTTTTCCCCCAAGCATGATTGAACTTGGTTTTTGGAGGGGGTGTTAGCCTTGGATTTTCGGACAAATTGATCCTGACTCGACGAGCCCCATTTAAATGAGTATTAGCCTTAGATTTCTAACCTTGTTCATATCCAAGCCCTTTTTAGTTGGTATTAGACTTCAATTTTATGGGTAATAGACTTTTCCCCCAAGCATGATTGAACTTGGTTTTTGGAGGGGGTGTTAGCCTTGGATTTTCGGACAAATTGATCCTGACTCGACGAGCCCCATTTAAATGAGTATTAGCCTTAGATTTCTAACCTTGTTCATATCCAAGCCCTTTTTAGTTGGTATTAGACTTCAATTTTATGGGTAATAGACTTTTCCCCCAAGCATGATTGAACTTGGTTTTTGGAGGGGGTGTTAGCCTTGGATTTTCGGACAAATTGATCCTGACTCGACGAGCCCCATTTAAATGAGTATTAGCCTTAGATTTCTAACCTTGTTCATATCCAAGCCCTTTTTAGTTGGTATTAGACTTCAATTTTATGGGTAATAGACTTTTCCCCCAAGCATGATTGAACTTGGTTTTTGGAGGGGGTGTTAGCCTTGGATTTTCGGACAAATTGATCCTGACTCGACGAGCCCCATTTAAATGAGTATTAGCCTTAGATTTCTAACCTTGTTCATATCCAAGCCCTTTTTAGTTGGTATTAGACTTCAATTTTATGGGTAATAGACTTTTCCCCCAAGCATGATTGAACTTGGTTTTTGGAGGGGGTGTTAGCCTTGGATTTTCGGACAAATTGATCCTGACTCGACGAGCCCCATTTAAATGAGTATTAGCCTTAGATTTCTAACCTTGTTCATATCCAAGCCCTTTTTAGTTGGTATTAGACTTCAATTTTATGGGTAATAGACTTTTCCCCCAAGCATGATTGAACTTGGTTTTTGGAGGGGGTGTTAGCCTTGGATTTTCGGACAAATTGATCCTGACTCGACGAGCCCCATTTAAATGAGTATTAGCCTTAGATTTCTAACCTTGTTCATATCCAAGCCCTTTTTAGTTGGTATTAGACTTCAATTTTATGGGTAATAGACTTTTCCCCCAAGCATGATTGAACTTGGTTTTTGGAGGGGGTGTTAGCCTTGGATTTTCGGACAAATTGATCCTGACTCGACGAGCCCCATTTAAATGAGTATTAGCCTTAGATTTCTAACCTTGTTCATATCCAAGCCCTTTTTAGTTGGTATTAGACTTCAATTTTATGGGTAATAGACTTTTCCCCCAAGCATGATTGAACTTGGTTTTTGGAGGGGGTGTTAGCCTTGGATTTTCGGACAAATTGATCCTGACTCGACGAGCCCCATTTAAATGAGTATTAGCCTTAGATTTCTAACCTTGTTCATATCCAAGCCCTTTTTAGTTGGTATTAGACTTCAATTTTATGGGTAATAGACTTTTCCCCCAAGCATGATTGAACTTGGTTTTTGGAGGGGGTGTTAGCCTTGGATTTTCGGACAAATTGATCCTGACTCGACGAGCCCCATTTAAATGAGTATTAGCCTTAGATTTCTAACCTTGTTCATATCCAAGCCCTTTTTAGTTGGTATTAGACTTCAATTTTATGGGTAATAGACTTTTCCCCCAAGCATGATTGAACTTGGTTTTTGGAGGGGGTGTTAGCCTTGGATTTTCGGACAAATTGATCCTGACTCGACGAGCCCCATTTAAATGAGTATTAGCCTTAGATTTCTAACCTTGTTCATATCCAAGCCCTTTTTAGTTGGTATTAGACTTCAATTTTATGGGTAATAGACTTTTCCCCCAAGCATGATTGAACTTGGTTTTTGGAGGGGGTGTTAGCCTTGGATTTTCGGACAAATTGATCCTGACTCGACGAGCCCCATTTAAATGAGTATTAGCCTTAGATTTCTAACCTTGTTCATATCCAAGCCCTTTTTAGTTGGTATTAGACTTCAATTTTATGGGTAATAGACTTTTCCCCCAAGCATGATTGAACTTGGTTTTTGGAGGGGGTGTTAGCCTTGGATTTTCGGACAAATTGATCCTGACTCGACGAGCCCCATTTAAATGAGTATTAGCCTTAGATTTCTAACCTTGTTCATATCCAAGCCCTTTTTAGTTGGTATTAGACTTCAATTTTATGGGTAATAGACTTTTCCCCCAAGCATGATTGAACTTGGTTTTTGGAGGGGGTGTTAGCCTTGGATTTTCGGACAAATTGATCCTGACTCGACGAGCCCCATTTAAATGAGTATTAGCCTTAGATTTCTAACCTTGTTCATATCCAAGCCCTTTTTAGTTGGTATTAGACTTCAATTTTATGGGTAATAGACTTTTCCCCCAAGCATGATTGAACTTGGTTTTTGGAGGGGGTGTTAGCCTTGGATTTTCGGACAAATTGATCCTGACTCGACGAGCCCCATTTAAATGAGTATTAGCCTTAGATTTCTAACCTTGTTCATATCCAAGCCCTTTTTAGTTGGTATTAGACTTCAATTTTATGGGTAATAGACTTTTCCCCCAAGCATGATTGAACTTGGTTTTTGGAGGGGGTGTTAGCCTTGGATTTTCGGACAAATTGATCCTGACTCGACGAGCCCCATTTAAATGAGTATTAGCCTTAGATTTCTAACCTTGTTCATATCCAAGCCCTTTTTAGTTGGTATTAGACTTCAATTTTATGGGTAATAGACTTTTCCCCCAAGCATGATTGAACTTGGTTTTTGGAGGGGGTGTTAGCCTTGGATTTTCGGACAAATTGATCCTGACTCGACGAGCCCCATTTAAATGAGTATTAGCCTTAGATTTCTAACCTTGTTCATATCCAAGCCCTTTTTAGTTGGTATTAGACTTCAATTTTATGGGTAATAGACTTTTCCCCCAAGCATGATTGAACTTGGTTTTTGGAGGGGGTGTTAGCCTTGGATTTTCGGACAAATTGATCCTGACTCGACGAGCCCCATTTAAATGAGTATTAGCCTTAGATTTCTAACCTTGTTCATATCCAAGCCCTTTTTAGTTGGTATTAGACTTCAATTTTATGGGTAATAGACTTTTCCCCCAAGCATGATTGAACTTGGTTTTTGGAGGGGGTGTTAGCCTTGGATTTTCGGACAAATTGATCCTGACTCGACGAGCCCCATTTAAATGAGTATTAGCCTTAGATTTCTAACCTTGTTCATATCCAAGCCCTTTTTAGTTGGTATTAGACTTCAATTTTATGGGTAATAGACTTTTCCCCCAAGCATGATTGAACTTGGTTTTTGGAGGGGGTGTTAGCCTTGGATTTTCGGACAAATTGATCCTGACTCGACGAGCCCCATTTAAATGAGTATTAGCCTTAGATTTCTAACCTTGTTCATATCCAAGCCCTTTTTAGTTGGTATTAGACTTCAATTTTATGGGTAATAGACTTTTCCCCCAAGCATGATTGAACTTGGTTTTTGGAGGGGGTGTTAGCCTTGGATTTTCGGACAAATTGATCCTGACTCGACGAGCCCCATTTAAATGAGTATTAGCCTTAGATTTCTAACCTTGTTCATATCCAAGCCCTTTTTAGTTGGTATTAGACTTCAATTTTATGGGTAATAGACTTTTCCCCCAAGCATGATTGAACTTGGTTTTTGGAGGGGGTGTTAGCCTTGGATTTTCGGACAAATTGATCCTGACTCGACGAGCCCCATTTAAATGAGTATTAGCCTTAGATTTCTAACCTTGTTCATATCCAAGCCCTTTTTAGTTGGTATTAGACTTCAATTTTATGGGTAATAGACTTTTCCCCCAAGCATGATTGAACTTGGTTTTTGGAGGGGGTGTTAGCCTTGGATTTTCGGACAAATTGATCCTGACTCGACGAGCCCCATTTAAATGAGTATTAGCCTTAGATTTCTAACCTTGTTCATATCCAAGCCCTTTTTAGTTGGTATTAGACTTCAATTTTATGGGTAATAGACTTTTCCCCCAAGCATGATTGAACTTGGTTTTTGGAGGGGGTGTTAGCCTTGGATTTTCGGACAAATTGATCCTGACTCGACGAGCCCCATTTAAATGAGTATTAGCCTTAGATTTCTAACCTTGTTCATATCCAAGCCCTTTTTAGTTGGTATTAGATTTCAATTTTATGGGTAATAGACTTTTCCCCCAAGCATGATTGAACTTGGTTTTTGGAGGGGGTGTTAGCCTTGGATTTTCGGACAAATTGATCCTGACTCGACGAGCCCCATTTAAATGAGTATTAGCCTTAGATTTCTAACCTTGTTCATATCCAACACTTTTTAGTTGGTATTAGACTTCATTTTTATGGGTAATAGACTTTTCCCCCAACCATGATTGAACTTGGTTTTTGGAGGGGGTGTTAGCCTTGGATTTTCGGACAAATTGATCCTGACTCGACGAGCCCCATTTAAATGAGTATTAGCCTTAGATTTCTAACCTTGTTCATATCCAAGCCCTTTTTAGTTGGTATTAGACTTCAATTTTATGGGTAATAGACTTTTCCCCCAAGCATGATTGAACTTGGTTTTTGGAGGGGGTGTTAGCCTTGGATTTTCGGACAAATTGATCCTGACTCGACGAGCCCCATTTAAATGAGTATTAGCCTTAGATTTCTAACCTTGTTCATATCCAAGCCCTTTTTAGTTGGTATTAGACTTCAATTTTATGGGTAATAGACTTTTCCCCCAAGCATGATTGAACTTGGTTTTTGGAGGGGGTGTTAGCCTTGGATTTTCGGACAAATTGATCCTGACTCGACGAGCCCCATTTAAATGAGTATTAGCCTTAGATTTCTAACCTTGTTCATATCCAAGCCCTTTTTAGTTGGTATTAGACTTCAATTTTATGGGTAATAGACTTTTCCCCCAAGCATGATTGAACTTGGTTTTTGGAGGGGGTGTTAGCCTTGGATTTTCGGACAAATTGATCCTGACTCGACGAGCCCCATTTAAATGAGTTAGCCTTAGATTTCTAACCTTGTTCATATCCAAGCCCTTTTTAGTTGGTATTAGACTTCAATTTTATGGGTAATAGACTTTTCCCCCAAGCATGATTGAACTTGGTTTTTGGAGGGGGTGTTAGCCTTGGATTTTCGGACAAATTGATCCTGACTCGACGAGCCCCATTTAAATGAGTATTAGCCTTAGATTTCTAACCTTGTTCATATCCAAGCCCTTTTTAGTTGGTATTAGACTTCAATTTTATGGGTAATAGACTTTTCCCCCAAGCATGATTGAACTTGGTTTTTGGAGGGGGTGTTAGCCTTGGATTTTCGGACAAATTGATCCTGACTCGACGAGCCCCATTTAAATGGTATAGCCTTAGATTTCTAACCTTGTTCATATCCAAGCCTTTTTAGTTGGTATTAGACTTCAATTTTATGGGTAATAGACTTTTCCCCCAAGCATGATTGAACTTGGTTTTTGGAGGGGGTGTTAGCCTTGGATTTTCGGACAAATTGATCCTGACTCGACGAGCCCCATTTAAATGGTATTAGCCTTAGATTTCTAACCTTGTTCATATCCAAGCCCTTTTTAGTTGGTATTAGACTTCAATTTTATGGGTAATAGACTTTTCCCCCAAGCATGATTGAACTTGGTTTTTGGAGGGGGTGTTAGCCTTGGATTTTCGGACAAATTGATCCTGACTCGACGAGCCCCATTTAAATGAGTATTAGCCTTAGATTTCTAACCTTGTTCATATCCAAGCCCTTTTTAGTTGGTATTAGACTTCAATTTTATGGGTAATAGACTTTTCCCCCAAGCATGATTGAACTTGGTTTTTGGAGGGGGTGTTAGCCTTGGATTTTCGGACAAATTGATCCTGACTCGACGAGCCCCATTTAAATGAGTATTAGCCTTAGATTTCTAACCTTGTTCATATCCAAGCCCTTTTTAGTTGGTATTAGACTTCAATTTTATGGGTAATAGACTTTTCCCCCAAGCATGATTGAACTTGGTTTTTGGAGGGGGTGTTAGCCTTGGATTTTCGGACAAATTGATCCTGACTCGACGAGCCCCATTTTAATGAGTATTAGCCTTAGATTTCTAACCTTGTTCATATCCAAGCCCTTTTTAGTTGGTATTAGACTTCAATTTTATGGGTAATAGACTTTTCCCCCAAGCATGATTGAACTTGGTTTTTGGAGGGGGTGTTAGCCTTGGATTTTCGGACAAATTGATCCTGACTCGACGAGCCCCATTTAAATGAGTATTAGCCTTAGATTTCTAACCTTGTTCATATCCAAGCCTTTTTAGTTGGTATTAGACTTCATTTTTATGGGTAATAGACTTTTCCCCCAAGCATGATTGAACTTGGTTTTTGGAGGGGGTGTTAGCCTTGGATTTTCGGACAAATTGATCCTGACTCGACGAGCCCCATTTAAATGGTATTAGCCTTAGATTTCTAACCTTGTTCATATCCAACCCTTTTTAGTTGGTATTAGACTTCAATTTTATGGGTAATAGACTTTTCCCCCAACCATGATTGAACTTGGTTTTTGGAGGGGGAGTTAGCCTTGGATTTTCGGACAAATTGATCCTGACTCGACGAGCCCCATTTAAATGGTATAGCCTTAGATTTCTAACCTTGTTCATATCCAACCCTTTTTAGTTGGTATTAGACTTCAATTTTATGGGTAATAGACTTTTCCCCCAAGCATGATTGAACTTGGTTTTTGGAGGGGGTGTTAGCCTTGGATTTTCGGACAAATTGATCCTGACTCGACGAGCCCCATTTAAATGGTATTAGCCTTAGATTTCTAACCTTGTTCATATCCAACCTTTTTAGTTGGTATTAGACTTCAATTTTATGGGTAATAGACTTTTCCCCCAAGCATGATTGAACTTGGTTTTTGGAGGGGGTGTTAGCCTTGGATTTTCGGACAAATTGATCCTGACTCGACGAGCCCCATTTAAATGAGTATAGCCTTAGATTTCTAACCTTGTTGATATCCAAGCCCTTTTTAGTTGGTATTAGACTTCAATTTTATGGGTAATAGACTTTTCCCCCAAGCATGATTGAACTTGGTTTTTGGAGGGGGTGTTAGCCTTGGATTTTCGGACAAATTGATCCTGACTCGACGAGCCCCATTTAAATGGTATTAGCCTTAGATTTCTAACCTTGTTGATATCCAAGCCTTTTTAGTTGGTATTAGACTTCAATTTTATGGGTAATAGACTTTTCCCCCAAGCATGATTGAACTTGGTTTTTGGAGGGGGTGTTAGCCTTGGATTTTCGGACAAATTGATCCTGACTCGACGAGCCCCATTTAAATGGTATAGCCTTAGATTTCTAACCTTGTTCATATCCAAGCCTTTTTAGTTGGTATTAGACTTCAATTTTATGGGTAATAGACTTTTCCCCCAAGCATGATTGAACTTGGTTTTTGGAGGGGGTGTTAGCCTTGGATTTTCGGACAAATTGATCCTGACTCGACGAGCCCCATTTAAATGAGTATTAGCCTTAGATTTCTAACCTTGTTCATATCCAAGCCCTTTTTAGTTGGTATTAGACTTCAATTTTATGGGTAATAGACTTTTCCCCCAAGCATGATTGAACTTGGTTTTTGGAGGGGGTGTTAGCCTTGGATTTTCGGACAAATTGATCCTGACTCGACGAGCCCCATTTAAATATATTAGCCTTAGATTTCTAACCTTGTTCATATCCAAGCCCTTTTTAGTTGGTATTAGACTTCAATTTTATGGGTAATAGACTTTTCCCCCAAGCATGATTGAACTTGGTTTTTGGAGGGGGTGTTAGCCTTGGATTTTCGGACAAATTGATCCTGACTCGACGAGCCCCATTTAAATGGTATAAGCCTTAGATTTCTAACCTTGTTCATATCCAACCCTTTTTAGTTGGTATTAGACTTCAATTTTATGGGTAATAGACTTTTCCCCCAAGCATGATTGAACTTGGTTTTTGGAGGGGGTGTTAGCCTTGGATTTTCGGACAAATTGATCCTGACTCGACGAGCCCCATTTAAATGAGTATTAGCCTTAGATTTCTAACCTTGTTCATATCCAAGCCCTTTTTAGTTGGTATTAGACTTCAATTTATGGGTAATAGACTTTTCCCCCAAGCATGATTGAACTTGGTTTTTGGAGGGGGTGTTAGCCTTGGATTTTCGGACAAATTGATCCTGACTCGACGAGCCCCATTTAAATGGTATTAGCCTTAGATTTCTAACCTTGTTGATATCCAAGCCTTTTTAGTTGGTATTAGACTTCAATTTTATGGGTAATAGACTTTTCCCCCAAGCATGATTGAACTTGGTTTTTGGAGGGGGTGTTAGCCTTGGATTTTCGGACAAATTGATCCTGACTCGACGAGCCCCATTTAAATGTATTAGCCTTAGATTTCTAACCTTGTTGATATCCAAGCCCTTTTTAGTTGGTATTAGACTTCAATTTTATGGGTAATAGACTTTTCCCCCAAGCATGATTGAACTTGGTTTTTGGAGGGGGTGTTAGCCTTGGATTTTCGGACAAATTGATCCTGACTCGACGAGCCCCATTTAAATGGGTATAAGCCTTAGATTTCTAACCTTGTTGATATCCAAGCCTTTTTAGTTGGTATTAGACTTCAATTTTATGGGTAATAGACTTTTCCCCCAAGCATGATTGAACTTGGTTTTTGGAGGGGGTGTTAGCCTTGGATTTTCGGACAAATTGATCCTGACTCGACGAGCCCCATTTAAATGGTATAAGCCTTAGATTTCTAACCTTGTTGATATCCAATGCCTTTTTAGTTGGTATTAGACTTCAATTTTATGGGTAATAGACTTTTCCCCCAAGCATGATTGAACTTGGTTTTTGGAGGGGGTGTTAGCCTTGGATTTTCGGACAAATTGATCCTGACTCGACGAGCCCCATTTAAATGGTATTAGCCTTAGATTTCTAACCTTGTTCATATCCAACCCTTTTTAGTTGGTATTAGACTTCAATTTTATGGGTAATAGACTTTTCCCCCAAGCATGATTGAACTTGGTTTTTGGAGGGGGTGTTAGCCTTGGATTTTCGGACAAATTGATCCTGACTCGACGAGCCCCATTTAAATGGTATAGCCTTAGATTTCTAACCTTGTTCATATCCAACCCTTTTTAGTTGGTATTAGACTTCAATTTTATGGGTAATAGACTTTTCCCCCAAGCATGATTGAACTTGGTTTTTGGAGGGGGTGTTAGCCTTGGATTTTCGGACAAATTGATCCTGACTCGACGAGCCCCATTTAAATGGTATTAGCCTTAGATTTCTAACCTTGTTCATATCCAACCCTTTTTAGTTGGTATTAGACTTCAATTTTATGGGTAATAGACTTTTCCCCCAAGCATGATTGAACTTGGTTTTTGGAGGGGGTGTTAGCCTTGGATTTTCGGACAAATTGATCCTGACTCGACGAGCCCCATTTAAATGGGTATAAGCCTTAGATTTCTAACCTTGTTGATATCCAATGCCTTTTTAGTTGGTATTAGACTTCAATTTTATGGGTAATAGACTTTTCCCCCAAGCATGATTGAACTTGGTTTTTGGAGGGGGTGTTAGCCTTGGATTTTCGGACAAATTGATCCTGACTCGACGAGCCCCATTTAAATGGGTATAAGCCTTAGATTTCTAACCTTGTTCATATCCAAACCCTTTTTAGTTGGTATTAGACTTCAATTTTATGGGTAATAGACTTTTCCCCCAAGCATGATTGAACTTGGTTTTTGGAGGGGGTGTTAGCCTTGGATTTTCGGACAAATTGATCCTGACTCGACGAGCCCCATTTAAATGGTATTAGCCTTAGATTTCTAACCTTGTTCATATCCAAACCCTTTTTAGTTGGTATTAGACTTCAATTTTATGGGTAATAGACTTTTCCCCCAAGCATGATTGAACTTGGTTTTTGGAGGGGGTGTTAGCCTTGGATTTTCGGACAAATTGATCCTGACTCGACGAGCCCCATTTAAATGAGTATTAGCCTTAGATTTCTAACCTTGTTCATATCCAAACCCTTTTTAGTTGGTATTAGACTTCAAATTTATGGGTAATAGACTTTTCCCCCAAGCATGAGTGAACTTGGTTTTTGGAGGGGGTGTTAGCCTTGGATTTTCGGACAAATTGATCCTGACTCGACGAGCCCCATTTAAATGAGTATTAGCCTTAGATTTCTAACCTTGTTCATATCCAACCCTTTTTAGTTGGTATTAGACTTCAATTTTATGGGTAATAGACTTTTCCCCCAAGCATGATTGAACTTGGTTTTTGGAGGGGGTGTTAGCCTTGGATTTTCGGACAAATTGATCCTGACTCGACGAGCCCCATTTAAATGGGTATAAGCCTTAGATTTCTAACCTTGTTGATATCCAATGCCTTTTTAGTTGGTATTAGACTTCAATTTTATGGGTAATAGACTTTTCCCCCAAGCATGATTGAACTTGGTTTTTGGAGGGGGTGTTAGCCTTGGATTTTCGGACAAATTGATCCTGACTCGACGAGCCCCATTTAAATGGGTATAAGCCTTAGATTTCTAACCTTGTTCATATCCAAACCCTTTTTAGTTGGTATTAGACTTCAATTTTATGGGTAATAGACTTTTCTACCAAGGATGATTGAACTTGGTTTTTGGAGAGGGTGTTAGCCTTGGATTTTCGGACAAATTGATCCTGACTCGACGAGCCCCATTTAAATGGTATAAGCCTTAGATTTCTAACCTTGTTGATATCCAATGCCTTTTTAGTTGGTATTAGACTTCAATTTTATGGGTAATAGACTTTTCCCCCAAGCATGATTGAACTTGGTTTTTGGAGGGGGTGTTAGCCTTGGATTTTCGGACAAATTGATCCTGACTCGACGAGCCCCATTTAAATGGGTATAAGCCTTAGATTTCTAACCTTGTTCATATCCAAACCCTTTTTAGATGGTATTAGACTTCAATTTTATGGGTAATAGAGTTTCCCCCAAGCATGAGTGAACTTGTTTTTTGGAGGGGGTGTTAGCCTTGGAATTTCGGACAAATTGATCCTGACTCCACGAGCCCCATTTAAATGGGTATAAGCCTTAGATTTCTAACCTTGTTCATATCCAAACCCTTTTTAGTTGGTATTAGACTTCAATTTTATGGGTAATAGACTTTTCTCCCAAGGATGATTGAACTTGGTTTTTGGAGAGGGTGTTAGCCTTGGATTTTCGGACAAATTGATCCTGACTCGACGAGCCCCATTTAAATGGGTATAAGCCTTAGATTTCTAACCTTGTTCATATCCAATCCCTTTTTAGTTGGTATTAGACTTCAATTTTATGGGTAATAGACTTTTCTCCCAAGGATGATTGAACTTGGTTTTTGGAGGGGGTGTTAGCCTTGGATTTTCGGACAAATTGATCCTGACTCGACGAGCCCCATTTAAATGGGTATAAGCCTTAGATTTCTAACCTTGTTCATATCCAAGCCTTTTTAGTTGGTATTAGACTTCAATTTTATGGGTAATAGACTTTTCCCCCAAGCATGATTGAACTTGGTTTTTGGAGGGGGTGTTAGCCTTGGATTTTCGGACAAATTGATCCTGACTCGACGAGCCCCATTTAAATGGTATAAGCCTTAGATTTCTAACCTTGTTCATATCCAACCCTTTTTAGTTGGTATTAGACTTCAATTTTATGGGTAATAGACTTTTCCCCCAAGCATGATTGAACTTGGTTTTTGGAGGGGGTGTTAGCCTTGGATTTTCGGACAAATTGATCCTGACTCGACGAGCCCCATTTAAATGGTATAAGCCTTAGATTTCTAACCTTGTTCATATCCAACCCTTTTTAGTTGGTATTAGACTTCAATTTTATGGGTAATAGACTTTTCCCCAAGCATGATTGAACTTGGTTTTTGGAGGGGGTGTTAGCCTTGGATTTTCGGACAAATTGATCCTGACTCGACGAGCCCCATTTAAATGAGTATTAGCCTTAGATTTCTAACCTTGTTCATATCCAAATGCCTTTTTAGTTGGTATTAGACTTCAATTTTATGGGTAATAGACTTTTCCCCCAAGCATGATTGAACTTGGTTTTTGGAGGGGGTGTTAGCCTTGGATTTTCGGACAAATTGATCCTGACTCGACGAGCCCCATTTAAATGGTATAAGCCTTAGATTTCTAACCTTGTTGATATCCAATGCCTTTTTAGTTGGGATTAGACTTCAATTTTATGGGTAATAGACTTTTCCCCCAAGCATGATTGAACTTGGTTTTTGGAGGGGGTGTTAGCCTTGGATTTTCGGACAAATTGATCCTGACTCGACGAGCCCCATTTAAATGGGTATTAGCCTTAGATTTCTAACCTTGTTCATATCCAATGCCTTTTTAGTTGGTATTAGACTTCAATTTTATGGGTAATAGACTTTTCCCCCAAGCATGATTGAACTTGGTTTTTGGAGGGGGTGTTAGCCTTGGATTTTCGGACAAATTGATCCTGACTCGACGAGCCCCATTTAAATGGTATAAGCCTTAGATTTCTAACCTTTTTGATATCCAATGCCTTTTTAGTTGGTATTAGACTTCAAATTTATGGGTAATAGACTTTTCCCCCAAGCATGATTGAACTTGGTTTTTGGAGGGGGTGTTAGCCTTGGATTTTCGGACAAATTGATCCTGACTCGACGAGCCCCATTTAAATGGGTATAAGCCTTAGATTTCTAACCTTGTTGATATCCAATGCCTTTTTAGTTGGTATTAGACTTCAATTTTATGGGTAATAGACTTTTCCCCCAAGCATGATTGAACTTGGTTTTTGGAGGGGGTGTTAGCCTTGGATTTTCGGACAAATTGATCCTGACTCGACGAGCCCCATTTAAATGGGTATAAGCCTTAGATTTCTAACCTTGTTGATATCCAATGCCTTTTTAGTTGGTATTAGACTTCAATTTTATGGGTAATAGACTTTTCCCCCAAGCATGATTGAACTTGGTTTTTGGAGGGGGTGTTAGCCTTGGATTTTCGGACAAATTGATCCTGACTCGACGAGCCCCATTTAAATGGGTATAAGCCTTAGATTTCTAACCTTGTTGATATCCAATGCCTTTTTAGTTGGTATTAGACTTCAATTTTATGGGTAATAGACTTTTCCCCCAAGCATGATTGAACTTGGTTTTTGGAGGGGGTGTTAGCCTTGGATTTTCGGACAATTTGATCCTGACTCGACGAGCCCCATTTAAATGCGTATTAGCCTTAGATTTCTAACCTTGTTCATATCCAAACCCTTTTTAGATGGTATTAGACTTCAATTTATGGGTAATAGACTTTTCCCCCAAGCATGATTGAACTTGGTTTTTGGAGGGGGTGTTAGCCTTGGATTTTCGGACAAATTGATCCTGACTCGACGAGCCCCATTTAAATGGGTATAAGCCTTAGAGTTATAACCTTTTTGATATGCAAGCCGTTTTTAGTTGGTATTAGACTTCAATTTTATGGGTAATAGACTTTTTCCCCAAGCATGATTGAAATTGGTTTTTTGAGGGGGTGTTAGCCTTGCATTTTCAGACAAATTGATCCTGACTCGATGAGCCCATTTAAATGAGTATTAGCCTTAGATTTATAACCTTGTTCATATCCAAGCCCTTTTTAGTTGGTATTAGACTTCAAATTTATGGGTAATAGACTTTTCCCCCAAGCATGATTGAACCTGGTTTTTGGAGGGGGTGTTAGCCTTGGATTTTCGGACAAATTGATCCTGACTCGACGAGCCCCGTTTAAATGAGTATAAGCCTTAGATTTATAACCTTGTTCATATCCAAGGCCTTTTTAGTTGGTATTAGACTTCAATTTTATGGGTAATAGACCTTTCCCCAAAGCATGATTGAACTTGGTTTTTGGAGGGGGTGTTAGCCTTGGATTTTCGGACAAGTTGATCCTGACTCGACGAGCCCCATTTAAATGAGTATTAGGATTAGATTTCTAACCTTGTTCATATCCAAGCCCTTTTTAGTTGGTATTAGACTTCAATTTATGGGTAATAGAATTTTCCCCCAACCATGATTGAACATGGTTTTTGGAGGGGGTGTTAGCCTTGGATTTTTGGACAAATTGATCCTGACTCGAGGAGCCCCATTTAAATGATTATTAGCCTTAGATTTCTAACCTTGTTCATATCCAAGACCTTTTTAGTTGGTATTAGACTTCAAATTTATGGGTAATAGACTTTTCCCCCAAGCATGATTGAACATGGTTTTTGGAGGGGGTGTTAGCCTTGGATTTTCGGACAAATTGATCCTGACTCCACGAGCCCCATTTAAATGGGTATAAGCCTTAGATTTCTAACCTTTTTGATATCCAATGCCTTTTTAGTTGGTATTAGACTTCAATTTTATGGGTAATAGACTTTTCTCCCAAGGATGATTGAACTTGGTTTTTGGAGAGGGTGTTAGCCTTGGATTTTCGGACAAATTGATCCTGACTCGACGAGCCCCATTTAAATGGGTATAAGCCTTATATTTCTAACCTTGTTGATATCCAATGCCTTTTTAGTTGGGATTAGACTTCAATTTTATGGGTAATAGTCTTTCCCCCAAGCATGATGGAACTTGGTTTTTGGAGGGGGTGTTAGCCTTGGATTTTCGGACAAATTGATCCTGACTCCACGAGCCCCATTTAAATGGGTATAAGCCTTAGATTTCTAACCTTGTTCATATCCAAGACCTTTTGAGTTGGTATTAGACTTCAAATTTATGGGTAATAGACTTTTCCCCCAAGCATGATTGAACTTGGTTTTTGGAAGGGGTGTTAGCCTTGGATTTTCGGACAATTTGATCCTGACTCGACGAGCCCCATTTAAATGCGTATTAGCCTTAGATTTCTAACCTTGTTCATATCCAAACCCTTTTTAGTTGGTATTAGACTTCAATTTATGGGTAATAGACTTTTCCCCCAAGCATGATTGAACTTGGTTTTTGGAGGGGGTGTTAGCCTTGGATTTTCGGACAAATTGATCCTGACTCGACGAGCCCCATTTAAATGGGTATAAGCCTTAGATTTCTAACCTTGTTATATCCAAGCCTTTTTAGTTGGTATTAGACTTCAATTTTATGGGTAATAGACTTTTCCCCCAAGCATGATTGAACTTGGTTTTTGGAGGGGGTGTTAGCCTTGGATTTTCGGACAAATTGATCCTGACTCGACGAGCCCCATTTAAATGAGTATTAGCCTTAGATTTCTAACCTTGTTCATATCCAAGCCCTTTTTAGTTGGTATTAGACTTCAAATTTATGGGTAATAGACTTTTCCCCCAAGCATGATTGAACTTGGTTTTTGGAGGGGGTGTTAGCCTTGGATTTTCGGACAAATTGATCCTGACTCGACGAGCCCCATTTAAATGGTTATAAGCCTTAGATTTATAACCTTGTTCATATCCAATGCCTTTTTAGTTGGTATTAGACTTCAAATTTATGGGTAATAGACTTTTTCCCCAAACATGATTGAACTTGGTTTTTGGAGGGGGTGTTAGGCTTGGAATTTCGGACAATTGATCCTGACTCGACGAGCCCCATTTAAATGAGTATTAGCCTTAGATTTCTAACCTTTTTCCTATCCAAGCCCTTTTTAGTTGGTATTAGACTTCAATTTATGGGTAATAGACTTTTCCCCCAAGCATGATTGAACATGGTTTTTGGAGGGGGTGTTAGCCTTGGATTTTCGGACAAATTGATCCTGACTCGACGAGCCCCATTTAAATGGTATTAGCCTTAGATTTCTAACCTTGTTCATATCCAAACCTTTTTAGTTGGTATTAGACTTCAAATTTATGGGTAATAGACTTTTCCCCCAAGCATGATTGAACTTGGTTTTTGGAGGGGGTGTTAGCCTTGGATTTTCGGACAATTTGATCCTGACTCGACGAGCCCCATTTAAATGGGTATAAGCCTTAGATTTCTAACCTTGTTGATATCCAATGCCTTTTTAGTTGGTATTAGACTTCAATTTTATGGGTAATAGACTTTTCCCCCAAGCATGATTGAACTTGGTTTTTGGAGGGGGTGTTAGCCTTGGATTTTCGGACAAATTGATCCTGACTCGACGAGCCCCATTTAAATGAGTATTAGCCTTAGATTTCTAACCTTGTTCATATCCAATGCCTTTTTAGTTGGTATTAGACTTCAATTTTATGGGTAATAGACTTTTCCCCCAAGCATGATTGAACTTGGTTTTTGGAGGGGGTGTTAGCCTTGGATTTTCGGACAAATTGATCCTGACTCCACGAGCCCCATTTAAATGGGTATAAGCCTTAGATTTCTAACCTTGTTCATATCCAAATGCCTTTTTAGTTGGTATTAGACTTCAATTTTATGGGTAATAGACTTTTCCCCCAAGCATGAGTGAACTTGGTTTTTGGAGAGGGTGTTAGCCTTGGATTTTCGGACAAATTGATCCTGACTCGACGAGCCCCATTTAAATGGGTATAAGCCTTAGATTTCTAACCTTGTTGATATCCAATGCCTTTTTAGTTGGTATTAGACTTCAATTTTATGGGTAATAGACTTTTCCCCCAAGCATGATTGAACTTGGTTTTTGGAGGGGGTGTTAGCCTTGGATTTTCGGACAAATTGATCCTGACTCGACGAGCCCCATTTAAATGGGTATATGCCTTAGATTTCTAACCTTGTTCATATCCAATGCCTTTTTAGTTGGTATTAGACTTCAAATTTATGGGTAATAGACTTTTCCCCCAAGCATGATTGAACTTGGTTTTTGGAGGGGGTGTTAGCCTTGGATTTTCGGACAATTTGATCCTGACTCGACGAGCCCCATTTAAATGCGTATTAGCCTTAGATTTCTAACCTTGTTCATATCCAAACCCTTTTTAGTTGGTATTAGACTTCAAATTTATGGGTAATAGACTTTTCCCCCAAGCATGAGTGAACTTGGTTTTTGGAGGGGGTGTTAGCCTTGGATTTTCGGACAAATTGATCCTGACTCGACGAGCCCCATTTAAATGGGTATAAGCCTTAGATTTCTAACCTTGTTGATATCCAATGCCTTTTTAGTTGGGATTAGACTTCAATTTTATGGGTAATAGACTTTCCCCCAAGCATGATGGAACTTGGTTTTTGGAGGGGGTGTTAGCCTTGGATGTTCGGACAATTTGATCCTGACTCGATGAGCCCATTTAAATGAGTATTAGCCTTAGATTTATAACCTTGTTCATATCCAAGCCCTTTTTAGTTGGTATTAGACTTCAAATTTATGGGTAATAGACTTTTCCCCCAAGCATGATTGAACCTGGTTTTTGGAGGGGGTGTTAGCCTTGGATTTTCGGACAAATTGATCCTGACTCGACGAGCCTCGTTTAAATGAGTATAAGCCTTAGATTTATAACCTTGTTCATATCCAAGATCTTTTTAGTTGGTATTAGACTTCAATTTTATGGGTAATAGACCTTTCCCCAAAGCATGATTGAACTTGGTTTTTGGAGGGGGTGTTAGCCTTGGATTTTCGGACAATTGATCCTGACTCGACGAGCCCCATTTAAATGAGTATTAGCCTTAGATTTCTAACCTTGTTCATATCCAAGCCCTTTTTAGTTGGTATTAGACTTCAATTTATGGGTAATAGACTTTTCCCCCAAGCATGATTGAACTTGGTTTTTGGAGGGGGTGTTAGCCTTGGATTTTCGGACAAATTGATCCTGACTCGACGAGCCCCATTTAAATGAGTATTAGCCTTAGATTTCTAACCTTGTTCATATCCAAGACCTTTTTAGTTGGTATTAGACTTCAAATTTATGGGTAATAGACTTTTCCCCCAAGCATGATTGAACTTGGTTTTTGGAGGGGGTGTTAGCCTTGGATTTTCGGACAAATTGATCCTGACTCCACGAGCCCCATTTAAATGGGTATAAGCCTTAGATTTCTAACCTTTTTGATATCCAATGCCTTTTTAGTTGGTATTAGACTTCAATTTTATGGGTAATAGACTTTTCTCCCAAGGATGATTGAACTTGGTTTTTGGAGAGGGTGTTAGCCTTGGATTTTCGGACAAATTGATCCTGACTCGACGAGCCCCATTTAAATGGGTATAAGCCTTAGATTTCTAACCTTGTTGATATCCAATGCCTTTTTAGTTGGGATTAGACTTCAATTTTATGGGTAATAGACTTTTCCCCCAAGCATGATTGAACTTGGTTTTTGGAGGGGGTGTTAGCCTTGGATTTTCGGACAAATTGATCCTGACTCGACGAGCCCCATTTAAATGGGTATAAGCCTTAGATTTCTAACCTTGTTCATATCCAAGCCTTTTTAGTTGGTATTAGACTTCAAATTTATGGGTAATAGACTTTTCCCCCAAGCATGATTGAACTTGGTTTTTGGAGGGGTGTTAGCCTTGGATTTTCGGACAAATTGATCCTGACTCGACGAGCCCCATTTAAATGGGTATAAGCCTTAGATTTCTAACCTTGTTCATATCCAAGCCTTTTTAGTTGGTATTAGACTTCAATTTATGGGTAATAGACTTTTCCCCCAAGCATGATTGAACTTGGTTTTTGGAGGGGGTGTTAGCCTTGGATTTTCGGACAAATTGATCCTGACTCGACGAGCCCCATTTAAATGGGTATAAGCCTTAGATTTCTAACCTTGTTGATATCCAATGCCTTTTTAGTTGGTATTAGACTTCAATTTTATGGGTAATAGACTTTTCCCCCAAGCATGATTGAACTTGGTTTTTGGAGGGGGTGTTAGCCTTGGATTTTCGGACAAATTGATCCTGACTCGACGAGCCCCATTTAAATGAGTATTAGCCTTAGATTTCTAACCTTGTTCATATCCAACCCTTTTTAGTTGGTATTAGACTTCAAATTTATGGGTAATAGACTTTTCCCCCAAGCATGATTGAACTTGGTTTTTGGAGGGGGTGTTAGCCTTGGATTTTCGGACAAATTGATCCTGACTCGACGAGCCCCATTTAAATGAGTATAAGCCTTAGATTTCTAACCTTGTTCATATCCAAGCCTTTTTAGTTGGTATTAGACTTCAATTTTATGGGTAATAGACTTTCCCCCAAGCATGATTGAACTTGGTTTTTGGAGGGGGTGTTAGCCTTGGATTTTCGGACAATTGATCCTGACTCGACGAGCCCCATTTAAATGAGTATTAGCCTTAGATTTCTAACCTTGTTCATATCCAAGCCCTTTTTAGTTGGTATTAGACTTCAATTTATGGGTAATAGACTTTTCCCCCAAGCATGATTGAACTGGTTTTTGGAGGGGGTGTTAGCCTTGGATTTTCGGACAAATTGATCCTGACTCGACGAGCCCCATTTAAATGAGTATTAGCCTTAGATTTCTAACCTTGTTCATATCCAAGCCCTTTTTAGTTGGTATTAGACTTCAATTTATGGGTAATAGACTTTTCCCCCAAGCATGATTGAACTTGGTTTTTGGAGGGGGTGTTAGCCTTGGATTTTCGGACAATTTGATCCTGACTCGACGAGCCCCATTTAAATGGTATTAGCCTTAGATTTCTAACCTTGTTGATATCCAACCTTTTTAGTTGGTATTAGACTTCAAATTTATGGGTAATAGACTTTTCCCCCAAGCATGATTGAACTTGGTTTTTGGAGGGGGTGTTAGCCTTGGATTTTCGGACAAATTGATCCTGACTCGACGAGCCCCATTTAAATGGGTATAAGCCTTAGATTTCTAACCTTGTTGATATCCAATGCCTTTTTAGTTGGGATTAGACTTCAATTTTATGGGTAATAGACTTTCCCCCAAGCATGATGGAACTTGGTTTTTGGAGGGGGTGTTAGCCTTGGATTTTCGGACAAATTGATCCTGACTCGACGAGCCCCATTTAAATGGGTATAAGCCTTAGATTTCTAACCTTGTTCATATCCAAGCCCTTTTTAGTTGGTATTAGACTTCAATTTATGGGTAATAGACTTTTCCCCCAAGCATGATTGAACTTGGTTTTTGGAGGGGGTGTTAGCCTTGGATTTTCGGACAAATTGATCCTGACTCGACGAGCCCCATTTAAATGAGTATTAGCCTTAGATTTCTAACCTTGTTCATATCCAAATGCCTTTTTAGTTGGTATTAGACTTCAATTTTATGGGTAATAGACTTTTCCCCAAGCATGATTGAACTTGGTTTTTGGAGGGGGTGTTAGCCTTGGATTTTCGGACAAATTGATCTTGACTCAACGAGCCCCATTTAAATGAGTATAGCCTTAGATTTCTAACCTTGTTCATATCCAATGCCTTTTTAGTTGGTATTAGACTTCAATTTTATGGGTAATAGACTTTTCCCCCAAGCATGATGAACTTGGTTTTTGGAGGGGGTGTTAGCCTTGGATTTTCGGACAATTTGATCCTGACTCGACGAGCCCCATTTAAATGTATTAGCCTTAGATTTCTAACCTTGTTCATATCCAAGACCTTTTTAGTTGGTATTAGACTTCAAATTTATGGGTAATAGACTTTTCCCCCAAGCATGATTGAACTTGGTTTTTGGAGGGGGTGTTAGCCTTGGATTTTCGGACAAATTGATCCTGACTCGACGAGCCCCATTTAAATGGGTATAAGCCTTAGATTTCTAACCTTGTTGATATCCAATGCCTTTTTAGTTGGTATTAGACTTCAATTTTATGGGTAATAGACTTTTCCCCCAAGCATGATTGAACTTGGTTTTTGGAGGGGGTGTTAGCCTTGGATTTTCGGACAATTTGATCCTGACTCGACGAGCCCCATTTAAATGCGTATTAGCCTTAGATTTCTAACCTTGTTCATATCCAAGCCTTTTTAGTTGGTATTAGACTTCAAATTTATGGGTAATAGACTTTTCCCCCAAGCATGATTGAACTTGGTTTTTGGAGGGGGTGTTAGCCTTGGATTTTCGGACAAATTGATCCTGACTCGACGAGCCCCATTTAAATGAGTATAAGCCTTAGATTTCTAACCTTGTTCATATCCAAATGCCTTTTTAGTTGGTATTAGACTTCAATTTTATGGGTAATAGACTTTCCCCCAAGCATGATGGAACTTGGTTTTTGGAGGGGGTGTTAGCCTTGGATTTTCGGACAATTTGATCCTGACTCGACGAGCCCCATTTAAATGAGTATTAGCCTTAGATTTATAACCTTGTTGATATCCAAGTCCTTTTTAGTTGGGTTTAGACTTCAAATTTATGGGTAATAGACTTTTCCCCCAAGCATGATTGAACTTGGTTTTTGGAGGGGGTGTTAGCCTTGGATTTTCGGACAAATTGATCCTGACTCGACGAGCCCCATTTAAATGAGTATAAGCCTTAGATTTCTAACCTTGTTCATATCCAAGCCTTTTTAGTTGGTATTAGACTTCAATTTTATGGGTAATAGACTTTCCCCCAAGCATGATTGAACTTGGTTTTTGGAGGGGTGTTAGCCTTGGATTTTCGGACAAATTGATCCTGACTCGACGAGCCCCATTTAAATGAGTATTAGCCTTAGATTTCTAACCTTGTTGATATCCAATGCCTTTTTAGTTGGTATTAGACTTCAATTTTATGGGTAATAGACTTTTCCCCCAAGCATGATTGAACTTGGTTTTTGGAGGGGTGTTAGCCTTGGATTTTCGGACAAATTGATCCTGACTCGACGAGCCCCATTTAAATGAGTATAAGCCTTAGATTTCTAACCTTGTTCATATCCAATGCCTTTTTAGTTGGTATTAGACTTCAATTTTATGGGTAATAGACTTTTCCCCCAAGCATGATTGAACTTGGTTTTTGGAGGGGGTGTTAGCCTTGGATTTTCGGACAATTTGATCCTGACTCGACGAGCCCCATTTAAATGAGTATTAGCCTTAGATTTCTAACCTTGTTCATATCCAAACCCTTTTTAGTTGGTATTAGACTTCAATTTATGGGTAATAGACTTTTCCCCCAAGCATGATTGAACTTGGTTTTTGGAGGGGGTGTTAGCCTTGGATTTTCGGACAAATTGATCCTGACTCGACGAGCCCCATTTAAATGGGTATAAGCCTTAGATTTCTAACCTTGTTGATATCAAAGCCTTTTTAGTTGGTATTAGACTTCAATTTTATGGGTAATAGACTTTTCCCCCAAGCATGAGTGAACTTGGTTTTTGGAGGGGGTGTTAGCCTTGGAATTTCGGACAAATTGATCCTGACTCCACGAGCCCCATTTAAATGGGTATAAGCCTTAGATTTCTAACCTTTTTGATATCCAATGCCTTTTTAGTTGGTATTAGACTTCAATTTTATGGGTAATAGACTTTTCCCCCAAGCATGATGAACTTGGTTTTTGGAGGGGTGTTAGCCTTGGATTTTCGGACAAATTGATCCTGACTCGACGAGCCCCATTTAAATGAGTATAAGCCTTAGATTTCTAACCTTGTTGATATCCAATGCCTTTTTAGTTGGTATTAGACTTCAATTTTATGGGTAATAGACTTTTCCCCCAAGCATGATTGAACTTGGTTTTTGGAGGGGGTGTTAGCCTTGGATTTTCGGACAAATTGATCCTGACTCGACGAGCCCCATTTAAATGGGTATAAGCCTTAGATTTCTAACCTTGTTGATATCCAATGCCTTTTTAGTTGGGATTAGACTTCAATTTTATGGGTAATAGACTTTCCCCCAAGCATGATGGAACTTGGTTTTTGGAGGGGGTGTTAGCCTTGGATTTTCGGACAAATTGATCCTGACTCGACGAGCCCCATTTAAATGGGTAAGCCTTAGATTTCTAACCTTGTTCATATCCAAACCCTTTTTAGTTGGTATTAGACTTCAAATTTATGGGTAATAGACTTTTCCCCCAAGCATGAGTGAACTTGGTTTTTGGAGGGGGTGTTAGCCTTGGATTTTCGGACAAATTGATCCTGACTCGACGAGCCCCATTTAAATGGGTATAAGCCTTAGATTTCTAACCTTGTTGATATCCAATGCCTTTTTAGTTGGTATTAGACTTCAATTTTATGGGTAATAGACTTTCCCCCAAGCATGATTGAACTTGGTTTTTGGAT
>CM045917.1:25681323-25732006 GCA_025169955.1 Salix arbutifolia | reverse complement strand
TAGTTGGTATTAGACTTCAATTTTATGGGTAATAGACTTTTCCCCCAAGCATGATTGAACTTGGTTTTTGGAGGGGGTGTTAGCCTTGGATTTTCGGACAAATTGATCCGTACTCGACGAGCCCCATTTGAATGAGTTTTAGCCTTAGATTTCAAACCTTGTTCATATCCAAGACCTTTTTAGTTGGTATTAGACTTCAATTTTATGGGTAATAGACTTTTCCCCCAAGCATGATTGACTTGGTTTTTGGAGGGGGTGTTAGCCTTGGATTTTCGGACAAATTGATCCGTACTCGACGAGCCCCATTTGAATGAGTTTTAGCCTTAGATTTCAAACCTTGTTCATATCCAAGACCTTTTTAGTTGGTATTAGACTTCAATTTTATGGGTAATAGACTTTTCCCCCAAGCATGATTGAACTTGGTTTTTGGAGGGGGTGTTAGCCTTGGATTTTCGGACAAATTGATCCGTACTCGACGAGCCCCATTTGAATGAGTTTTAGCCTTAGATTTCAAACCTTGTTCATATCCAAGACCTTTTTAGTTGGTATTAGACTTCAATTTTATGGGTAAAAGACTTTTCCCCCAAGCATGATTGAACTTGGTTTTTGGAGGGGGTGTTAGCCTTGGATTTTCAGACAAATTATTCGGTCTCGACGAGCCCCATTTTAATGAGTTTTAGCCATATATTTCAAACCATGTTCATATCCAAGACCTTTTTAGGTGGTATTAGATTTCAATTTCATGGGTAATAGACTTTTCCCCCAAGCATGATTGAACTTGGTTTTTGGAGGGGGTGTTAGCCTTGGATTTTCGGACAAATTGATCCGTACTCGACGAGCCCCATTTGAATGAGTTTTAGCCTTAGATTTCAAACCTTGTTCATATCCAAGACCTTTTTAGTTGGTATTAGACTTCAATTTTATGGGTAAAAGACTTTTCCCCCAAGCATGATTGAACTTGGTTTTTGGAGGGGGTGTTAGCCTTGGATTTTCGGACAAATTGATCCGTACTCGACGAGCCCCATTTGAATGAGTTTTAGCCTTAGATTTCAAACCTTGTTCATATCCAAGACCTTTTTAGTTGGTATTAGACTTCAATTTTATGGGTAATAGACTTTTCCCCCAAGCATGATTGAACTTGGTTTTTGGAGGGGGTGTTAGCCTTGGATTTTCGGACAAATTGATCCTACTCGACGAGCCCCATTTGAATGAGTTTTAGCCTTAGATTTCAAACCTTGTTCATATCCAAGACCTTTTTAGTTGGTATTAGACTTCAATTTTATGGGTAATAGACTTTTCCCCCAAGCATGATTGAACTTGGTTTTTGGAGGGGGTGTTAGCCTTGGATTTTCGGACAAATTGATCCGTACTCGACGAGCCCCATTTGAATGAGTTTTAGCCTTAGATTTCAAACCTTGTTCATATCCAAGACCTTTTTAGTTGGTATTAGACTTCAATTTTATGGGTAATAGACTTTTCCCCCAAGCATGATTGAACTTGGTTTTTGGAGGGGGTGTTAGCCTTGGATTTTCGGACAAATTGATCCGTACTCGACGAGCCCCATTTGAATGAGTTTTAGCCTTAGATTTCAAACCTTGTTCATATCCAAGACCTTTTTAGTTGGTATTAGACTTCAATTTTATGGGTAATAGACTTTTCCCCCAAGCATGATTGAACTTGGTTTTTGGAGGGGGTGTTAGCCTTGGATTTTCGGACAAATTGATCCGTACTCGACGAGCCCCATTTGAATGAGTTTTAGCCTTAGATTTCAAACCTTGTTCATATCCAAGACCTTTTTAGTTGGTATTAGACTTCAATTTTATGGGTAATAGACTTTTCCCCCAAGCATGATTGAACTTGGTTTTTGGAGGGGGTGTTAGCCTTGGATTTTCGGACAAATTGATCCGTACTCGACGAGCCCCATTTGAATGAGTTTTAGCCTTAGATTTCAAACCTTGTTCATATCCAAGACCTTTTTAGTTGGTATTAGACTTCAATTTTATGGGTAATAGACTTTTCCCCCAAGCATGATTGAACTTGGTTTTTGGAGGGGGTGTTAGCCTTGGATTTTCGGACAAATTGATCCGTCACTCGACGAGCCCCATTTGAATGAGTTTTAGCCTTAGATTTCAAACCTTGTTCATATCCAAGACCTTTTTAGTTGGTATTAGACTTCAATTTTATGGGTAATAGACTTTTCCCCCAAGCATGATTGAACTTGGTTTTTGGAGGGGGTGTTAGCCTTGGATTTTCGGACAAATTGATCCTCACTCGACGAGCCCCATTTGAATGAGTTTTAGCCTTAGATTTCAAACCTTGTTCATATCCAAGACCTTTTTAGTTGGTATTAGACTTCAATTTTATGGGTAATAGACTTTTCCCCCAAGCATGATTGAACTTGGTTTTTGGAGGGGGTGTTAGCCTTGGATTTTCGGACAAATTGATCCGTACTCGACGAGCCCCATTTGAATGAGTTTTAGCCTTAGATTTCAAACCTTGTTCATATCCAAGACCTTTTTAGTTGGTATTAGACTTCAATTTTATGGGTAATAGACTTTTCCCCCAAGCATGATTGAACTTGGTTTTTGGAGGGGGTGTTAGCCTTGGATTTTCGGACAAATTGATCCGTACTCGACGAGCCCCATTTGAATGAGTTTTAGCCTTAGATTTCAAACCTTGTTCATATCCAAGACCTTTTTAGTTGGTATTAGACTTCAATTTTATGGGTAATAGACTTTTCCCCCAAGCATGATTGAACTTGGTTTTTGGAGGGGGTGTTAGCCTTGGATTTTCGGACAAATTGATCCGAACTCGACGAGCCCCATTTGAATGAGTATTAGCCTTAGATTTCAAACCTTGTTCATATCCAAGACCTTTTTAGTTGGTATTAGACTTCAATTTTATGGGTAATAGACTTTTCCCCCAAGCATGATTGAACTTGGTTTTTGGAGGGGGTGTTAGCCTTGGATTTTCGGACAAATTGATCCTCACTCGACGAGCCCCATTTGAATGAGTTTTAGCCTTAGATTTCAAACCTTGTTCATATCCAAGACCTTTTTAGTTGGTATTAGACTTCAATTTTATGGGTAATAGACTTTTCCCCCAAGCATGATTGAACTTGGTTTTTGGAGGGGGTGTTAGCCTTGGATTTTCGGACAAATTGATCCGTACTCGACGAGCCCCATTTGAATGAGTTTTAGCCTTAGATTTCAAACCTTGTTCATATCCAAGACCTTTTTAGTTGGTATTAGACTTCAATTTTATGGGTAATAGACTTTTCCCCCAAGCATGATTGAACTTGGTTTTTGGAGGGGGTGTTAGCCTTGGATTTTCGGACAAATTGATCCGTACTCGACGAGCCCCATTTGAATGAGTTTTAGCCTTAGATTTCAAACCTTGTTCATATCCAAGACCTTTTTAGTTGGTATTAGACTTCAATTTTATGGGTAATAGACTTTTCCCCCAAGCATGATTGAACTTGGTTTTTGGAGGGGGTGTTAGCCTTGGATTTTCGGACAAATTGATCCGTACTCGACGAGCCCCATTTGAATGAGTTTTAGCCTTAGATTTCAAACCTTGTTCATATCCAAGACCTTTTTAGTTGGTATTAGACTTCAATTTTATGGGTAATAGACTTTTCCCCCAAGCATGATTGAACTTGGTTTTTGGAGGGGGTGTTAGCCTTGGATTTTCGGACAAATTGATCCGTACTCGACGAGCCCCATTTGAATGAGTTTAACCTTAGATTTCAAACCTTGTTCATATCCAAGACCTTTTTAGTTGGTATTAGACTTCAATTTTATGGGTAATAGACTTTTCCCCCTAGCATGATTGAACTTGGTTTTTGGAGGGGGTGTTAGCCTTGGATTTTCGGACAAATTGATCCGTACTCGACGAGCCCCATTTGATTGAGTTTTAGCCTTATATTTCAAACCTTGTTCATATCCAAGACCTTTTTAGTTGGTATTAGACTTCAATTTTATGGGTAATAGACTTTTCCCCCAAGCATGATTGAACTTGGTTTTTGGAGGGGGTGTTAGCCTTGGATTTTCAGACAAATTGATCCTACTCGACGAGCCCCATTTGAATGAGTTTTAGCCTTAGATTTCAAACCTTGTTCATATCCAAGACCTTTTTAGTTGGTATTAGACTTCAATTTTATGGGTAATAGACTTTTCCCCCAAGCATGATTGAACTTGGTTTTTGGAGGGGGTGTTAGCCTTGGATTTTCGGACAAATTGATCCGTACTCGACGAGCCCCATTTGAATGAGTTTTAGCCTTAGATTTCAAACCTTGTTCATATCCAAGACCTTTTTAGTTGGTATTAGACTTCAATTTTATGGGTAATAGACTTTTCCCCCAAGCATGATTGAACTTGGTTTTTGGAGGGGGTGTTAGCCTTGGATTTTCGGACAAATTGATCCGTACTCGACGAGCCCCATTTGAATGAGTTTTAGCCTTAGATTTCAAACCTTGTTCATATCCAAGACCTTTTTAGTTGGTATTAGACTTCAATTTTATGGGTAATAGACTTTTCCCCCAAGCATGATTGAACTTGGTTTTTGGAGGGGGTGTTAGCCTTGGATTTTCGGACAAATTGATCCTCTCGACGAGCCCCATTTGAATGAGTTTTAGCCTTAGATTTCAAACCTTGTTCATATCCAAGACCTTTTTAGTTGGTATTAGACTTCAATTTTATGGGTAATAGACTTTTCCCCCAAGCATGATTGAACTTGGTTTTTGGAGGGGGTGTTAGCCTTGGATTTTCGGACAAATTGATCCGTACTCGACGAGCCCCATTTGAATGAGTTTTAGCCTTAGATTTCAAACCTTGTTCATATCCAAGACCTTTTTAGTTGGTATTAGACTTCAATTTTATGGGTAATAGACTTTTCCCCCAAGCATGATTGAACTTGGTTTTTGGAGGGGGTGTTAGCCTTGGATTTTCGGACAAATTGATCCTCACTCGACGAGCCCCATTTGAATGAGTTTTAGCCTTAGATTTCAAACCTTGTTCATATCCAAGACCTTTTTAGTTGGTATTAGACTTCAATTTTATGGGTAATAGACTTTTCCCCCAAGCATGATTGAACTTGGTTTTTGGAGGGGGTGTTAGCCTTGGATTTTCGGACAAATTGATCCTACTCGACGAGCCCCATTTGAATGAGTTTTAGCCTTAGATTTCAAACCTTGTTCATATCCAAGACCTTTTTAGTTGGTATTAGACTTCAATTTTATGGGTAATAGACTTTTCCCCCAAGCATGATTGAACTTGGTTTTTGGAGGGGGTGTTAGCCTTGGATTTTCGGACAAATTGATCCGTACTCGACGAGCCCCATTTGAATGAGTTTTAGCCTTAGATTTCAAACCTTGTTCATATCCAAGACCTTTTTAGTTGGTATTAGACTTCAATTTTATGGGTAATAGACTTTTCCCCCAAGCATGATTGAACTTGGTTTTTGGAGGGGGTGTTAGCCTTGGATTTTCGGACAAATTGATCCTACTCGACGAGCCCCATTTGAATGAGTTTTAGCCTTAGATTTCAAACCTTGTTCATATCCAAGACCTTTTTAGTTGGTATTAGACTTCAATTTTATGGGTAATAGACTTTTCCCCCAAGCATGATTGAACTTGGTTTTTGGAGGGGGTGTTAGCCTTGGATTTTCGGACAAATTGATCCTCACTCGACGAGCCCCATTTGAATGAGTTTAGCCTTAGATTTCAAACCTTGTTCATATCCAAGACCTTTTTAGTTGGTATTAGACTTCAATTTTATGGGTAATAGACTTTTCCCCCAAGCATGATTGAACTTGGTTTTTGGAGGGGGTGTTAGCCTTGGATTTTCGGACAAATTGATCCTACTCGACGAGCCCCATTTGAATGAGTTTTAGCCTTAGATTTCAAACCTTGTTCATATCCAAGACCTTTTTAGTTGGTATTAGACTTCAATTTTATGGGTAATAGACTTTTCCCCCAAGCATGATTGAACTTGGTTTTTGGAGGGGGTGTTAGCCTTGGATTTTCGGACAAATTGATCCGTACTCGACGAGCCCCATTTGAATGAGTTTTAGCCTTAGATTTCAAAGCTTGTTCATATCCAAGAACTTTTTAGTTGGTATTAGACTTCAGGTTTATGGGTAATAGACTTTTCCCCCAAGCATGATTGAACTTGGTTTTTGGAGGGGGTGTTAGCCTTGGATTTTCGGACAAATTGATCCGACTCGACGAGCCCCATTTGAATGAGTTTAGCCTTAGATTTCAAACCTTGTTCATATCCAAGACCTTTTTAGTTGGTATTAGACTTCAATTTTATGGGTAATAGACTTTTCCCCCAAGCATGATTGAACTTGGTTTTTGGAGGGGGTGTTAGCCTTGGATTTTCGGACAAATTGATCCGAACTCGACGATCCCCATTTGAATGAGTTTTAGCCTTAGATTTCAAACCTTGTTCATATCCAAGACCTTTTTAGTTGGTATTAGACTTCAATTTTATGGGTAATAGACTTTTCCCCCAAGCATGATTGAACTTGGTTTTTGGAGGGGGTGTTAGCCTTGGATTTTCGGACAAATTGATCCTACTCGACGAGCCCCATTTGAATGAGTTTAGCCTTAGATTTCAAACCTTGTTCATATCCAAGACCTTTTTAGTTGGTATTAGACTTCAATTTTATGGGTAATAGACTTTTCCCCCAAGCATGATTGAACTTGGTTTTTGGAGGGGGTGTTAGCCTTGGATTTTCGGACAAATTGATCCTACTCGACGAGCCCCATTTGAATGAGTATTAGCCTTAGATTTCAAACCTTGTTCATATCCAAGACCTTTTTAGTTGGTATTAGACTTCAATTTTATGGGTAATAGACTTTTCCCCCAAGCATGATTGAACTTGGTTTTTGGAGGGGGTGTTAGCCTTGGATTTTCGGACAAATTGATCCTACTCGACGAGCCCCATTTGAATGAGTTTAGCCTTAGATTTCAAACCTTGTTCATATCCAAGACCTTTTTAGTTGGTATTAGACTTCAATTTTATGGGTAATAGACTTTTCCCCCAAGCATGATTGAACTTGGTTTTTGGAGGGGGTGTTAGCCTTGGATTTTCGGACAAATTGATCCGTACTCGACGAGCCCCATTTGAATGAGTTTAGCCTTAGATTTCAAACCTTGTTCATATCCAAGACCTTTTTAGTTGGTATTAGACTTCAATTTTATGGGTAATAGACTTTTCCCCCAAGCATGATTGAACTTGGTTTTTGGAGGGGGTGTTAGCCTTGGATTTTCGGACAAATTGATCCGTACTCGACGAGCCCCATTTGAATGAGTATTAGCCTTAGATTTCAAACCTTGTTCATATCCAAGACCTTTTTAGTTGGTATTAGACTTCAATTTTATGGGTAATAGACTTTTCCCCCAAGCATGATTGAACTTGGTTTTTGGAGGGGGTGTTAGCCTTGGATTTTCGGACAAATTGATCCGTACTCGACGAGCCCCATTTGAATGAGTTTAGCCTTAGATTTCAAACCTTGTTCATATCCAAGACCTTTTTAGTTGGTATTAGACTTCAATTTTATGGGTAATAGACTTTTCCCCCAAGCATGATTGAACTTGGTTTTTGGAGGGGGTGTTAGCCTTGGATTTTCGGACAAATTGATCCTACTCGACGAGCCCCATTTGAATGAGTTTAGCCTTAGATTTCAAACCTTGTTCATATCCAAGACCTTTTTAGTTGGTATTAGACTTCAATTTTATGGGTAATAGACTTTTCCCCCAAGCATGATTGAACTTGGTTTTTGGAGGGGGTGTTAGCCTTGGATTTTCGGACAAATTGATCCTACTCGACGAGCCCCATTTGAATGAGTATTAGCCTTAGATTTCAAACCTTGTTCATATCCAAGACCTTTTTAGTTGGTATTAGACTTCAATTTTATGGGTAATAGACTTTTCCCCCAAGCATGATTGAACTTGGTTTTTGGAGGGGGTGTTAGCCTTGGATTTTCGGACAAATTGATCCGTACTCGACGAGCCCCATTTGAATGAGTTTAGCCTTAGATTTCAAACCTTGTTCATATCCAAGACCTTTTTAGTTGGTATTAGACTTCAATTTTATGGGTAATAGACTTTTCCCCCAAGCATGATTGAACTTGGTTTTTGGAGGGGGTGTTAGCCTTGGATTTTCGGACAAATTGATCCGTACTCGACGAGCCCCATTTGAATGAGTTTAGCCTTAGATTTCAAACCTTGTTCATATCCAAGACCTTTTTAGTTGGTATTAGACTTCAATTTTATGGGTAATAGACTTTTCCCCCAAGCATGATTGAACTTGGTTTTTGGAGGGGGTGTTAGCCTTGGATTTTCGGACAAATTGATCCTACTCGACGAGCCCCATTTGAATGAGTATTAGCCTTAGATTTCAAACCTTGTTCATATCCAAGACCTTTTTAGTTGGTATTAGACTTCAATTTTATGGGTAATAGACTTTTCCCCCAAGCATGATTGAACTTGGTTTTTGGAGGGGGTGTTAGCCTTGGATTTTCGGACAAATTGATCCTACTCGACGAGCCCCATTTGAATGAGTTTAGCCTTAGATTTCAAACCTTGTTCATATCCAAGACCTTTTTTTGGTATTAGACTTCAATTTTATGGGTAATAGACTTTTCCCCCAAGCATGATTGAACTTGGTTTTTGGAGGGGGTGTTAGCCTTGGATTTTCGGACAAATTGATCCGACTCGACGAGCCCCATTTGAATGAGTTTAGCCTTAGATTTCAAACCTTGTTCATATCCAAGACCTTTTTAGTTGGTATTAGACTTCAATTTTATGGGTAATAGACTTTTCCCCCAAGCATGATTGAACTTGGTTTTTGGAGGGGGTGTTAGCCTTGGATTTTCGGACAAATTGATCCGACTCGACGAGCCCCATTTGAATGAGTATTAGCCTTAGATTTCAAACCTTGTTCATATCCAAGACCTTTTTAGTTGGTATTAGACTTCAATTTTATGGGTAATAGACTTTTCCCCCAAGCATGATTGAACTTGGTTTTTGGAGGGGGTGTTAGCCTTGGATTTTCGGACAAATTGATCCTCTCGACGAGCCCCATTTGAATGAGTATTAGCCTTAGATTTCAAACCTTGTTCATATCCAAGCCCTTTTTAGTTGGTATTAGACTTCAATTTTATGGGTAATAGACTTTTCCCCCAAGCATGATTGAACTTGGTTTTTGGAGGGGGTGTTAGCCTTGGATTTTCGGACAAATTGATCCTGACTCGACGAGCCCCATTTGAATGAGTATTAGCCTTAGATTTCAAACCTTGTTCATATCCAAGACCTTTTTAGTTGGTATTAGACTTCAATTTTATGGGTAATAGACTTTTCCCCCAAGCATGATTGAACTTGGTTTTTGGAGGGGGTGTTAGCCTTGGATTTTCGGACAAATTGATCCGACTCGACGAGCCCCATTTGAATGAGTTTAGCCTTAGATTTCAAACCTTGTTCATATCCAAGCCTTTTTAGTTGGTATTAGACTTCAATTTTATGGGTAATAGACTTTTCCCCCAAGCATGATTGAACTTGGTTTTTGGAGGGGGTGTTAGCCTTGGATTTTCGGACAAATTGATCCTACTCGACGAGCCCCATTTGAATGAGTATTAGCCTTAGATTTCAAACCTTGTTCATATCCAAGCCTTTTTAGTTGGTATTAGACTTCAATTTTATGGGTAATAGACTTTTCCCCCAAGCATGATTGAACTTGGTTTTTGGAGGGGGTGTTAGCCTTGGATTTTCGGACAAATTGATCCTGACTCGACGAGCCCCATTTGAATGAGTTTAGCCTTAGATTTCAAACCTTGTTCATATCCAAGCCTTTTTAGTTGGTATTAGACTTCAATTTTATGGGTAATAGACTTTTCCCCCAAGCATGATTGAACTTGGTTTTTGGAGGGGGTGTTAGCCTTGGATTTTCGGACAAATTGATCCTGACTCGACGAGCCCCATTTGAATGAGTATTAGCCTTAGATTTCAAACCTTGTTCATATCCAAGCCCTTTTTAGTTGGTATTAGACTTCAATTTTATGGGTAATAGACTTTTCCCCCAAGCATGATTGAACTTGGTTTTTGGAGGGGGTGTTAGCCTTGGATTTTCGGACAAATTGATCCTGACTCGACGAGCCCCATTTAATGAGTATTAGCCTTAGATTTCTAACCTTGTTCATATCCAAGCCCTTTTTAGATGGTATTAGACTTCAATTTTATGGGTAATAGACTTTTCCCCCAAGCATGATTGAACTTGGTTTTTGGAGGGGGTGTTAGCCTTGGATTTTCGGACAAATTGATCCTGACTCGACGAGCCCCATTTAATGAGTATTAGCCTTAGATTTCAAACCTTGTTCATATCCAAGCCTTTTTAGTTGGTATTAGACTTCAATTTTATGGGTAATAGACTTTTCCCCCAAGCATGATTGAACTTGGTTTTTGGAGGGGGTGTTAGCTTTGGATTTTTGAACAAAATGATCCTGACTCGACAAGCCCCATTTGAATGACTTTTAGCCTTAGATTTCAAACCTTGTTCATATCCAAGCCTTTTTAGTTGGTATTAGACTTCAATTTTATGGGTAATAGACTTTTCCCCCAAGCATGATTGAACTTGGTTTTTGGAGGGGGTGTTAGCCTTGGATTTTCGGACAAATTGATCCTGACTCGACGAGCCCCATTTAATGAGTATTAGCCTTAGATTTCTAACCTTGTTCATATCCAAGCCCTTTTTAGTTGGTATTAGACTTCAATTTTATGGGTAATAGACTTTTCCCCCAAGCATGATTGAACTTGGTTTTTGGAGGGGGTGTTAGCCTTGGATTTTCGGACAAATTGATCCTGACTCGACGAGCCCCATTTAATGAGTATTAGCCTTAGATTTCTAACCTTGTTCATATCCAAGCCCTTTTTAGTTGGTATTAGACTTCAATTTTATGGGTAATAGACTTTTCCCCCAAGCATGATTGAACTTGGTTTTTGGAGGGGGTGTTAGCCTTGGATTTTCGGACAAATTGATCCTGACTCGACGAGCCCCATTTAATGAGTATTAGCCTTAGATTTCTAACCTTGTTCATATCCAAGCCCTTTTTAGTTGGTATTAGACTTCAATTTTATGGGTAATAGACTTTTCCCCCAAGCATGATTGAACTTGGTTTTTGGAGGGGGTGTTAGCCTTGGATTTTCGGACAAATTGATCCTGACTCGACGAGCCCCATTTAATGAGTATTAGCCTTAGATTTCTAAACCTTGTTCATATCCAAGCCCTTTTTAGTTGGTATTAGACTTCAATTTTATGGGTAATAGACTTTTCCCCCAAGCATGATTGAACTTGGTTTTTGGAGGGGGTGTTAGCCTTGGATTTTCGGACAAATTGATCCTGACTCGACGAGCCCCATTTAATGAGTATTAGCCTTAGATTTCTAACCTTGTTCATATCCAAGCCCTTTTTAGTTGGTATTAGACTTCAATTTTATGGGTAATAGACTTTTCCCCCAAGCATGATTGAACTTGGTTTTTGGAGGGGGTGTTAGCCTTGGATTTTCGGACAAATTGATCCTGACTCGACGAGCCCCATTTAATGAGTATTAGCCTTAGATTTCTAAACCTTGTTCATATCCAAGCCCTTTTTAGTTGGTATTAGACTTCAATTTTATGGGTAATAGACTTTTCCCCCAAGCATGATTGAACTTGGTTTTTGGAGGGGGTGTTAGCCTTGGATTTTCGGACAAATTGATCCTGACTCGACGAGCCCCATTTAATGAGTATTAGCCTTAGATTTCAACCTTGTTCATATCCAAGCCCTTTTTAGTTGGTATTAGACTTCAATTTTATGGGTAATAGACTTTTCCCCCAAGCATGATTGAACTTGGTTTTTGGAGGGGGTGTTAGCCTTGGATTTTCGGACAAATTGATCCTGACTCGACGAGCCCCATTTAAATGAGTATTAGCCTTAGATTTCTAACCTTGTTCATATCCAAGCCCTTTTTAGTTGGTATTAGACTTCAATTTTATGGGTAATAGACTTTTCCCCCAAGCATGATTGAACTTGGTTTTTGGAGGGGGTGTTAGCCTTGGATTTTCGGACAAATTGATCCTGACTCGACGAGCCCCATTTAATGAGTATTAGCCTTAGATTTCTAACCTTGTTCATATCCAAGCCCTTTTTAGTTGGTATTAGACTTCAATTTTATGGGTAATAGACTTTTCCCCCAAGCATGATTGAACTTGGTTTTTGGAGGGGGTGTT
The DNA here is from genome assembly GCA_025169955.1 of Salix arbutifolia. NCBI lineage: Eukaryota > Viridiplantae > Streptophyta > Magnoliopsida > Malpighiales > Salicaceae > Salix > Salix arbutifolia. The sequence continues at coordinate 25,719,737 of CM045917.1, read as the reverse complement.
AGCCTTGGATTTTCGGACAAATTGATCCTGACTCGACGAGCCCCATTTAATGAGTATTAGCCTTAGATTTCTAACCTTGTTCATATCCAAGCCCTTTTTAGTTGGTATTAGACTTCAATTTTATGGGTAATAGACTTTTCCCCCAAGCATGATTGAACTTGGTTTTTGGAGGGGGTGTTAGCCTTGGATTTTCGGACAAATTGATCCTGACTCGACGAGCCCCATTTAATGAGTATTAGCCTTAGATTTCTAACCTTGTTCATATCCAAGCCCTTTTTAGTTGGTATTAGACTTCAATTTTATGGGTAATAGACTTTTCCCCCAAGCATGATTGAACTTGGTTTTTGGAGGGGGTGTTAGCCTTGGATTTTCGGACAAATTGATCCTGACTCGACGAGCCCCATTTAATGAGTATTAGCCTTAGATTTCTAACCTTGTTCATATCCAAGCCCTTTTTAGTTGGTATTAGACTTCAATTTTATGGGTAATAGACTTTTCCCCCAAGCATGATTGAACTTGGTTTTTGGAGGGGGTGTTAGCCTTGGATTTTCGGACAAATTGATCCTGACTCGACGAGCCCCATTTAATGAGTATTAGCCTTAGATTTCTAACCTTGTTCATATCCAAGCCCTTTTTAGTTGGTATTAGACTTCAATTTTATGGGTAATAGACTTTTCCCCCAAGCATGATTGAACTTGGTTTTTGGAGGGGGTGTTAGCCTTGGATTTTCGGACAAATTGATCCTGACTCGACGAGCCCCATTTAATGAGTATTAGCCTTAGATTTCTAAACCTTGTTCATATCCAAGCCCTTTTTAGTTGGTATTAGACTTCAATTTTATGGGTAATAGACTTTTCCCCCAAGCATGATTGAACTTGGTTTTTGGAGGGGGTGTTAGCCTTGGATTTTCGGACAAATTGATCCTGACTCGACGAGCCCCATTTAATGAGTATTAGCCTTAGATTTCTAACCTTGTTCATATCCAAGCCCTTTTTAGTTGGTATTAGACTTCAATTTTATGGGTAATAGACTTTTCCCCCAAGCATGATTGAACTTGGTTTTTGGAGGGGGTGTTAGCCTTGGATTTTCGGACAAATTGATCCTGACTCGACGAGCCCCATTTAATGAGTATTAGCCTTAGATTTCAAACCTTGTTCATATCCAAGCCCTTTTTAGTTGGTATTAGACTTCAATTTTATGGGTAATAGACTTTTCCCCCAAGCATGATTGAACTTGGTTTTTGGAGGGGGTGTTAGCCTTGGATTTTCGGACAAATTGATCCTGACTCGACGAGCCCCATTTAATGAGTATTAGCCTTAGATTTCTAACCTTGTTCATATCCAAGCCCTTTTTAGTTGGTATTAGACTTCAATTTTATGGGTAATAGACTTTTCCCCCAAGCATGATTGAACTTGGTTTTTGGAGGGGGTGTTAGCCTTGGATTTTCGGACAAATTGATCCTGACTCGACGAGCCCCATTTAATGAGTATTAGCCTTAGATTTCTAACCTTGTTCATATCCAAGCCCTTTTTAGTTGGTATTAGACTTCAATTTTATGGGTAATAGACTTTTCCCCCAAGCATGATTGAACTTGGTTTTTGGAGGGGGTGTTAGCCTTGGATTTTCGGACAAATTGATCCTGACTCGACGAGCCCCATTTAATGAGTATTAGCCTTAGATTTCAAACCTTGTTCATATCCAAGCCCTTTTTAGTTGGTATTAGACTTCAATTTTATGGGTAATAGACTTTTCCCCCAAGCATGATTGAACTTGGTTTTTGGAGGGGGTGTTAGCCTTGGATTTTCGGACAAATTGATCCTGACTCGACGAGCCCCATTTAATGAGTATTAGCCTTAGATTTCTAACCTTGTTCATATCCAAGCCCTTTTTAGTTGGTATTAGACTTCAATTTTATGGGTAATAGACTTTTCCCCCAAGCATGATTGAACTTGGTTTTTGGAGGGGGTGTTAGCCTTGGATTTTCGGACAAATTGATCCTCTCGACGAGCCCCATTTAATGAGTATTAGCCTTAGATTTCAAACCTTGTTCATATCCAAGCCCTTTTTAGTTGGTATTAGACTTCAATTTTATGGGTAATAGACTTTTCCCCCAAGCATGATTGAACTTGGTTTTTGGAGGGGGTGTTAGCCTTGGATTTTCGGACAAATTGATCCTGACTCGACGAGCCCCATTTAATGAGTATTAGCCTTAGATTTCTAACCTTGTTCATATCCAAGCCCTTTTTAGTTGGTATTAGACTTCAATTTTATGGGTAATAGACTTTTCCCCCAAGCATGATTGAACTTGGTTTTTGGAGGGGGTGTTAGCCTTGGATTTTCGGACAAATTGATCCTGACTCGACGAGCCCCATTTCAATGAGTATTAGCCTTAGATTTCTAACCTTGTTCATATCCAAGCCCTTTTTAGTTGGTATTAGACTTCAATTTTATGGGTAATAGACTTTTCCCCCAAGCATGATTGAACTTGGTTTTTGGAGGGGGTGTTAGCCTTGGATTTTCGGACAAATTGATCCTGACTCGACGAGCCCCATTTCAATGAGTATTAGCCTTAGATTTCTAACCTTGTTCATATCCAAGCCCTTTTTAGTTGGTATTAGACTTCAATTTTATGGGTAATAGACTTTTCCCCCAAGCATGATTGAACTTGGTTTTTGGAGGGGGTGTTAGCCTTGGATTTTCGGACAAATTGATCCTGACTCGACGAGCCCCATTTCAATGAGTATTAGCCTTAGATTTCAAACCTTGTTCATATCCAAGCCCTTTTTAGTTGGTATTAGACTTCAATTTTATGGGTAATAGACTTTTCCCCCAAGCATGATTGAACTTGGTTTTTGGAGGGGGTGTTAGCCTTGGATTTTCGGACAAATTGATCCTACTCGACGAGCCCCATTTCAATGAGTATTAGCCTTAGATTTCTAACCTTGTTCATATCCAAGCCCTTTTTAGTTGGTATTAGACTTCAATTTTATGGGTAATAGACTTTTCCCCCAAGCATGATTGAACTTGGTTTTTGGAGGGGGTGTTAGCCTTGGATTTTCGGACAAATTGATCCGACTCGACGAGCCCCATTTCAATGAGTATTAGCCTTAGATTTATAACCTTGTTCATATCCAAGCCCTTTTTAGTTGGTATTAGACTTCAATTTTATGGGTAATAGACTTTTCCCCCAAGCATGATTGAACTTGGTTTTTGGAGGGGGTGTTAGCCTTGGATTTTCGGACAAATTGATCCTGACTCGACGAGCCCCATTTCAATGAGTATTAGCCTTAGATTTCTAAACCTTGTTCATATCCAAGCCCTTTTTAGTTGGTATTAGACTTCAATTTTATGGGTAATAGACTTTTCCCCCAAGCATGATTGAACTTGGTTTTTGGAGGGGGTGTTAGCCTTGGATTTTCGGACAAATTGATCCTGACTCGACGAGCCCCATTTGAATGAGTATTAGCCTTAGATTTCTAACCTTGTTCATATCCAAGCCCTTTTTAGTTGGTATTAGACTTCAATTTTATGGGTAATAGACTTTTCCCCCAAGCATGATTGAACTTGGTTTTTGGAGGGGGTGTTAGCCTTGGATTTTCGGACAAATTGATCCTGACTCGACGAGCCCCATTTCAATGAGTATTAGCCTTAGATTTCAAACCTTGTTCATATCCAAGCCCTTTTTAGTTGGTATTAGACTTCAATTTTATGGGTAATAGACTTTTCCCCCAAGCATGATTGAACTTGGTTTTTGGAGGGGGTGTTAGCCTTGGATTTTCGGACAAATTGATCCTGACTCGACGAGCCCCATTTGAATGAGTATTAGCCTTAGATTTCTAACCTTGTTCATATCCAAGCCCTTTTTAGTTGGTATTAGACTTCAATTTTATGGGTAATAGACTTTTCCCCCAAGCATGATTGAACTTGGTTTTTGGAGGGGGTGTTAGCCTTGGATTTTCGGACAAATTGATCCTGACTCGACGAGCCCCATTTAATGAGTATTAGCCTTAGATTTCTAACCTTGTTCATATCCAAGCCCTTTTTAGTTGGTATTAGACTTCAATTTTATGGGTAATAGACTTTTCCCCCAAGCATGATTGAACTTGGTTTTTGGAGGGGGTGTTAGCCTTGGATTTTCGGACAAATTGATCCTGACTCGACGAGCCCCATTTCAATGAGTATTAGCCTTAGATTTCTAACCTTGTTCATATCCAAGCCCTTTTTAGTTGGTATTAGACTTCAATTTTATGGGTAATAGACTTTTCCCCCAAGCATGATTGAACTTGGTTTTTGGAGGGGGTGTTAGCCTTGGATTTTCGGACAAATTGATCCTGACTCGACGAGCCCCATTTCAATGAGTATTAGCCTTAGATTTCTAACCTTGTTCATATCCAAGCCCTTTTTAGTTGGTATTAGACTTCAATTTTATGGGTAATAGACTTTTCCCCCAAGCATGATTGAACTTGGTTTTTGGAGGGGGTGTTAGCCTTGGATTTTCGGACAAATTGATCCTACTCGACGAGCCCCATTTAATGAGTATTAGCCTTAGATTTCTAACCTTGTTCATATCCAAGCCCTTTTTAGTTGGTATTAGACTTCAATTTTATGGGTAATAGACTTTTCCCCCAAGCATGATTGAACTTGGTTTTTGGAGGGGGTGTTAGCCTTGGATTTTCGGACAAATTGATCCTGACTCGACGAGCCCCATTTAATGAGTATTAGCCTTAGATTTCAACCTTGTTCATATCCAAGCCCTTTTTAGTTGGTATTAGACTTCAATTTTATGGGTAATAGACTTTTCCCCCAAGCATGATTGAACTTGGTTTTTGGAGGGGGTGTTAGCCTTGGATTTTCGGACAAATTGATCCTGACTCGACGAGCCCCATTTAATGAGTATTAGCCTTAGATTTCTAACCTTGTTCATATCCAAGCCCTTTTTAGTTGGTATTAGACTTCAATTTTATGGGTAATAGACTTTTCCCCCAAGCATGATTGAACTTGGTTTTTGGAGGGGGTGTTAGCCTTGGATTTTCGGACAAATTGATCCTGACTCGACGAGCCCCATTTAATGAGTATTAGCCTTAGATTTCTAACCTTGTTCATATCCAAGCCCTTTTTAGTTGGTATTAGACTTCAATTTTATGGGTAATAGACTTTTCCCCCAAGCATGATTGAACTTGGTTTTTGGAGGGGGTGTTAGCCTTGGATTTTCGGACAAATTGATCCTGACTCGACGAGCCCCATTTAATGAGTATTAGCCTTAGATTTCTAACCTTGTTCATATCCAAGCCCTTTTTAGTTGGTATTAGACTTCAATTTTATGGGTAATAGACTTTTCCCCCAAGCATGATTGAACTTGGTTTTTGGAGGGGGTGTTAGCCTTGGATTTTCGGACAAATTGATCCTGACTCGACGAGCCCCATTTAATGAGTATTAGCCTTAGATTTCAAACCTTGTTCATATCCAAGCCCTTTTTAGTTGGTATTAGACTTCAATTTTATGGGTAATAGACTTTTCCCCCAAGCATGATTGAACTTGGTTTTTGGAGGGGGTGTTAGCCTTGGATTTTCGGACAAATTGATCCTGACTCGACGAGCCCCATTTAATGAGTATTAGCCTTAGATTTCAAACCTTGTTCATATCCAAGCCCTTTTTAGTTGGTATTAGACTTCAATTTTATGGGTAATAGACTTTTCCCCCAAGCATGATTGAACTTGGTTTTTGGAGGGGGTGTTAGCCTTGGATTTTCGGACAAATTGATCCTGACTCGACGAGCCCCATTTAATGAGTATTAGCCTTAGATTTCTAACCTTGTTCATATCCAAGCCCTTTTTAGTTGGTATTAGACTTCAATTTTATGGGTAATAGACTTTTCCCCCAAGCATGATTGAACTTGGTTTTTGGAGGGGGTGTTAGCCTTGGATTTTCGGACAAATTGATCCTGACTCGACGAGCCCCATTTAATGAGTATTAGCCTTAGATTTCTAACCTTGTTCATATCCAAGCCCTTTTTAGTTGGTATTAGACTTCAATTTTATGGGTAATAGACTTTTCCCCCAAGCATGATTGAACTTGGTTTTTGGAGGGGGTGTTAGCCTTGGATTTTCGGACAAATTGATCCTGACTCGACGAGCCCCATTTAATGAGTATTAGCCTTAGATTTCAAACCTTGTTCATATCCAAGCCCTTTTTAGTTGGTATTAGACTTCAATTTTATGGGTAATAGACTTTTCCCCCAAGCATGATTGAACTTGGTTTTTGGAGGGGGTGTTAGCCTTGGATTTTCGGACAAATTGATCCTGACTCGACGAGCCCCATTTAATGAGTATTAGCCTTAGATTTCAAACCTTGTTCATATCCAAGCCCTTTTTAGTTGGTATTAGACTTCAATTTTATGGGTAATAGACTTTTCCCCCAAGCATGATTGAACTTGGTTTTTGGAGGGGGTGTTAGCCTTGGATTTTCGGACAAATTGATCCTGACTCGACGAGCCCCATTTAATGAGTATTAGCCTTAGATTTCAAACCTTGTTCATATCCAAGCCCTTTTTAGTTGGTATTAGACTTCAATTTTATGGGTAATAGACTTTTCCCCCAAGCATGATTGAACTTGGTTTTTGGAGGGGGTGTTAGCCTTGGATTTTCGGACAAATTGATCCTGACTCGACGAGCCCCATTTAATGAGTATTAGCCTTAGATTTCTAACCTTGTTCATATCCAAGCCCTTTTTAGTTGGTATTAGACTTCAATTTTATGGGTAATAGACTTTTCCCCCAAGCATGATTGAACTTGGTTTTTGGAGGGGGTGTTAGCCTTGGATTTTCGGACAAATTGATCCTGACTCGACGAGCCCCATTTAATGAGTATTAGCCTTAGATTTCTAACCTTGTTCATATCCAAGCCCTTTTTAGTTGGTATTAGACTTCAATTTTATGGGTAATAGACTTTTCCCCCAAGCATGATTGAACTTGGTTTTTGGAGGGGGTGTTAGCCTTGGATTTTCGGACAAATTGATCCTGACTCGACGAGCCCCATTTAATGAGTATTAGCCTTAGATTTCTAACCTTGTTCATATCCAAGCCCTTTTTAGTTGGTATTAGACTTCAATTTTATGGGTAATAGACTTTTCCCCCAAGCATGATTGAACTTGGTTTTTGGAGGGGGTGTTAGCCTTGGATTTTCGGACAAATTGATCCTGACTCGACGAGCCCCATTTAATGAGTATTAGCCTTAGATTTCTAACCTTGTTCATATCCAAGCCCTTTTTAGTTGGTATTAGACTTCAATTTTATGGGTAATAGACTTTTCCCCCAAGCATGATTGAACTTGGTTTTTGGAGGGGGTGTTAGCCTTGGATTTTCGGACAAATTGATCCTGACTCGACGAGCCCCATTTAATGAGTATTAGCCTTAGATTTCTAACCTTGTTCATATCCAAGCCCTTTTTAGTTGGTATTAGACTTCAATTTTATGGGTAATAGACTTTTCCCCCAAGCATGATTGAACTTGGTTTTTGGAGGGGGTGTTAGCCTTGGATTTTCGGACAAATTGATCCTGACTCGACGAGCCCCATTTAATGAGTATTAGCCTTAGATTTCAAACCTTGTTCATATCCAAGCCCTTTTTAGTTGGTATTAGACTTCAATTTTATGGGTAATAGACTTTTCCCCCAAGCATGATTGAACTTGGTTTTTGGAGGGTGTGTTAGCCTTGGATTTTCGGACAAATTGATCCTGACTCGACGAGCCCCATTTAATGAGTATTAGCCTTAGATTTCTAACCTTGTTCATATCCAAGCCCTTTTTAGTTGGTATTAGACTTCAATTTTATGGGTAATAGACTTTTCCCCCAAGCATGATTGAACTTGGTTTTTGGAGGGGGTGTTAGCCTTGGATTTTCGGACAAATTGATCCTGACTCGACGAGCCCCATTTAATGAGTATTAGCCTTAGATTTCTAAACCTTGTTCATATCCAAGCCCTTTTAGTTGGTATTAGACTTCAATTTTATGGGTAATAGACTTTTCCCCCAAGCATGATTGAACTTGGTTTTTGGAGGGGGTGTTAGCCTTGGATTTTCGGACAAATTGATCCTGACTCGACGAGCCCCATTTCAATGAGTATTAGCCTTAGATTTCTAACCTTGTTCATATCCAAGCCCTTTTTAGTTGGTATTAGACTTCAATTTTATGGGTAATAGACTTTTCCCCCAAGCATGATTGAACTTGGTTTTTGGAGGGGGTGTTAGCCTTGGATTTTCGGACAAATTGATCCTGACTCGACGAGCCCCATTTCAATGAGTATTAGCCTTAGATTTCTAAACCTTGTTCATATCCAAGCCCTTTTTAGTTGGTATTAGACTTCAATTTTATGGGTAATAGACTTTTCCCCCAAGCATGATTGAACTTGGTTTTTGGAGGGGGTGTTAGCCTTGGATTTTCGGACAAATTGATCCTGACTCGACGAGCCCCATTTAAATGAGTATTAGCCTTAGATTTCTAACCTTGTTCATATCCAAGCCCTTTTAGTTGGTATTAGACTTCAATTTTATGGGTAATAGACTTTTCCCCCAAGCATGATTGAACTTGGTTTTTGGAGGGGGTGTTAGCCTTGGATTTTCGGACAAATTGATCCTGACTCGACGAGCCCCATTTCAATGAGTATTAGCCTTAGATTTCAAACCTTGTTCATATCCAAGCCCTTTTAGTTGGTATTAGACTTCAATTTTATGGGTAATAGACTTTTCCCCCAAGCATGATTGAACTTGGTTTTTGGAGGGGGTGTTAGCCTTGGATTTTCGGACAAATTGATCCTGACTCGACGAGCCCCATTTCAATGAGTATTAGCCTTAGATTTCTAACCTTGTTCATATCCAAGCCCTTTTAGTTGGTATTAGACTTCAATTTTATGGGTAATAGACTTTTCCCCCAAGCATGATTGAACTTGGTTTTTGGAGGGGGTGTTAGCCTTGGATTTTCGGACAAATTGATCCTGACTCGACGAGCCCCATTTCAATGAGTATTAGCCTTAGATTTCTAACCTTGTTCATATCCAAGCCCTTTTAGTTGGTATTAGACTTCAATTTTATGGGTAATAGACTTTTCCCCCAAGCATGATTGAACTTGGTTTTTGGAGGGGGTGTTAGCCTTGGATTTTCGGACAAATTGATCCTGACTCGACGAGCCCCATTTCAATGAGTATTAGCCTTAGATTTCTAACCTTGTTCATATCCAAGCCCTTTTTAGTTGGTATTAGACTTCAATTTTATGGGTAATAGACTTTTCCCCCAAGCATGATTGAACTTGGTTTTTGGAGGGGGTGTTAGCCTTGGATTTTCGGACAAATTGATCCTGACTCGACGAGCCCCATTTCAATGAGTATTAGCCTTAGATTTCTAACCTTGTTCATATCCAAGCCCTTTTTAGTTGGTATTAGACTTCAATTTTATGGGTAATAGACTTTTCCCCCAAGCATGATTGAACTTGGTTTTTGGAGGGGGTGTTAGCCTTGGATTTTCGGACAAATTGATCCTGACTCGACGAGCCCCATTTCAATGAGTATTAGCCTTAGATTTCTAACCTTGTTCATATCCAAGCCCTTTTAGTTGGTATTAGACTTCAATTTTATGGGTAATAGACTTTTCCCCCAAGCATGATTGAACTTGGTTTTTGGAGGGGGTGTTAGCCTTGGATTTTCGGACAAATTGATCCTGACTCGACGAGCCCCATTTCAATGAGTATTAGCCTTAGATTTCTAACCTTGTTCATATCCAAGCCCTTTTAGTTGGTATTAGACTTCAATTTTATGGGTAATAGACTTTTCCCCCAAGCATGATTGAACTTGGTTTTTGGAGGGGGTGTTAGCCTTGGATTTTCGGACAAATTGATCCTGACTCGACGAGCCCCATTTCAATGAGTATTAGCCTTAGATTTCTAACCTTGTTCATATCCAAGCCCTTTTAGTTGGTATTAGACTTCAATTTTATGGGTAATAGACTTTTCCCCCAAGCATGATTGAACTTGGTTTTTGGAGGGGGTGTTAGCCTTGGATTTTCGGACAAATTGATCCTGACTCGACGAGCCCCATTTCAATGAGTATTAGCCTTAGATTTCTAACCTTGTTCATATCCAAGCCCTTTTTAGTTGGTATTAGACTTCAATTTTATGGGTAATAGACTTTTCCCCCAAGCATGATTGAACTTGGTTTTTGGAGGGGGTGTTAGCCTTGGATTTTCGGACAAATTGATCCTGACTCGACGAGCCCCATTTAATGAGTATTAGCCTTAGATTTCTAACCTTGTTCATATCCAAGCCCTTTTTAGTTGGTATTAGACTTCAATTTTATGGGTAATAGACTTTTCCCCCAAGCATGATTGAACTTGGTTTTTGGAGGGGGTGTTAGCCTTGGATTTTCGGACAAATTGATCCTGACTCGACGAGCCCCATTTCAATGAGTATTAGCCTTAGATTTCTAACCTTGTTCATATCCAAGCCCTTTTTAGTTGGTATTAGACTTCAATTTTATGGGTAATAGACTTTTCCCCCAAGCATGATTGAACTTGGTTTTTGGAGGGGGTGTTAGCCTTGGATTTTCGGACAAATTGATCCTGACTCGACGAGCCCCATTTAATGAGTATTAGCCTTAGATTTCTAACCTTGTTCATATCCAAACCGTTTTTAGATGGTATTAGACTTCAATTTTATGGGTAATAGACTTTTCCCCCAAGCATGATTGAACTTGGTTTTTGGAGGGGGTGTTAGCCTTGGATTTTCGGACAAATTGATCCTGACTCGACGAGCCCCATTCAAATGAGTATTAGCGTTAGATTTCTAACCTTGTTCATATCCAAGCCCTTTTAGTTGGTATTAGAATTCAATTTTATGGGTAATAGACTTTTCCCCCAAGCATGATTGAACTTGGTTTTTGGAGGGGGTGTTAGCCTTGGATTTTCGGGCAAATTGATCCTGACTAGACGATCCCCATTTAATGAGTATTAGCCTTAGATTTCTAACCTTGCTCATATCCAAGCCCTTTTTAGTTGGTATTAGACTTCAATTTTATGGGTAATAGACTTTTCCCCCAAGCATGATTGAACTTGGTTTTTGGAGGGGGTGTTAGCCTTGGATTTTCGGACAAATTGATCCTGACTCGACCAGCACCATTTCAATGAGTATTAGCCTTAGGTTTCTAACCTTGTCCATATCCAAGCCCTTTTTAGTTGGTATTAGACTTCAATTTTATGGGTAATAGACTTTTCCCCCAAGCATGATTGAACTTGGTTTTTGGAGGGGGTGTTAGCCTTGGATTTTCGGACAAATTGATCCTGACTCGACGAGCCCCATTTAATGAGTATTAGCCTTAGATTTCTAACCTTGTTCATATCCAAGCCCTTTTACTTGGTATTAGACTTCAATTTTATGGGTAATAGACTTTTCCCCCAAGCATGATTCAACTTGGTTTTTGGAGGGGGTGTTAGCCTTGGATTTTCGGACAAATTGATCCTGACTCGACGAGCCCCATTTAATGAGTATTAGCCTTAGATTTAACCTTGTTCATATCCAAGCCCTTTTTAGGTGGTATTAGACTTCAATTTTAAGGGCAAAAGACTTTTCCCCCAAGCATGATTGAACTTGGTTTTTGGAGGGTGTGTTAGCCTTGGATTTTCGGACAAATTGATCCTGACTCGACGAGCCCCATTTAATGAGTATTAGCCTTAGATTTCTAACCTTGTTCATATCCAAGCCCTTTTTAGTTGGTATTAGACTTCAATTTTATGGGTAATAGACTTTTCCCCCAAGCATGATTGAACTTGGTTTTTGGAGGGGGAGTTAGCCTTGGATTTTCGGACAAATTAATCCTGACTCGACGAGCCCCATCTCAATGAGTATTAGCCTTAGATTTCTAACCTTGTTCATATCCAAGCCCTTTTAGTTGGTATTAGACTTCAATTTTATGGGTAATAGACTTTTCCCCCAAGCATGATTGAACTTGGTTTTTGGAGGGGGTGTTAGCCTTGGATTTTCGGACAAATTGATCCTGACTCGACGAGCCCCATTTCAATGAGTATTAGCCTTAGATTTCTAACCTTGTTCATATCCAAGCCCTTTTTAGTTGGTATTAGACTTCAATTTTATGGGTAATAGACTTTTCCCCCAAGCATGATTGAACTTGGTTTTTGGAGGGGGTGTTAGCCTCGGATTTTCGGACAAATTGATCCTGACTCGACGAGCCCCATTTTAAATGAGTATTAGCCTTAGATTTCTAACCTTGTTCATATCCAAGCCCTTTTTAGTTGGTATTATACTTCAATTTTATGGGTAATAGACTTTTCCCCCAAGCATGATTGAACTTGGTTTTTGGAGGGGGTGTTAGCCTTGGATTTTCGGACAAATTGATCCTGACTCGACGAGCCCCATTTCAATGAGTATTAGCCTTAGATTTCTAACCTTGTTCATATCCAAGCCCTTTTAGTTGGTATTAGACTTCAATTTTATGGGTAATAGACTTTTCCCCCAAGCATGATTGAACTTGGTTTTTGGAGGGGGTGTTAGCCTTGGATTTTCGGACAAATTGATCCTGACTCGACGAGCCCCATTTCAATGAGTATTAGCCTTAGATTTCTAACCTTGTTCATATCCAAGCCCTTTTAGTTGGTATTAGACTTCAATTTTATGGGTAATAGACTTTTCCCCCAAGCATGATTGAACTTGGTTTTTGGAGGGGGTGTTAGCCTTGGATTTTCGGACAAATTGATCCTGACTCGACGAGCCCCATTTCAATGAGTATTAGCCTTAGATTTCTAACCTTGTTCATATCCAAGCCCTTTTTAGTTGGTATTAGACTTCAATTTTATGGGTAATAGACTTTTCCCCCAAGCATGATTGAACTTGGTTTTTGGAGGGGGTGTTAGCCTTGGATTTTCGGACAAATTGATCCTGACTCGACGAGCCCCATTTCAATGAGTATTAGCCTTAGATTTCTAACCTTGTTCATATCCAAGCCCTTTTAGTTGGTATTAGACTTCAATTTTATGGGTAATAGACTTTTCCCCCAAGCATGATTGAACTTGGTTTTTGGAGGGGGTGTTAGCCTTGGATTTTCGGACAAATTGATCCTGACTCGACGCCCCATTTCAATGAGTATTAGCCTTAGATTTCTAACCTTGTTCATATCCAAGCCCTTTTTAGTTGGTATTAGACTTCAATTTTATGGGTAATAGACTTTTCCCCCAAGCATGATTGAACTTGGTTTTTGGAGGGGGTGTTAGCCTTGGATTTTCGGACAAATTGATCCTGACTCGACGAGCCCCATTTCAATGAGTATTAGCCTTAGATTTCTAACCTTGTTCATATCCAAGCCCTTTTTAGTTGGTATTAGGCTTCAATTATATGGGTAATAGATTTTTCCACCAAGCATGATTGAACTTGGTTTTAGTGGGGGTGTTAGCCTTGGATTTTCGGACAAATTGATCCTGACTCAACGAGCCCCATTTCAATGAGTATTAGCCTTAGATTTCTAACCTTGTTCATATCCAAGCCCTTTTTAGTTGGTATTAGACTTCAATTTTATGGGTAATAGACTTTTCCCCCAAGCATGATTGAACTTGGTTTTTGGAGGGGGTGTTAGCCTTGGATTTTCGGACAAATTGATCCTGACTCGACTAGCCCCATTTCAATGAGGTATTAGCCTTAGATTTCTAACCTTGTTCATATCCAAGCCCTTTTTAGTTGGTATTAGACTTCAATTTTATGGGTAATAGACTTTTCCCCCAAGCATGATTGAACTTGGTTTTTGGAGGGGGTGTTAGCCTTGGATTTTCGGACAAATTGATCCTGACTCGACTAGCCCCATTTCAATGAGTATTAGCCTTAGATTTCTAACCTTGTTCTTGTCATATCCAAGCCCTTTTAGTTGGTATTAGACTTCAATTTTATGGGTAATAGACTTTTCCCCCAAGCATGATGGAACTTGGTTTTTGGAGGGGGTGTTAGCCTTGGATTTTCGGACAATTGATCCTGACTCGACGAGCCCCATTTCAATGAGTATTAGCCTTAGATTTCTAACCTTGTTCATATCCAAGCCCTTTTTAGTTGGTATTAGACTTCAATTTTATGGGTAATAGACTTTCCCCCAAGCATGATGAACTTGGTTTTTGGAGGGGCATGTTAGCCTTGGATTTTCGGACAATTGATCCTGACTCGACTAGCCCCATTTCAATGAGGTATTAGCCTTAGATTTCTACCTTGTTCATATCCAAGCCCATTTTAGTTGGTATTAGACTTCAATTTTATGGGTAATAGACTTTTCCCCCAAGCATGATGAACTTGGTTGGAGGAGGGTGTAGCCTTGGATTTTCGGACATTGATCCTGACTCGACTAGCCCCATTTCAATGGGTATTAGCCTTAGATTTCTAACCTTGTTCTTGTCATATCCAAGCCCTTTTAGTTGGTATTAGACTTCAATTTTATGGGTAATAGACTTTTCCCCCAAGCATGATGAACTTGGTTTTGGAGGGGGTGTAGCCTTGGATTTTCGGACAATTGATCCTGACTCGACTAGCCCCATTTCAATGAGGTATTAGCCTTAGATTTATAACCTTGTTGTCTTGTCATATCCAAGCCCTTTTAGTTGGTATTAGACTTCAATTTTATGGGTAATAGACTTTCCCCCAAGCATGATGGAACTTGGCTTGTTGGAGGGGGTTTAGCCTTGGATTTTCGGACAATTGATCCTGACTCGACTAGCCCCATTTCAATGAGTATTAGCCTTAGATTTCTAACCTTGTTGGTCTTGTCATATCCAAGCCCTTTTAGTTGGTATTAGACTTCAATTTTATGGGTAATAGACTTTCCCCCAAGCATGATGGAACTTGGTTTTGGAGGGGCATTAGCCTTGGATTTTCGGACATATTGATCCTGACTCGACTAGCCCCATTTCAATGGGTATTAGCCTTAGATTTCTACCTTGTTCTTGTCATATCCAAGCCCTTTAGTTGGTATTAGACTTCATTTTATGGGTAATAGACTTTCCCCCAAGCATGATGGAACTGGTTTTGGAGGGGCATTAGCCTTGGATTTTCGGACATATTGATCCTGACTCGACTAGCCCCATTTCAATGGGTATTAGCCTTAGATTTCTGACCTTGTTGGTCTTGTCATATCCAAGCCCTTTTTAGTTGGTATTAGACTTCATTTTATGGGTAATAGACTTTCCCCCAAGCATGATGGAACTTTGTTGGAGGGGCATTAGCCTTGGATTTTCGGACATATTGATCCTGACTCGACTAGCCCCATTTCAATGGGTATTAGCCTTAGATTTCTGACCTTGTTCATATCCAAGCCCATTTTAGTTGGTATTAGACTTCATTTTATGGGTAATAGACTTTTCCCCCAAACATGATGAACTTGGCTTTTGGAGGGGCATTAGCCTTGGATTTTCGGCATATTGATCCTGACTCGACTAGCCCCATTTCAATGGGTATTAGCCTTAGATTTCTACCTTGTTGGTCTTGTCATATCCAAGCCCTTTTAGTTGGTATTAGACTTCATTTTATGGGTAATAGACTTTCCCCCAAACATGATGGAACTGGCTTTTTGGAGGGGCATTAGCCTTGGATTTTCACATATTGATCCTGACTCGACTAGCCCCATTTCAATGGGTATTAGCCTTAGATTTCTGACCTTGTTGGTCTTGTCATATCCAAGCCCATTTTAGTTGGTATTAGACTTCATTTTATGGGTAATAGACTTTCCCCCAAACATGATGGAACTGGCTTGTTGGAGGGGCATTAGCCTTGGATTTTCGGATATTGATCCTGACTCGACTAGCCCCATTTCAATGGGTATTAGCCTTAGATTTCTGACCTTGTTGGTCTTGTCATCCAAGCCCATTTTAGTTGGTATTAGACTTCATTTTATGGGTAATAGACTTTCCCCCAAACATGATGGAACTTGGCTTTTGGAGGGGCATTAGCCTTGGATTTTCGGCATATTGATCCGACTCGACTAGCCCCATTTCAATGGGTATTAGCCTTAGATTTCTGACCTTGTTGGTCTTGTCATATCCAAGCCCATTTTAGTTGGTATTAGACTTACATTTTATGGGTAATAGACTTTCCCCCAAACATGATGGAACTGGCTTTTTGGAGGGGCATTAGCCTTGGATTTTCGGACATATTGATCCTGACTCGACTGCCCCATTTCAATGGGTATTAGCCTTAGATTTCTGACCTTGTTGGTCTTGTCATATCCAACCCATTTTAGTTGGTATTAGACTTACATTTTATGGGTAATAGACTTTCCCCAAACATGATGGAAGGCTTGTTGGAGGGGCATTAGCCTTGGATTTTCGGCATATTGATCCTGACTCGACTAGCCCATTTCAATGGGTATTAGCCTTAGATTTCTGACCTTGTTGGTCTTGTCATATCCAAGCCCATTTTAGTTGGTATTAGACTTCATTTTATGGGTAATAGACTTTCCCCCAAACATGATGGAACTGGCTTGTTGGAGGGGCATTAGCCTTGGATTTTCGGCATATTGATCCTCTCGACTAGCCCCATTTCAATGGGTATTAGCCTTAGATTTCTGACCTTGTTGGTCTTGTCATATCCAAGCCCATTTTAGTTGGTATTAGACTTCATTTTATGGGTAATAGACTTTCCCCCAAGCATGATGGAACTGGCTGGTTGGAGGGGCATTAGCCTTGGATTTTCGGCATATTGATCCGACTCGACTAGCCCCATTTCAATGGGTATTAGCCTTAGATTTCTGACCTTGTTGGTCTTGTCATATGCTAACCCATTTTAGTTGGTATTAGACTTCATTTTATGGGTAATAGACTTTCCCCCAAACATGATGGAAGGCTTGTTGGAGGGGCATTAGCCTTGGATTTTCGGCATATTGATCCTGACTCGACTAGCCCATTTCAATGGGTATTAGCCTTAGATTTCTAACCTTGTTGTCTTGTCATATCCAAGCCCATTTTAGTTGGTATTAGACTTCATTTTATGGGTAATAGACTTTCCCCCAAACATGATGAACTGGCTTGTTGGAGGGGCATTAGCCTTGGATTTTCGGCATATTGATCCGACTCGACTAGCCCCATTTCAATGGGTATTAGCCTTAGATTTCTGACCTTGTTGTCTTGTCATATCCAAGCCCATTTTAGTTGGTATTAGACTTCATTTTATGGGTAATAGACTTTCCCCCAAACATGATGGAACTGGTTTTTGGAGGGGCATTAGCCTTGGATTTTCGGACATATTGATCCTGACTCGACTAGCCCCATTTCAATGGGTATTAGCCTTAGATTTCTGACCTTGTTGGTCTTGTCATATCCAAGCCCTTTTAGTTGGTATTAGACTTCACATTTTATGGGTAATAGACTTTCCCCCAAACATGATGGAACTGGCTTGTTGGAGGGGCATTAGCCTTGGATTTTCGGACATATTGATCCTGACTCGACTAGCCCCATTTCAATGGGTATTAGCCTTAGATTTCTGACCTTGTTGTCTTGTCATATCCAAGCCCTTTTAGTTGGTATTAGACTTACATTTTATGGGTAATAGACTTTCCCCCAAACATGATGGAACTGGCTTGTTGGAGGGGCATTAGCCTTGGATTTTCGCATATTGATCCGACTCGACTAGCCCCATTTCAATGGGTATTAGCCTTAGATTTCTGACCTTGTTGGTCTTGTCATATCCAAGCCCATTTTAGTTGGTATTAGACTTATTTTATGGGTAATAGACTTTCCCCCAAACATGATGGAACTGGCTTGTTGGAGGGGCATTAGCCTTGGATTTTCGGATATTGATCCTGACTCGACTAGCCCCATTTCAATGGGTATTAGCCTTAGATTTCTGACCTTGTTGGTCTTGTCATCCAAGCCCATTTTAGTTGGTATTAGACTTCATTTTATGGGTAATAGACTTTCCCCCAAACATGATGGAACTTGGCTTGTTGGAGGGGCATTAGCCTTGGATTTTCGGCATATTGATCCTGACTCGACTAGCCCATTTCAATGGGTATTAGCCTTAGATTTCTGACCTTGTTGGTCTTGTCATATCCAAGCCCATTTTAGTTGGTATTAGACTTACATTTTATGGGTAATAGACTTTCCCCCAAACATGATGGAACTGGCTTTTGGAGGGGCATTAGCCTTGGATTTTCGGCATATTGATCCTGACTCGACTAGCCCCATTTCAATGGGTATTAGCCTTAGATTTCTGACCTTGTTGTCTTGTCATATCCAAGCCCATTTAGTTGGTATTAGACTTACATTTTATGGGTAATAGACTTTCCCCCAAACATGATGGAACTGGCTTGTTGGAGGGGCATTAGCCTTGGATTTTCGGCATATTGATCCTGACTCGACTAGCCCCATTTCAATGGGTATTAGCCTTAGATTTCTGACCTTGTTGGTCTTGTCATATGCCAACCCAATTTAGTTGGTATTAGACTTACATTTTATGGGTAATAGACTTTCCCCCAAACATGATGGAACTGGCTTTTGGAGGGGCATTAGCCTTGGATTTTCGACATATTGATCTACTCGACTAGCCCCATTTCAATGGGTATTAGCCTTAGATTTCTGACCTTGTTGTTCTTGTCATATCCAACCCAATTTAGTTGGTATTAGACTTACATTTTATGGGTACTAGAGTTTCCCACCAAACATGATGGAACTGGCTTGTTGGAGGGGCATTAGCCTTGGATTTTCGGCAATATTAATGTTTACTCGACTAGCCCCATTTCAATGGGTATTAGCCTTAGATTTCTGACCTTGTTGGTCTTGTCATATCCAACCCATTTTAGTTGGTATTAGACTTACATTTTATGGGTAATAGACTTTCCCCCAAACATGGTGGAACTAGCTTGTTGGAGGGGCATTAGCCTTGGATTTTCGGACATATTGATCCTGACTCGACTAGCCCCGTTTCAATGGGTAGTAGCCTTGATTTATAGCCTGACCTTATGTCAATGCCTTAGATTTCTGACCTTGTTGGTCTTGTCTATCCTAGCCCATTTTAGGTTGGTATTAGACTTACATTTTATGGGTAATACACTTTCCCCCAAACATGATGAACTGGCTTGCAGGGGGGCATTAGCCTTGGATTTTCGGCCATATTGATCAAGACTCGACTACCCCATTTCAATGGGTATTAGCCTTAGATTTCTGACCTTGTTGGTCTTGTCATATGCTAGCCCAATTCAGTTGGTATTAGACTTACATTTTATGGGTAATACACTTTCCCCCAAACATGATGGAACTGGCTTGTTGGAGGGGCATTAGCCTTGGATTTTCGGCCATATTGATCCTGACTCGACTAGTCCCATTTCAATGGGTGTTAGCCTTAGATTTCTGACCTTATTGGTCTTGTCTTATCCTAGCCCATTTTAGTTGGTATAAGACTTACATTTTATGGGTAATACACTTTCCCCCCAAACATGATGAAACTGGCTTGCAGGGGGGGCATTAGCCTTGGATTTTCGGCCATATTGATCCAGACTCGACTACCCCATTTCAATGGGTATTAGCGTTACATTTCTGACCTTGTTGTTCCTGTCATATCCAAGCCCAATTTAGTTGGTATTAGACTTACATTTTATGGGTAATACACTTTCCCCTCAAAGAGTATGGAACTGGCTTGTTGGATGAGCATTAGCCTTGGATATTCGGCAATATTGATCCTGACTTGACTAGCCCCATTTCAATGGGTATTAGCCTTAGATTTCTAAACTTGTTGGTCTTGTCATATGCGAACCCAATTTAGTTGGTATTAGACTTATAATTTATGGGTAAGAGACTTTGCCCCCAAACATGATGGAACTGGCTTGTAGGGGGGAATTAGCCTCGGATATTCGGCCATATTGATCCTGACTCGACTAGCCCCATTTCAATGGGTATTAGCCTTAAATTTCTGACCTTGTTGTTCTTGTCATATCCAAGCCCAATTTAGTGGGTATGAGACTTACATTTTATGGGTAATACACTTTCCCCTCAAAGAGGATGGAACTGGCTTGTTGGACGGGCATTAGCCTTGGATATGCGGCCATATTGATCCTGACTCGACTAGCCCCATTTCAATGGGTATTAGCCTTAGATTTCTGAACTTGTTGGTCTTGTCATATGCTAACCCAATTTAGTTGGTATTACACTTACATTTTATGGGTAAGAGACTTTGCCCCCAAACATGATGGAACTGGCTTGTAGGGGGCATTAGCCTTGGATATTCGGCCATATTGAACCTGACTCGACTAGCCCCATCTTGATGGGCATTAGCCTTAGATTTCTGACCTTGTTGGTGTTGTCATATGCTAGCCCAATTTAGTTGGTATTAGACTTACATTTTATGGGTAATACACTTTCCCACCAAACATGATGGAACAGGCTTGTTGGACGGGCATAGCCTTGGATTTTCGGCAATATTGATGCTGACTCGACTAGCCCCATTTCAATGGGTATTAGCGTTAAATTTCCGACCTTGTTGTTCTTGTCAGAGCCAAACTCATTTTAGTTGGTTTTAGACTTACATTTTATGGGTACTAGAGTTTCCCCCCAAACATGATGGAACTGGCTTGTTGGAAGGGCATTAGCCTTGGATTTTCGTACATATTGACCCGGACTCGACTAGTCCCATTTCAATGGGTATTAGCCTTAGATTTCTGACCTTGTTGGTCATGTAATATGCTAGCCCAGTTTAGTTGGTATTAGACTTACATTTTATGGGTAATATACTTTCCCACCAAACATGATGGGACAGGCTTGTTGGAGGGGCATTAGCCTTGGATTTTCGGCCATATTGATCCTGACTCGACTTGCCCCATTTCAATGGCTATTAGCCTTAAATTTATAAACTTGTTGTTCTTGTCATATCCAAGCCATTTTAGTTGGCTTTAGACTTCCATTTTATGGATACTAGAGGTTTCCCCCAAGCATGATGGAACTGGCTTGTTGGAGGGGCATTAGCCTTGGATTTTCGGACATATTGATCCGGACTCGACTAGCCCCATTTCAATGGGTATTAATCTTAAATTTCTGACCTTGTTGTTCTTGTCATATCCAATACCATTTTAGTTGGTATTCGACTTACATTTGATGGGTAAAAGACTTTCCCCCAAACATGATGGAACTGGCTTGTTGGAGGGGCATTAGCCTTGGATTTTCAGCAATATTGATGTATACTCGACTAGCCCCATTTCAATGGGTATTAGACTTAGATTTCTGACCTTGTTGGTCTTGTCATATGCTAACCCAATTTAGTTGGTATTAGACTTACATTTTATGGGTAATAGACTTTCCCCCAAACATGATGGGACAATCTTGTTGGAGGGGCATTAGCCTTGGATTTTCGGTCATATTGATCCTGACTCGACTAGCCCCATTTCAATGGGTATTAGCCTTAGATTTCTGACCTTGTTGGTCTTCTCGTATCCTAGCCATTTTAGTTGGTATTAGACTTACATTTTATGGGTAATACACTTTCCCCCTAAACATGATTGGAACTGGCTTGTTGGAGGGGCATTAGCCTTGGATTTTCGGCCATATTGATCCAGACTCGACTACCCCATTTCAATGGGTATTAGCCTTAGATTTCTGACCTTGTTGGTCTTGTCATATCCAACCCATTTTAGTTGTATTAGACTTACATATTATGGGTAAAAGACTTTGCCCCCAAACATGATGGAACTAGCTTGTTGGAGGGGCATTAGCCTTGGATTTTCAGACATATTGATCCTGACTTGACTAGCCCCATTTCAATGGGTATTAGCCTTAGATTTCTGACCTTGTTGGTCTTGTCATATGCTGAACCAATTTAGTTGGTATTAGACTTACATTTTATGGGTAATAGACTTTCCCCTAAACATGATGGTACTAGCTTGTTGGAGGGGCATTAGCCTTGGATTTTCGGCAATATTGATCCTGACTCGACTAGCCCCATTTCAATGGGTATTAGCCTTAGATTTCTGACCTTGTTCTTCTTGTCATATCCAAGCCCAATTTAGTTGGTATTAGACTTACATTTTATGGGTAATACACTTTCCCCTCAAAGAGGATGGAACTGGCTTGTTGGAGGGGCATTATTCTTGGATATTCGGCCATATTGATCCTGACTCGACTAGCGCCATTTCAATGGGTATTAGCTTTAGATTTATGACCTTGTTGGTCTTGTCATATGCTAACACAATTTAGTTGGTATTAGACTTACATTTTGTGGGTAATACACTTTCCGCCAAACATGATGGGACAGTCTTGTTGGAGGGGCATTACACTTGGATTTTTGGCCATATTGATCCTGACTCGACTTGCCCCATTTCAATGGGTATTAGCCTTAAAATTTCTGACCTTGTTGTTCTTGTCATATCCAAGCCCATTTTAGTTGGCTTTAGACTTACATTTTATGGGTACTAGAGGTTTCCCCCAAACATGATGGAACTGGCTTGTTGGAGGGGCATTAGCCTTGAATTTTAGGATATGCTGATCCTGACTCGACTAGCCCCATTTCAATTGTTATTAGCCTTAGATTTCTGACCTTGTTGGTCTTGTCGTATCCTAGCCCATTTTAGTTGGTATTAGACTTACATTTTATGGGTAATAAACTTTCCCCCCAAACATGATGGGACAGGCTTGTTGGAGGGGCATTAGCCTTGGATTTAGGGATATATTCATCCGGACTCGACTAGCCCCATTTCAATGGGTATTAACCTTAAATTTCTGACCTTGTTATTCTTGTCATATCCAAGACCGTTTTAGTTGGTATTAGACTTACATTTGATAGGTAAAAGACTTTTCCCCCAAACATGATGGAACTGGCTTGTTGGAGGGGCATTAGCCTTGGATTTTCGGCCATATTGATCTTGACTCGACTAGTCCCATTTCAATGAGTATTAGCCTTAGATTTCTAACTTTGTTGGTCTTGTCGTATCCTAGCCCATTTTAGTTGGTATTAGACTTACATTTTATGGGTAAAACACTTTCCCCCCAAACATGATGGAACTGGCTTGTTGGAGGGGCATTAGCCTTGGATTTTCGTCCATATTGATCCGGACTCGACTAGTCCCATTTCAATGGGTAGTAGCCTTAGATTTCTGACCTTGTTGGTCTTGTCATATGCTAGCCCAATTTAATTGGTATTAGACCTACATTTTATGGGTAATACACTGTCCCACCAAACATGATGGGACAGGCTTGTTGCAGGGGCATTAGCCTTGGATTTTCGGCTATATTGATCCTGACTCGACTTGCCCTATTTCAATGGGTATTAGGCTTAAATTTCTGACCTTGTTGTTCTTGTCATATGCAAGCCCATTTTAGTTGGCTTTAGACTTCCATTTTATGGGTACTAGAGGTTTCCCCCACACATGATGGAACTGGCTTTTTGGAGGGGCATTAGCCTTGAATTTTCGGACATATTGATCCGGACTCGACTAGCCCCATTTAAATGGGTATTAACCTTAAATTTCTGACCTTGTTGTTCTTGACATATCCAATACCATTTTAGTTGGTATTAGACTTACATTTGATGGGAAAAAGACTTTTCCCCTAAACATGATGGAACGAGTTTGTTGGAGGGGCATAGCCTTGGATTTTCAGCAATATTGGTGCTGATTCGACTAGCCCCATTTCAATGGGTATTAGCCTTAAATTTTTGACCTTATTGTCTTGTCATATCCAAACCCATTTTAGTTTGTTTTAGACTTACATTTTATGGGTACTAGAGTTTCCCCCCAAACATGATGGAACTGGCTTGTTGGAGGGGCATTCGCCTTGGATTTTCGGACATATTGATCCTGACTCCACTAGCCCCATTTCAATGGGTATTAGCCTTAAATTTCTGACCTTGTTGTTCTTGTCATATCCAAGCCCATTTTAGTTGGCATTAGACTTCCATTTTATGGGTACTAGAGGTTTCCCCCAAACACGATGGAACTGGCTTGTTGGAGGGGCATCAGCCTTGGATTTTCGGACAGATTTATCCTGACTCGACTAGTCCCATTTCAATGGGTATTAGCCTTAGATTTCTAACCTTGTTGGTCTTGTCATATGCTAGCCCAATTTAGTTGGTATTAGACTGACATTTTCTGGGCAATACACTTTCCCACCAAACATGATGGAACTGGCTTGTTGGACGGGCATTAGCCCCATTTCAATAGGTATTAGCCTTAGATTTCTGACCTTGTTGGTCTTGTCATATGCGAACCCAATTTAGTTGGTATTAGACTTGCATTTTATGGGTAATAGACTTTCCCCCAAACATGATGGAACTGGCTTGTTGGAGGGGCATTAACCTTAGATTTTCGGACATATTGATCCTGACTCGACTAGCCCCATTTCAATGGGTATTAGCCTTAAATTTCTGACCTTGTTGTTCTTGTCATATCCAAGCCCATTTTAGTTGGCATTAAACTTCCATTTTATGGGTACTAGAGGTTTCCCCCAAACATGATGGAACTGGCTTGTTGGAGAGGCATTAGCGTTGGATTTTTGGAAATAATGATCCTGACTCGACTAGCCCCATTTCAATGGGTATTAACCTTAAATTTCTGACCTTGTTGTTCTTGTCTAATCCAGGACCATTTTAGTTGGTATTAGACTTACATTTTATGGGTAATACACTTGCCCCCCAAACATGATAGAACTTGCTTGTTGGAGGAGCATTAGCCTTGGATTTTCAGACATATTGATTCTGACTCGACTAGTCCCATTTCAATGGGTATTAGCCTTAGATTTCTAACCTTGTTGGTCTTGTCGTATCCTAGCCCATTTTAGTTGGTATTAGATGCTTGACCGCTATTTATGATCGGCTTGTTTTAACTCGCAAGTGGACGAGTGTGCGATGTAGCAATTAACTCGGTAAGATCGAGGTCATATCCACAGAGAGCTAGAGCTAGAAATTAAGCTAGGTAACAACAAAAAAATCTCAAGAGAATAATTAATGGTTTGTTTTCGAAGATGAAAGAGTGTAAATAGATTTTAAATGACAAGAAAAAGTAAGTCTTGGTTCCAAATCAATTTTAATGGTGATGTATTGGTGATTCCTTCAACATATATAAGATAACTCAACCTAATATCAACGAAGGTGATATTAGATCGGAAGATATTACAATGAAGTTTAAAAAGATGAAGATTGATTATTGCTTAAGAATGAACGAGTACTTTCATATTAAGTAAGACATTGAATCAAGCAATCTCTATACCAAAACTAAGTTTTGTTCATAAAAATTCAAGATTATAACATTACCTAAATGATTTCTAAAATTTCTTGCAATAATAAAACATTCATGAAGAAAATGAGAAGATAGACATTAAGATTCATTTATATCTTAAAGAACTCACCTTAATCACCATTATCCTTGATTTGGATCCAAGAAAGAGATTAGCCAACCATGATTATATATAAGAACACTCTAATAAACATGAAATAACTTGAATCAAACTGAAATAATAAGTTTTACAACTAAAAAAAACTGAAATCTACAAAGAAGAACACAACACCATTTCGGTAAATATTCTAACACAAATCTGATGCTAACTTCGGACTGGAATTTCACCCTCGTAGAAGCCTTCCGTGGAGGAGGCTATTAGATACATATTTATAGGCCATTCCGTCAGCTTTCCAGAACATTAAATAAAATCTAATTTGGAGTTTGGAGTCAAAAGTTATGTCTGCAACACCGAAAGGTGTTCTGGAGAATTAATTTCGGCAGCTGGAGAAGACTTTTGGTGCCCGATTTTCTTCCTCCTTTTGTGCTGACTTCTTTGTTCTTTTTGACCCAAAATAATGTAACAATCTCCCCTCCAGCTTTCCATCCATGTGCTTTCCCTTTTAGGTCAATGGATTACCCAAAATAAATCAAATGTTACTTGTTGTGTGGACATGCAAGATCATGGATTCCTCTTGGGCTGATTTGGGGAAAATAAGTGCTCTAAAATTTGCCCAAATCTTCAACTGAATTTCCTCTTCAATTCTTTGTTCCGAATTCCGACGTTAAATTTCCTGAAATAATTCATTTAAGCTCCAAAAACCTGTCGAAACATTAAAAGAAACTTCATTACTAAAAAGCACATCAATTATTATAAAAAACCCAAATAAAAACAATAAATATATATGTAAAATAAGAGACTTAATGATACTTTTGATGCACAATCATTAGACTTACATTTTATGGCTAATACACTTTCCCCCCAAACATGATGAAACTGGCTTGATGGAGGGGCATTAGCCTTGGATTTTCGGCCATATTGATCCTGACTTGACTAGCCCCATTTCAATCGGTATTAGCCTTAAATTTCTGACCTTGTTGTTCTTGTCATATCGAAGCCCATTTTAGTTGGCTTTATACTTCCATTTTATGGGTACTAGTGGATTTTCGGACATATTGATCCGGACTCGACTAGCCCCATTTCAATGGGTATTAGCCTTAGATTTCTGACCTTGTTGGTCTTTTCATATGCTTACCCCATTTAGTTGGTATTAGACTTACATTTTATGGGTAAAAGACTTTTCCCCCAAACATGGTGGAACTAGCTTGTTGGAGGGGCATTAGCCTTGGATTTTCGGACATATTGATCCGCACTCGACTAGTCCCATTTCAATGGGTATTAGCATTAGATTTCTGACCTTGTTGGTTTTGTCGTATCCTAGCCCATTTTAGTTGGTATTAGACTTACATTTTATGGGTAATACACTTTCCCCCCAAACATGATGGAAATGGCTTGATGGAGGGGCATTAGCCTTGGATTTTCGGCCATATTGATCCTGACTCGACTAGCCCCATTTCAATCGGTATTAGCCTTAAATTTCTGACCTTGTTGTTCTTTTCATATCCAAGCCCATTTTAGTTGGCTTTAGACTTCCATTTTATGGGTACTAGTGGATTTTCGGACATATTGATCCGGACTCGACTAGCCTCATTTCAATGGGTATTAGCCTTAGATATCTGACCTTGTTGGTCTTTTCATATGCTAACCCAATTTAGTTGGTATTAGACTTACATTTTATGGGTAAAAGACTTTTCCCCCAAACATGGTGGAACTAGCTTGTTGGAGGGGCATTAGCCTTGGATTTTCGGACATATTGATCCGCACTCGACTAGTCCCATTTCAATTGGTATTAGCATTAGATTTCTGACCTTGTTGGTTTTGTCGTATCCTAGCCCATTTTAGTTGGTATTAGACTTACATTTTATGGGTAATACACTTTCCCCCCAAACATGATGGAACTGGCTTGATGGAGGGGCATTAGCCTTGGATTTTCAACCATATTGATCCTGACTCGACTAGCACCATTTCAATCGGTATTAGCCTTAAATTTCTGACCTTGTTGTTCTTGTCATATCCAAGCCCATTTTAGTTGGCTTTAGACTTCCATTTTATGGGTACTAGTGGATTTTCGGACATATTGATCCGGACTCGACTAGCCCCATTTCAATGGGTATTAGCCTTAGATTTCTGACCTTGTTGGCCTTTTCATATGCTAACCCAATTTAGTTGGTATTAGACTTACATTTTATGGGTAAAAGACTTTTCCCCCAAACATGGTGGAACTAGCTTGTTGGAGGGGCATTAGCCTTGGATTTGCGGACTTATTGATTCGGACTCGACTAGCCCCATTTCAATGGGTATTAGCCTTACATTTATGACCTTGTTGGTCTTGTCATATGCTAGCCCAATTAGGTGGTATTAGACTTACATTTTAAGGGTAATACACTTTCCCACCAAACATAATGGGACAGGCTTGTTGGAGGGGCATTAGCCTTGGATTTTCGGCCATATTGATCCTGACTCGACTAACCCCATTTCAATGGGTATTATCCTTAAATTTCTGACCTTGTTGTTCTTGTCATATCCAAGCCCATTTTAGTTGGTATTAGACTTACATTTGATGGGTAAAAGACTTTTCCCCCAAACATGATGGAACTGGCTTGTTGGAGGGGCATTAGCCTTGGATTTTCAGACATATTGATCGTGACTCGACTAGCCCCATTTCAATGGGTAGTATCCTTAGATTTCTGACCTTCTTGTTTTTATCATATCCAAGCCCATTTTAGTTGGCATTAGACTTCCATTTTATGGCTAATACACTTTCCCACAAAACATGATGGGACAGGCGCGTTGTAGGGGCATTAGCCTTGGATTTTCGGCAATATTGATCCTGACTCGACTGGCCCCATTTCCATGGATATTAACCATAATTTTCTGACCTTGTTGTTCTTGTCATATCCAAGACCATTTTAGCTGGTACTAGACTTACATTTGATGGGTAAAAGACTTTTCCCCCAAACATGATGGAACTGGCTTGTTGGAGGGGCATTAGCCTTGGATTTTCGGACGTATTGATCCTGACTCGACTAGTCCCATTTCAATGGGTATTAGAATTAGATTTCTGACCTTGTTGGTCTTGTCGTATCCTAGCCCGATTTAGTTGGTATTAGACTTACATTTTATGTGTAAAACATTTTCCCCCCAAACATAATCGAACTGGCTTGTTGCAGGGGCATTAGCCTTGGATTTTCGGACATATTGATCCGGACTCGACTAGCCCCATTTCAATGGGTATTAGCCTTAGATTTCTGACCTTGTTGGTCTTGTCATATCCAAGCCCGTTTTAGTTAGTATTAGACTTCTATTTTATGGGTAATACACTTTCCACCCAAACATGATGGAACTGGCTTGTTGGAGGGGCATTAGCCTTGGATTTTCGGCCATATTGATCCGGACTTGACTATCCCCATTTCAATGGGTATTAGCCTTAGATTTTTGACCTTGTTGGTCTTGTCATATCCCAGCCCATTTTAGCTTGAATTAGACTTATAAGTTATGGGTAATACACTTTCCCCCCAGGAATGATGGAACTGGCTTGTTAGAGGGGAATTAGACTTGGATTTTCGGCCATATTGATCCGGACTCGACTATCCCCATTTCAATGGGTATTAGCCTTAGATTTCTGACCTTGTTGGTCTTGTCATTTCCAAGACCATTTTAGCTTGAATTAGACTTACAAGTTATGGCTAATACACTTTCCACCCAGGAATGATGGAACTGGCTTGTTGGAGGGGAATTAGCCTTGGATTTTCGGCCATATTGATCCGGACTCGACTAGCCCCATTTCAATGGGTATTAGTCTTTGATTTATGACCTTGTTGGTCTTGTCATATCCAAACCCATTTTAGTTGGTATTAGAGTTACATTTTATGGGTAATACACTTTCCCCCAAACATGATGGAACTGGCTTGTTGGAGGGGCATTAGCCTTGGATTTCCAGACATATTGATCCGGACTCGACTAGTCCCATTTGAATGTGTATTAGCCTTAGATTTCTGACCTTGTCGGTCTTGTCATATCCTAGCCCATTTTAGTTGGTATTAGATTTACATTTTATGGGTAATACACTTTCCCTCCAAACATGATAGAACTGTCTTGTTGGAGGGGCATTAGCCTTGGATTTTTTGACATATTGATACGGACTCGACTATCCCCATTTGAATGGGTATTAGCCTTAGATTTCTGACCTTGTTGGTCTTGTCATATCCAAGCCCGTTTTAGTTAGTATTAGACTTCTATTTTATGGGTAATACACTTTCCACCCAACACATGATGGAACTGGCTTGTTGGAGGGGCATTAGCCTTGGATTTTCGGCCATATTGATCCGGACTCGACTATCCCCATTTCAATGGGTATTAGCCTTAGATTTCTGACCTTGTTGGTCTTGTCATATCCAAGACCATTTTAGTTGGTATTAGACTTAGATTTGATGGGTAATAGACTTTCCCCCCAAGCATGATGGAACTAGCTTGTTGGAGGGGCATTAGCCTTGGATTTTCGGACATATTGATCCGGACTCGACTAGCCCCATTTCAAGGGGTATTTGCCTTAGATTTCTGACCTTGTTGGTCTTGTCATATCCAAGCCCATTTTAGTTGGTATCAGACTTCCATTTTATGTGTAATACACATTCCACCCAAACATGATGGATATGGCTTGTTGGAGGGGCATTAGCCTTGGATTTTCTGCCATATTGATCCGTACTCGACTAGCCCCATTTCAATGGGAATTGGCCTTAGATTTCTGACCTTGTTGGTCTTGTCATATCCAAGCCCATTTTAGTTGGTATTAGACTTCCATTTTATGTGTAATACACATTCCACCCAAACATGATGGATCTGGCTTGTTGGAGGGGCATTAGCCTTGGATTTTCGGCCATATTGATCCGTACTCGACTAGCCCCATTTCAATGGGTATTAGCCTTAGATTTCTGACCTTGTTGGTCTTGTCATATCCCAGCCCATTTTAGTTGGTATTAGACTTAGATTTGATGGGTAATAGACTTTCCCCCCAAACATGATAGAACTGGCTTGTTGGAGGGGCATTAGCGTTGGATTTTCGGCCATATTGATCCTGACTCGACAAGCCCCATTTCAATGGGTATTAGCTTTAGATTTCTGACCTTGTTGGTCTTGTCATATCCAAGTCCATTTTAGTTGGTATTAGACTTCCATTTTATGTGTAATACACATTCCACCCAAACATGATGGATCTGGCTTGTTGGAGGGGCATTAGTCTTGGATTTTCGGCCATAATGATCCAGACTCGACTAGCCCCATTTCAATGGGTATTAGCCTTAGATTTCTGACCTTTTTGGTCTTGTCATATCCAAGCCCATTTTAGTTGGTCTAATACTTACATTTTATGGGTAATACACTTTCCCCCCGTACATGATGGAACTGGCTTGTTGGAGGGGCATTAGCCTTGGATTTGCAGCCATATTGATCCGGCCTCGATTACCCCATTTCAATGGGTATTAGCCTTAGATTTCTTACCTTGTTGGTCTCTTCATA
Source organism: Salix arbutifolia (assembly GCA_025169955.1). Classification (NCBI taxonomy): domain Eukaryota; kingdom Viridiplantae; phylum Streptophyta; class Magnoliopsida; order Malpighiales; family Salicaceae; genus Salix; species Salix arbutifolia. The sequence continues at coordinate 25,688,897 of CM045917.1, read as the reverse complement.
TCCAAGCCCATTTTAGTAGGTATTAGACTTAGATTTGATGAGTAATAGACTTTCCCCCCAGACATGATGGAACTGGCTTGTTGGAGGGGCATTAGCCTTGGATTTTCGGCCATATTGATCCGGCCTCGAGTACCCCATTTCAATGGGTATTAGCCTTAGATTTCTTACCTTGTTGGTCTTGTCATATCCAAGCCCATTTTATTTGGTATTAGACTTACATTTTATGGGTAATACACTTTCTCCCCAGACATGATGGAACTGGCTTGTTGGAGGGGCATTAGCCTTGGATTTTCGGCCATATTGATGCGGACTCGACTAGCCCCATTTCAATGGGAATTGGCCTTAGATTTCTGACCTTGTTGGTCTTGTCATATCCAAGCCCATTTTAGTTGGTATTAGACTTCCATTTTATGTGTAATACACATTCCACCCAACCATGATGGATCTGGCTTGTTGGAGGGGCATTAGCCTTGGATTTTCGGCCATATTGATCCGTACTCGACTAGCCCCATTTCAATGGGTATTAGCCTTAGATTTCTGACCTTGTTGGTCTTGTCATATCCCAGCCCATTTTAGTTGGTATTAGACTTACATTTTATGGGTAATACACTTTCCCCCCAAACATGATGGAACTGGCTTGTTGGAGGGGCATTAGCGTTGGATTTTCGGCCATATTGATCCTGACTCGACAAGCCCCATTTCAATGGGTATTAGCTTTAGATTTCTGACCTTGTTGGTCTTGTCATATCCAAGTCCATTTTAGTTGGTATTAGACTTCCATTTTATGTGTAATACACATTCCACCCAAACATGATGGATCTGGCTTGTTGGAGGGGCATTAGTCTTGGATTTTCGGCCATAATGATCCGGACTCGACTAGCCCCATTTCAATGGGTATTAGCCTTAGATTTCTGACCTTTTTGGTCTTGTCATATCCAAGCCCATTTTAGTTGGTCTAATACTTACATTTTATGGGTAATACACTTTCCCCCCGTACATGATGGAACTGGCTTGTTGGAGGGGCATTAGCCTTGTATTTTCGGCCATATTGATACGTACTCAACTAGCCCCATTTCAATGGGTATTAGCCTTAGATTTGTGACCTTGTTGTTCTTGTCATATCCAACCCATTTAGTTGGTTTAAGACTTACATTTTATGGTAATACACTTTCCCCCCAAACATGATGGAACTGGCTTGTTGGAGGGGCATTAGCCTTGGATTTTCGAACATATTGATCCGGACTCGACTAGCCCCATTTCAATGGGTATTAGCCTTAGATTTCTGACCTTGTTGGTCTTGTCGTATCCCAGCCCATTTTAGTCGGTATTAGACTTACATTTTATAGGTAATAGAATTTCCCCCCAAACATGATGGGACTCGCTTGTTGGAGTGGCATTAGCCTTGGATTTTCGGCCATATTGATGCGGACTCGACTAGCCCCATTTCAATGGGTATTAGCCTTAGATTTCTGACCTTGTTGGTCTTGTCATATCCAAGCCCATTTTAGTTGGTATTAGACTTACATTTTATGGGTAATACACTTTCCCCCCATACATGATGGAACTGGCTTGTTGGAGGGGCATTAGCCTTGGATTTTCGGCCATATTGATCCGTACTCGACTAGCCCCATTTCAATGGGTATTAGCCTTAGATTTCTGACCTTGTTGGTCTTGTCATATCCCAGCCCATTTTAGTTGGTATTAGACTTACATTTTATGGGTAATACACTTTCCCCCCAACATGATGGAACTGGCTTGTTGGAGGGGCATTAGCCTTGGATTTTCGGCCATATTGATCCGGACTCGACTAGCCCCATTTCAATGGGTATTAGCTTAGATTTCTGACCTTGTTGGTCTTGTCATATCCAAGCCCATTTTAGTGGTATTAGACTTACATTTTATGGGTAATAGACTTTCCCCCCAAACATGATGGAACTGGCTTGTTGGAGGGGCATTAGCCTTGGATTTTCGGCCATATTGATCCGGACTCGACTAGCCCCATTTCAATGGGTATTAGCCTTAGATTTCTGACCTTGTTGGTCTTGTCATATCCAAGCCCATTTTAGTTGGTCTTAGACTTACATTTTATGGTAATACACTTTCCCCCCAAACATGATGGAACTGGCTTGTTGGAGGGGCATTAGCCTTGGATTTTCGGCCATATTGATATGGACTCGACTAGCCCCATTTCAATGGGTATTAGCCTTAGATTTCTGACCTTGTTGGTCTTGTCATATCCAAGCCCGTTTTAGTTGGTATTAGACTTACTTTTTATGGTAATACACTTTCCCACCAATCATGATGGAACTGGCTTGTTGGAGTGGCATTAGCCTTGGATTTTCGGCCATATTGATCCTGACTCGACTAGCCCCATTTCAATGGGTATTAGCCTTAGATTTCTGACCTTCTTGGTCGTGTCATATCCAAGCCCATTTTAGTTGGTCTCAGACTTACATTTTATGGTAATACACTTTCCCCCCAGACATGATGGAACTGGCTTGTTGGAGGGGCATTAGCCTTGGATTTTCGGCCATATTGATCCGGCTTGACTAGCCCCATTTCAATGGGTATTAGCCTTAGATTTCTGACCTTGTTGGTCTTGTCATATCCAAGCCCATTTTAGGTGGTATTAGACTTACATTTTATGGGTAATACACTTTCCCCCCAGACATGATGGAACTGGCTTGTTGGAGGGGCATTAGCCTTGGATTTTCGGACATATTGATCCGGACTCGACTAGCCCCATTTCAATGGGTATTAGCCTTAGATTTCTGACCTTGTTGGTCTTGTCATATCCAAGCCCATTTTAGTTGGTCTTAGACTTAATTTTATGGGTAATACATTTCCCCCCCAAACATGATGGAACTGGCTTGTTGGAGGGGCATTAGCCTTGGATTTTCGGCCATATTGATATGGACTCGACTAGCCCCATTTCAATGGGTATTAGCTTTAGATTTCTGACCTTGTTGGTCTTGTCATATCCAAGCCCATTTTAGTTGGTATTAGATACTTACATTTTATGGGTAATACACTTTCCCCCACATGATGGAACTGGCTTGTTGGAGGGGCATTAGCCTTGGATTTTCAGCCATATTGATCCGGCTCGACTTACCCCATTTCAATGGGTATTAGCCTTAGATTTCTGACCTTGTTGGTCTTGTCATATCCAAGCCCATTTTAGTAGGTATTAGACTTAGATTTGATGGGTAATACACTTTCCCCCCAGACATGATGGAACTGGCTTGTTGGAGGGGCATTAGCCTTGGATTTTCGGCCATATTGATCCGGACTCGACTATCCCCATTTCAATGGGTATTAGCCTTAGATTTCTGACCTTGTTGGTCTTGTCATATCCAAGACCATTTTAGTTGGTATTAGACTTAGATTTGATGGGTAATAGACTTTCCCCCCAAGCATGATGGAACTGGCTTGTTGGAGGGGCATTAGCCTTGGATTTTCGGCCATATTGATCCGGACTCGACTAGCCCCATTTCAATGGGTATTAGCCTTAGATTTCTGACCTTGTTGGTCTTGTCATATCCAAGCCCATTTTAGTTGGTATCAGACTTCCATTTTATGTGTAATACACTTCCCCCAAACATGATGGAACTGGCTTGTTGGAGGGGCATTAGCCTTGGATTTTCGCCATATTGATCCGTACTCGACTAGCCCCATTTCAATGGGAATTGGCCTTAGATTTCTGACCTTGTTGGTCTTGTCATATCCAAGCCCATTTTAGTTGGTATTAGACTTCCATTTTATGTGTAATACACATTCCACCCAACCATGATGGATCTGGCTTGTTGGAGGGGCATTAGCCTTGGATTTTCGGCCATATTGATCCGTACTCGACTAGCCCCATTTCAATGGGTATTAGCCTTAGATTTCTGACCTTGTTGGTCTTGTCATATCCCAGCCCATTTTAGTTGGTATTAGACTTAGATTTGATGGGTAATAGACTTTCCCCCCAAACATGATGGAACTGGCTTGTTGGAGGGGCATTAGCGTTGGATTTTCGGCCATATTGATCCTGACTCGACAAGCCCCATTTCAATGGGTATTAGCTTTAGATTTCTGACCTTGTTGGTCTTGTCATATCCAAGTCCATTTTAGTTGGTATTAGACTTCCATTTTATGTGTAATACACATTCCACCCAAACATGATGGATCTGGCTTGTTGGAGGGGCATTAGTCTTGGATTTTCGGCCATAATGATCCGGACTCGACTAGCCCCATTTCAATGGGTATTAGCCTTAGATTTCTGACCTTTTTGGTCTTGTCATATCCAAGCCCATTTTAGTTGGTCTAATACTTACATTTTATGGGTAATACACTTTCCCCCCGTACATGATGGAACTGGCTTGTTGGAGGGGCATTAGCCTTGGATTTTCGGCCATATTGATCCGGCTCGATTACCCCATTTCAATGGGTATTAGCCTTAGATTTCTGACCTTGTTGGTCTCTTCATATCCAAGCCCATTTTAGTTGGTATTAGACTTAGATTTGATGAGTAATAGACTTTCCCCCCAAACATGATGGAACTGGCTTGTTGGAGGGGCATTAGCCTTGGATTTTCGGCCATATTGATCCGGCTCGAGTAGCCCCATTTCAATGGGTATTAGCCTTAGATTTCTGACCTTGTTGGTCTTGTCATATCCAAGCCCATTTTAGTTGGTATTAGACTTACATTTTATGGGTAATACACTTTCCCCCAGACATGATGGAACTGGCTTGTTGGAGGGGCATTAGCCTTGGATTTTCGGCCATATTGATGCGGACTCGACTAGCCCCATTTCAATGGGTATTAGCCTTAGATTTCTGACCTTGTTGGTCTTGTCATATCCAAGCCCATTTTAGTTGGTATTAGACTTCATTTTATGGTAATACACATTCCCCCCAACATGATGGAACTGGCTTGTTGGAGGGGCATTAGCCTTGGATTTTCGGCCATATTGATCCGTACTCGACTAGCCCCATTTCAATGGGTATTAGCCTTAGATTTCTGACCTTGTTGGTCTTGTCATATCCCAGCCCATTTTAGTTGGTATTAGACTTACATTTTATGGGTAATAGAATTTCCCCCCAAACATGATGGAACTGGCTTGTTGGAGGGGCATTAGCCTTGGATTTTCGGCCATATTGATCCTGACTCGACTAGCCCCATTTAGATGGGTATTAGACTAGATTTCTGACCTTGTTGGTCTTGTCATATCCAAGTCCCATTTTAGTTGGTATTAGACTTCCATTTTATGTGTAATACACATTCCACCCAAACATGATGGATCTGGCTTGTTGGAGGGGCATTAGTCTTGGATTTTCGGCCATAATGATCCGGACTCGACTAGCCCCATTTCAATGGGTATTAGCCTTAGATTTCTGACCTTTTTGGTCTTGTCATATCCAAGCCCATTTTAGTTGGTCTAATACTTACATTTTATGGGTAATACACTTTCCCCCCGTACATGATGGAACTGGCTTGTTGGAGGGGCATTAGCCTTGTATTTTCGGCCATATTGATACGTACTCAACTAGCCCCATTTCAATGGGTATTAGCCTTAGATTTGTGACCTTGTTGTTCTTGTCATATCCAACCCATTTAGTTGGTTTAAGACTTACATTTTATGGTAATACACTTTCCCCCCAAACATGATGGAACTGGCTTGTTGGAGGGGCATTAGCCTTGGATTTTCGGCCATATTGATCCGGACTCGACTAGCCCCATTTCAATGGGTATTAGCCTTAGATTTCTGACCTTGTTGGTCTTGTCATATCCAAGCCCATTTTAGTTGGTCTTAGACTTACATTTTATGGTAATACACTTTCCCCCCAAACATGATGGGACTCGCTTGTTGGAGGGGCATTAGCCTTGGATTTTTGGACATATATTGATGCGGACTCGACTAGCCCCATTTCAATGGGTATTAGCCTTAGATTTCTGACCTTGTTGGTCTTGTCATATCCAAGCCCATTTTAGTTGGTATTAGACTTACATTTTATGGGTAATACACTTTCCCCCCATACATGATGGAACTGGCTTGTTGGAGGGGCATTAGCCTTGGATTTTCGGCCATATTCATCCGTACTCGACTAGCCCCATTTCAATGGGTATTAGCCTTAGATTTCTTACCTTGTTGGTCTTGTCATATCCCAGCCCATTTTAGATTGTATTAGACTTACATTTTATGGGTAATAGAATCTCCCCCCATACATGATGGAACTGGCTTGTTGCAGGGGCATTAGCCTTGGATATTCGGCCATATTGATCCGGACTCGACTAGCCCCATTTGAATGGGTATTAGACTTAGATTTCTGACCTTGTTGGTCTTGTCATATCCCACCCATTTTAGGTGGTGTTAGACTTACATTTTATGGGTATTAGAATTTCCCACCAAACATGATGGAATGGCTTGTTGGAGGGGCATTAGCCTTGGATTTTCGGCCATATTGATCCGGACTCGACTAGCCCCATTTCAATGGGTATTAGCCTTAGATTTCTGACCTTCTTGGTCGTGTCATATCCAAGCCCATTTTAGTTGGTCTTAGACTTACATTTTATGGTAATACACTTTCCCCCCAAACATGATGGAACTGGCTTGTTGGAGGGGCATTAGCCTTGGATTTTCGGCCATATTGATATGGACTCGACTAGCCCCATTTCAATGCGTATTAGCCTTAGATTTCTCACCTTGTTGTTCTTGTCATATCCAAGCCCGTTTTAGTTGGTATTAGACTTACTTTTTATGGTAATACACTTTCCCACCAATCATGATGGAACTGGCTTGTTGGAGTGGCATTAGCCTTGGATTTTCGGCCATATTGATCCAGACTCGACTAGCCCCATTTCAATGGGTATTAGCCTTAGCTTTCTGACCTAGTTGGCCTTGTCATTTCCAAGCCCATTTTAGGTGGTATTAGACTTACATTTTATGGGTAATACACTTTCCCCCCAGACATGATGGAACTGGCTTGTTGGAGGGGCATTAGCCTTGGATTTTCGGCCATATTGATCCGGCCTCGATTACCCCATGTCAATGGGTATTAGCCTTAGATTTCTTACCTTGTTGGTCTTGTCATATCCAAGCCCATTTTAGTAGGTATTAGACTTACATTTTATGGGTAATACACTTTCCCCCCAGACATGATGGAACTGGCTTGTTTGAGGGGCATTAGCCATGGATTTTCGGACATATTGATCCGGACTCGACTACCCCATTTCAATGGGTATTCGCCTGAGATTTCTGACCTTGTTGATCTTGTCATATCCAAGCCGGTTTTAGTTGGTCTTAGACTTAAATTTATGGGTAATACATTTCCCCCCCAAACATGATGGAACTGGCTTGTTGGAGGGGCATTAGCCTTGGATTTTCGGCCATATTGATATGGACTCGACTAGCCACATTTCAATGGGTATTAGCTTTAGATTTCTGACCTTGTTGGTCTTGTCATATCCAAGCCCATTTTATTTGGTATTAGACTTACATTTTATGGGTAATACACTTTCCCCCCACACATGATGGAACTGGCTTGTTGGAGGGGCATTAGCCTTGGATTTTTGGTCATATTGATCCAGACTC
>CM045917.1:25671323-25676323 GCA_025169955.1 Salix arbutifolia | reverse complement strand
CAGGTGACAGCTGTGGGGGTAGTAGCAATTGGGTTTCCCACCACAATGATTTCTCCAATTGTATCTCGCAAGCTTCTCTTCAGCAAATTCCTTACTCGGGGCTTCGTCTTTCTTGGCATAACGGGCAAACGGGGTCTGGGTCTATCATGAAGAAGTTGGACTGGATTTTTGGGAATTTGCCTCTTATGATCAATTGGCCAGAAACTAAAGCTAAATTTCTTCCAAGAGGGGCGTCAGATCACAGTGCCATGGTCCTGAATCTGGGGGCCAAGAAGCCGAGAGCCAAACCTTCCTTCAAGTTCTTAAATCAGTGGTCAAAGCATGATGATTTTCTGCCTATTGTTGGAAGCGTTTGGCAGCAAAGGATTGTGGGCAATCCTATTTTCCAGTTAACTACTAAGCTCAACATTCTGAAAAGTCAGTTGAGGATCAAGCATAAGCAATTAACTAGTCATATTTCTCTCAAAGTTTTTAAAGCTAAAGAAGCTTGGGGGAGGGCTCAGATGGATTTGGATAGAGAGCCCCAAAACGAGGACCTAAAAAACATGGAGAGACAGCTTGCTAAGCGGTATATGGTTCTAAGCATGGAGGAAGAGGCTATGTTTAAGCAACGGGCTAGGGTGCAGTGGCTTAAGCTAGGTGACAAAAATACCAAATTCTTCCATCGCACTCTCATCCATCGACGTGCTCGGAATTCCATAAATTGCATGCAGAGGGACGATGGATCTATTTGCACCGATATGGATGAAGTGGGGTCAATGGCTGTTGATTATTATAAAAATTTGTTAAGCTCTCCTCATGATCCAGGGGGCCTTACCGTGGATGATCTCTACTGCAGGAGTCTTTCGAACGAAGCCCAACTTCGATTGGGTAGTGATATTTCGGATGAAGAGATTAAAATCGCCCTCTTCTCAATCAATGATGAGAAGGCCCCTGGGCCTGATGGCTACTCTAGCCATTTCTTCAAAGCTGCGTGGAGCATTATTGCAAGGGATTTCATGGGTGCAGTAAGGTATTTTTTCCTCAGTAATAGCCTCCCCCGTTGTGTAAATTCCACTCGTATTGTGCTTGTTCCTGAAAAGGAGAACCCAAATAAGCTAGAAGATTATAGACCGATCTCTTGCTGCAATATCTTGTATAAATGCATTTCGAAGGTTCTGGTTGCCAGGTTAAAGGGGGAATTTTCGCAGATTATTAGTCCGGAGCAAACGGCTTTTATTGAGGGTAGACAGATTTCTGATGCAATTCTGTTATCCCAAGAGCTCCTCCATAATTATCATCTCAACAAAGGCCCTCCTAGATGTGCTATAAAGGTTGACTTGCGAAAAGCCTTTGACACAGTTAGTTGGTCTTTCATTCTTGATGCCCTGAGAGCGGTCAAAATTCCGGATTGTATGGTGAATTGGATTAGGGAATGTATTACTACTTCCCATTTCTCTATCGGAATAAATGGGAATTCTTTCGGTTTCTTTAAAGCTTCAAGAGGGCTTAGGCAGGGGGATCCTCTCTCCCCTTATCTTTTTATCCTTGCGATGGAAGGTTTGACTGGCCTCATGCATAAAGCCAGAGCTTTGAACTCCTTTAAGTTCCATTGGAGATGTCACAAGTTTCCTATTACTCACCTTTGCTTTGCGGATGACCTCATGTTATTCTGTCATGGGGACAGAGGATCGACCGGCGTTTTAAAAGATGTTATGGAAAATTTATCTCGAGTTTCGGGATTGGGGATCAATTTCAACAAAAGTAGTCTCTTTACGGCTGGCATTGATCCAGTGGAGCAGGAGGCAATTATCAGTAGACTGGGCATCCAACTCACAGAGCTTCCAGTTACTTACCTTGGCATGCCCCTTATTACTTCTCGGTTAACTAAGGCAGACTGTTCTCCTCTTATTGACCGTATTACTTCCAGAATCAGACTTTGGACATCCGCGTCCCTATCCTATGCAGGAAGATTACAGTTGATCAAATCGGTTTTGTTCTCTCTCCAGGTTTATTGGGCTACAAAGCTTATTATGCCAGTTGCTATCATTAATGCGATAGAAAGAATTCTCCGACGATTCCTTTGGTGTGGGTCAACTCTTGGCAGGGGTGATGCCAAAGTGGCTTGGCACGAGATTTGCACCCCCTTGGATGAGGGGGGATTGGGTATAAAAAGGCTGGGGGAATGGAACAGGGCAGCCATTGTTAAGCATATATGGACGCTTCTCACTAATAATCAATCTATTTGGGCAGCCTGGGTTCACGCTAATCTGCTCAAAAGGAACTCCTTTTGGAATGTCCTTATGCCCTCAAATCCTTCGTGGGTTTGGCGCAACATCCTGAATGTTAGGGAAGCTGTCAGAGGTGATATGGTTGTTTCCATTGGCAATGGTAGGAATACCTTTCTTTGGCTGGATTACTGGCTTCCAGGGGGGGCTCGTCCTTGTGATATGCTTCATCTGCGTTCTTTAGCTTCCACTGGGCTCCCTTGGAACGCAAGAGTTTCTGATATTATTGAAGGTGACCATTGGAAGTTTCCTCATGGCAATGCCTGGTTACAGGAGATGTGGGGCTCTATTATGTTTCAGCCAAACAGGAGTCAAGAGGATGGTTATGTTTGGACGAAGAGTGCATCAGGGAAATGTATTATTAAATCGGTTTGGGAGGGGTTTAGAACTGTTGGCACTCGAGTGGATAGTGCTCGTCTTCTTTGGCACCCGTGGCACATTCCAAGGCATTCATTTGTGCTTTGGCTTGCTGCAAGGGGTAGACTTAAAACCTTGGATAGGATCCACAATGGTGAAGTGGACCAGCGCAGATGTGTCCTCTGTCGTGATCAAGATGAAACTCATAATCATCTTTTTCTCTCTTGCAAGTTCTCTACTGAGGTTTGGACGGGGGTAAATTCTCGCAGTCAAATCCAGTGGTCTGATCTTCAATGGCCCCAATCTTGGGAAGATGCTATTCACACCTTTAACAATATGGAGAACCCGTGGCATAGGGTGGCTGGAATTGTAATTGCCTCAGCTGTCTACCATATTTGGAAGGAGCGCAATAATAGGATGCACAACCAGATTTTCAGAAGTGCTTTAAGTACAAGGGATGACATTATTAATAATGTCAGAGAGCGATTGGCAAACTTGGATAGTGAGAACCAGCTGCCAAACGAACTGCTGCAGAGGTGGAGCTTACCTTAGCTCTTTGGAGGTTTGGGGTTGGTCCTTGAGCTTTGGGCCGGATTTGTTCACCGGCCTTGGGGTTGGGAATTTTCGGTGTGTTTGATTGAGGGAGGGGTTTCTTTTGGAGGCTTGGATGTGTGTGGGCCTCTCTTTCGGTTTTCGGCCTTCGACGGGGCTTCTTGGTTTAGGGGATGGGGCCTTCTTTCTGTGGCTGTGCGATGAGCTGGTTGTGGTCTGCGTAGGCCTGCTCTCAGGTGGGGTTTGGGTCCTGGTTCGGTGCTGATGGCCTAGTGGCTTTGGGCCGACCGGTTTCTTTTGCGGTCTAGGCTTTGCTGTAGTCCCGGGTGTGTTTGTGCTGGGCTGCGCTGGTTGATGGCCTTGGGCTATGCTCTTTCTTCGGGTGGGCTTCGCTGGAGGATGGCCTTGGGCTGTGCTCTTTCTTTGTGTGGGCTTCGCTTGAGGCTTGGCTGCTGCTGTTTCTTTCTCGGCTGGGGCCTGGGCTTCTCTTGTTGTTCGGGCGGAATGGTTTGCTTGTGTTCTGGGCCGCTTGTTGTTTTGCTTTTGGTCTGGAACGGTTTTAATTGTTTTGTTTCGGCTTGGCCTTTTTTCTGTAGGTTTTCCCGCTTTATTGCCTTTGGGCTTTGTGTTGTTTTCTTTAGCCTTTTTGGGAGCCTGTTCCCTTCAAGGCTAGCTGCTGGACTTCTAGCCACCAGCTTCCCTTGTACATTTCCTATCATTTTTTAATCCATACTTTGAAGCGATTCAAAAAAAAAAAAAAGTTTAGGGTTTAGGGTTTAGGGTTTAGGGTTTCGGGTTTAGGGTTTAGGGTTTCGGGTTTAGGGTTTAGGGTTTAGGGTTTAGGGTTTAGGGTTTCGGGTTTAGGGTTTAGGGTTTAGGGTTTAGGGTTAGGGGTTAGGGGTTTAGGGTTTAGGGTTTAGGGTTTAGGGTTTCGGGTTTCGGGTTTAGGGTTTAGGGTTTAGGGTTTAGGGTTTCGGGTTTCGGGTTTCGGGTTTCGGGTTTAGGGTTTAGGGTTTAGGGTTTAGGGTTGAGGGTTTAGGGTTTAGGGTTGAGGGTTTAGGGTTTAGGGTTTAGGGTTTCGGGTTTAGGGTTTAGGGTTTCGGGTTTAGGGTTTAGGGTTTAGGGTTTAGGGTTTAGGGTTTAGGGTTTCGGGTTTCGGGTTTAGGGTTTCGGGTTTCGGGTTTAGGGTTTCGGGTTTAGGGTTTAGGGTTTAGGGTTTAGGGTTTTAGGGCGGCTCCTAACAAGCCCGAGGTCAATATGGGTTGCTTGGACCAAAAGAACTTTGATGCGTGGCAAATCCTTTTGGCAGCTACCCATCCCTTCAAATCCATCGTGGAACTGGAGGAAAATTCTACAAGCAAGGGACATCGCTAAGAAGATGTTATACATTCAGATAGGCAATGGAGCTGACATTCATCTTTGGCATGACCCATGGCTGCCTGATGGCCATAGATTAATTGAGAATCACGATTGCAGGGCATCTCATGATCTCCCTTGGAATGCAATGGTATCATCGATAATAACAAACAATAGTTGGAACATGCCAGATATGTTAAACAGATGGAGGGGTCGGTTTGGTCAACCAAATTCGGAAGAGAATGACCAATATATATGGAAGGGCACGGCGTCAGGAAAGTTCTCAATTCGCTCTGCATGGAAAAATTTGAGAACCCCTCATCCCAAAGTGTCATACCCATCCATACTTTGGCACCCATGGCACATACCTAGGCACTCCTTCACTTTGTGGCTAGCCATTAAAGGATGTCTTCGAACCCTTGACAGAACATATGGGGTGAGGAGAGGGGAATTTGACAATCTCTGCAA
>CM045917.1:25663823-25666323 GCA_025169955.1 Salix arbutifolia | reverse complement strand
TGTGCTCGTCCCAAAGGTAGAGAATCCCAATTCTATGGATGACTATAGGCCCATTGCTTGTTGCAACGTTATCTACAAGGTCATTTCAAAAATTATTGCAAGCCGATTGAAGCAAGCTTTGAATGTGGTAATTGGATCTTCGCAGACTGCTTTTCTTCCTGGTCGGCAAATAACTGACGCCATTCTTTTATCCCAGGAGCTGATGCATAGATATCATCTAGCCAACGGCCCGCCCAGATGTGCAATGAAAATTGACCTGAGAAAGGCTTTTGATACAGTTCGATGGGATTTCATTATCGAAGGTTTGAGGAGTATAGGCATCCCGCACAACATGATTCAGTGGATTAATGCGTGCATCACCAATCCTTACTTCTCAGTCAGTATTAATGGGGCTCTGAATGGGTGGTTCCACTCTACTCAAGGATTGCGCCAGGGAGACCCTCTTTCCCCGTACTTATTTGTTCTCGCAATGGAAGGCCTTAATGGCATGATCATGAAGGCCACTAAAAGTCCTTCTTTTAAATTCCACTGGAAGTGTACGAGAACAAGTATTACCCATCTATGCTTCGCAGATGATTTGCTTATGTTTTGCCATGCCGATATTGATTCTGTGTCCATTCTTAAACAAGCCCTGGATGATTTCACTGCTCAGTCAGGGTTGCACATTAATCATGCGAAGAGCTCCCTCTTCCTCTCAGGAACTGACAATACCCTAAAAGAAGTTATCCAAAGGAAGCTAGACTTTGTGCTCAAATCCCCTCCTGTCACGTACCTGGGCGTGCCTTTGCTCACTAGCCGATTGACCAAGTCTGATTGCAGCCCTCTTTTGGAGAAGATCAATTCTAGAATTAAGCTATGGACGACGGCTTGCCTCAGTTATGCTGGAAGACTCCAGCTAATAAAATCCATCCTCTTTTCCATGCAAGTGTACTGGGCTTCTATTTTTGTCCTCCCTACTTCGATTATTAAATCCATTGAGAGCACAATGGCTGCTTTCTTATGGCGTGGTGTGTCCCTTGACAAGCATGGAGCTAAAGTAGGTTGGCATAATCTTTGCTACCCGATGCAAGAAGGTGGTTTGGGCATCAAGAGCATTAACGAGTGGAATCTTGCAGCCACTGGGAAGCATATTTGGAGATTGTTCACGAGCACATCTTCTTCATGGGCGAAATGGGTTCACAAAGAGCTTTTAAGGGGCCGAAACTTCTGGGCTATCAATACTCCTAGCTCAGCATCTTGGTCATGGCGCAAAATTCTTCATAGTAGAAACCTTTTCAGGGGGATGTTCATCTCTCGTATCGGCAATGGAGAGCAGACCTCCTTATGGTTTGACTACTGGCTTCCAGGAGGGGGCAGACTCTTTGACACAAACAATGCTAGAATCCTTGCCACCACGGGTCTCTCATGGCAGGCAAAGGTTTCAAGTATCATTCATAATGGAGACTGGGCCTTTCCTTCAACGCACCAAGAGCTTACTGCCGTGTGGAACAATATTAGATGCAAGCCTGAAGTGCACAAGGAGGACACGTGGGTCTGGAGGGGTCACCCTTCTGGTTGTTTCAACACTGCATCTGCATGGGAGCACATTAGGAAGAAGAGAGCAGTCTACCCCTACGCTAATCTCATATGGTTCAAAGGTTACGTGCCAAGACACGCTTTCACTCTCTGGTTGGCCACGAGGGGGCGACTTGCAACTATGGACAGACCTCATGTGAGCAGAAAAATTATCTCTAACGTGTGTGTGCTTTGTGGAGTCCATCCTGAAAGCCACACACATTTATTTTTTCAATGCAGGTACTCAAGCAAGCTGTGGAATTTTTTCTTGACGAAGATCCAAGCCCACTGCCCTGGGCACGGTTGGGACTCAATTCTTCAATGGGCCGCGAACAATCAGCACCATAGCTCGAGCATCAGCCTTCTCTTGATCAGACATGCAATTGCAATCTCGGTTTACTCAGTTTGGCAGGAGAGAAATGAGCGCATCTTCAAAAATCATTTCAAGCCCATCCAGATGATCCGTAATGAAGCCTTGCAGAAAATGAGAACTTTGCTTATGGATCACAGGAAGCCCATCCCCGCTGGAATTAGTAACGAGTGGAACTTGGACCAGCAGATGGATGATAGCTAGTTTGGGCCGAGGGCCATGAAGCCTTCCGTGCGCGCCTCCCCTCATCGCAATCTGGAGCCCAGCGCCTTTTGCTTCTTTGTCTGGTTTCAGCTAGCCTTTGAGCCGAGTAGCCTTGGGCCCCACTTGCACGACTCTTCGCCTTCAAGCCGTGGAGTCCAGGCGCTTTCAGCTAGCCTTTGAACAGGCGCTGTTTTTTCTTCGCTTTGCAGGCTGGGCTGTCCCTCTTGTTTTGGGCTGTCCCTTTGATTTAGCTTTCTTTTTGTTTCTTTTAGGCCTTTGGCCTGTAGCTTGTTTCCTCCTAGTTTCGGCCAAGGCCTTTTGTTTTTCTTTCCTTGCCGCTCAGGGAGGCCTTTTGGATCCCGAGTAGCAGCC
>CM045917.1:25637183-25658723 GCA_025169955.1 Salix arbutifolia | reverse complement strand
TTGGTAATAGCCTTGGATTTTGGGACATATTGATCCTAACTCGATTCGACCAATTTATATGGGTAGTAGTCTTAGCTTTCAGACCTGTTTGGTCTTGTCATATCCAAGCCCATTTTAGTTGGTATTAGCCTTAAAATTTATGGGTAATAGCCTTGGATTTTGGGACATATTGATCCTGACTCGATTGGACCAATTTCAATGTGTATAAGCCTTAGCTTTCTGACCTGTTTGGTCTTGTCATATCCTAGCCCATTTTAGTTGTATTAGCCTTAAAATTTATTGGTAATAGCCTTGGATTTTGGGACATATTGATCCTGACTCGATTGGACCAATTTCAATGTGTATTAGCCTTAGATTTCTGACCTGTTTGGTCTTGTCATATCCAAGCCCATTTTAGTTGGTATTAGCCTTAAAATTTATGGGTAATAGCCTTGGATTTTGGGACATATTGATCCTGACTCGATTGGACCAATTTCAATGTGTATTAGCCTTAGATTTCTGACCTGTTTGGTCTTGTCATATCCAAGCCCATTTTAGTTGGTATTAGCCTTAAAATTTATGGGTAATAGCCTTGGATTTTGGGACATATTGATCCTGACTCGATTGGACCAATTTCAATGTGTATTAGCCTTAGATTTCTGACCTGTTTGGTCTTGTCATATCCAACCCCATTTTAGTTGGTATTAGCCTTAAAATTTATGGGTAATAGCCTTGGATTTTGGGACATATTGATCCTGACTCGATTGGACCAATTTCAATGTGTATTAGCCTTAGATTTCTGACCTGTTTGGTCTTGTCATATCCAAGCCCATTTTAGTTGGTATTAGCCTTAAAATTTATGGGTAATAGCCTTGGATTTTGGGACATATTGATCCTGACTCGATTGGACCAATTTCAATGTGTATTAGCCTTAGATTTCTGACCTGTTTGGTCTTGTCATATACAAGCCAATTTTAGTTGGTATTATCCTTAAAATTTATGGGTAATAGCCATGGATTTTGGGACATATTGATCCTCACTCGATTGGACCAATTTCAATGTGTATTAGCCATATATTTCTCACCTGTTTGGTCTTGTCATATCCAAGCCCATTTTAGTTGGTATTAGCCTTAAAATTTATTGGTAATAGCCTTGGATTTTGGGACATATTGATCCTCACTCGATTAGCCCAAATTCAATGGGTTTGAGCCATATATTTCTGACCTGTTTGGTCTTGTCATATCCAAGCCCATTTTAGTTGGTATTATCCTTAAATTTTATGGTTAATAGCCTCCTGGATTTTGGGACATTAGCCTTGGATCCATATTGATCCTGACTCGACTAGCCCAATTGCAATAGGTATTGGCCTTAGATTTCTGACCTGTTTGGTCTAGTCATATCCAAGCCCATTTTAGTTGGTATCATCCTTAAAATTTCTTGGTAATAGCCTTGGATTTTGGGACATATTGATCCTAACTCGATTCGACCAATTTCAATGGGTATTAGCCTTAGATTTCTGACCTGTTTTGTCTTGTCATATCCAAGCCCATTTTAGTTGGTATTAGCCTCAAAATTTATGGGTAATAGCCTTGGATTTTGGGACATATTGATCCTGACTCGATTGGACCAATTTCAATGTGTATAAGCCTTAGCTTTCTGACCTGTTTGGTCTTGTCATATCCTAGCCCATTTTAGTTGGTATTAGCCCTAAAATTTATGGGTAATAGCCTTGGATTTTGGGACATATTGATCCTGACTCGATTGGATCAATTTCAATGTGTATTAGCCTTAGATTTCTGACCTGTTTGGTCTTGTCATATCCAAGCCCATTTTAGTTGGTATTAGCCTTAAAATTTATGGGTAATAGCCTTGGATTTTGGGACATATTGATCCTGACTCGATTGGACCAATTTCAATGTGTATTAGCCTTAGATTTCTGACCTGTTTGGTCTTGTCATATCCAAGCCCATTTTAGTTGGTATTAGCCTCAAAATTTATGGGTAATAGCCTTGGATTTTGGGACATATTGATCCTGACTCGATTGGACCAATTTCAATGTGTATTAGCCTTAGATTTCTGACCTGTTTGGTCTTGTCATATCCAAGCCCATTTTAGTTGGTATTAGCCTTAAAATTTATGGGTAATAGCCTTGGATTTTGGGACATATTGATCCTGACTCGATTGGACCAATTTCAATGTGTATTAGCCTTAGATTTCTGACCTGTTTGGTCTTGTCATATACAAGCCCATTTTAGTTGGTATTAGCCTTAAAATTTATGGGTAATAGCCTTGGATTTTGGGACATATTGATCCTCACTCGATTGGACCAATTTCAATGTGTATTAGCCTTAGATTTCTGACCTGTTTGGTCTTGTCATATCCAAGCCCATTTTAGTTGGTATTAGCCTAAAAATTTATGGGTAATAGCCTTGGATTTTGGGACATATTGATCCTGACTCGATTAGACCAATTGCAATGGGTATTAGCCTTAGATTTCTGACCTGTTTGGTCTTGTCATATCCAAGCCCATTTTAGTTGGTATTAGCCTTAAAATTTATGGGTAATAGCCTTGGATTTTGGGACATATTGATCCTGACTCGATTAGCCAATTGCAATGGGTATTAGCCTTAGATTTCTGACCTGTTTGGTCTTTTCATATCCAAGCCCATTTTAGTTGGTATTAGCCTTAAAATTTATGGGTAATAGCCTTGGATTTTGGGACATATTGATCCTGACTCGACTAGCCTAATTGCAATGGCTATTAACCTTAGATTTCTGACCTGTTTGGTCTAGTCATATCCAAGCCCATTTTAGTTGGTCTTATCCTTAAAATTTATGGGTAATAGCCTTGGATTTTGGGACATATTGATCCTGACTCGACTAGCCTAATTGCAATGGCTATTAACCTTAGATTTCTGACCTGTTTGGTCTAGTCATATCCAAGCCCATTTTAGTTGGTATTATCCTTAAAATTTCTTGGTAATAGCCTTGGATTTTGGGACATATTGATCCTAACTCGATTCGACCAATTTCAATGAGTATTAGCCTTTGATTTCTGACCTGTTTGGTCTTGTCATGTCCAAGCCCATTTTAGTTGGTATTAGCCTCAAAATTTATGGGTATTAGCCTAGGATTTTGGGACATATTGATCCTGACTCGACTAGCCAATTGCTATGGGTATTAGCCTTATATTTTTGACCTGTTTGGTCTTGTCATATCCAAGCCCATTTTAGGTGGTATTAGCCTTAAAATTTATGGGTAATAGCCTTGGATTTTGGGACATATTGATCCTGACTCGACTAGCCCAATTGCAATGGCTATTAACCTTAGATTTCTGACCTGTTTGGTCTTGTCATATCCAAGCACATTTTAGTTGGTATTAGCCTTAAAATTTATTGGTAATAGCCTTGGATTTTGGGACATATTGATCCTGACTCGACTACCCCAATTGCACTGGGTATTAACCTTAGATTTCTGACCTGTTTGGTCTTGTCATATCCAAGCCCATTTTAGTTGGTATTAGCCTTAAAATTTATGGGTAATAGCCTTGGATTTTGGGACATATTGATCCTGACTCGATTGGACCAATTTCAATGTGTATTAGCCTCATATTTCTCACCTGTTTGGTCTTGTCATATCCAAGCCCATTTTAGTTGGTATTAGCCTTAAAATTTATTGGTAATAACCTTGGATTTTGGGACATATTGATCCTCACTCGATTAGCCCAATTGGAATGGGTATTAGCCTTAGATTTCTGACCTGTTTGGTCTTTTCATATCCAAGCCCATTTTAGTTGGTATTAGCCTTAAAATTTATTGGTAATAGCCTTGGATTTTGGGACATATTGATCCTGACTCGATTAGCCCAATTTCAATGGTATTAGCCTTAGCTTTCTGACCTGTTTGGTCTTGTCATATCCTAGCCCATTTTAGTAGGTATTAGCCTTAAAATTTATGGTATTAGCCTTGGATTTTGAGACATATTGATCCTGACTCGACTAGCCCAATTGCATTAAGTATTAACCTTAGATTTCTGACCTGTTTGGCCTTGTCATATCCAAGCCCATTTTAGTTGATATTATCCTTAAAATTTCTGGCTAATAGCCTTGGATTTTGGGACATATTGATCCTAACTGAATCCACCAATTTCAATGGGTATTAGCCTTAGATTTCTGACCTGTTTTGTCTTGTCATATCCAAGCCCATTTTAGTTGGTATTAGCCTTAAAATTATGGGTAATAGCCATGGATTTTAGGACATATTGATCGTAACTCGATTCTAGCCCAATTGCAATGGTATTAGCCTTGATTTCTGACCTGTTTGGTCTTGTCATATCCAAGCCCATTTTAGTTGGTATTAGCCTTAAAATTTATGGGTAATAGCCTTGGATTTTGGGACATATTGATCCTGACTCGACTAGCCCAATTGCAATGGGTATTAGCCTTATATTTCTGACCTGTTTGGTCTTGTCATATCCAAGCCCATTTTAGTTGGTATTAGCCTTAAAATTTATGGGTAATAGCCTTGGATTTTGGGACATATTGATCCTGACTCGACTAGCCCAATTGCAATGGCTATTAACCTTAGATTTCTGACCTGTTTGGTCTTGTCATATCCAAGCCCATTTTAGTTGGTATTAGCCTTAAAATTTATGGGTAATAGCCTTGGATTTTGGGACATATTGATCCTGACTCGATTGGACCAATTTCAATGTGTATTAGCCTTAGATTTCTGACCTGTTTGGTCTTGTCATATCCAAGCCCATTTTAGTTGGTATTAGCCTTAAAATTTATGGGTAATAGCCTTGGATTTTGGGACATATTGATCCTGACTCGACTAGCCCAATTGCAATGGGTATTAACCTTAGATTTCTGACCTGTTTGGTCTTGTCATATCCAAGCCCATTTTAGTTGGTATTAGCCTTAAAATTTATGGGTAATAGCCTTGGATTTTGGGACATATTGATCCTAACTCGATTAGCCCAATTTCAATGGGTATTAGCCTTAGATTTCTGACCTGTTTGGTCTTGTCATATCCAAGCCCATTTTAGTTGGTATTAGCCTTAAAATTTATGGTAATAGCCTTGGATTTTGGGACATATTGATCCTGACTCGACGAGCCCAATTTCAATGGGTATTAGCCTTGATTTCTGACCTGTTTGGTCTTGTCATATCCAAGCCCATTTTAGTTGGTATTAGCCTTAAAATTTATTTGGTAATAGCCTTGGATTTTGGGACATATTGATCCTACTCGACTAGCCCAATTCAATGGTATTAGCCTTAGCTTTTAGACCTGTTTGGTCTTGTCATATCCAAGCCCATTTTAGTTGTTATTAGCCTTAAAATTTATGGGTAATAGCCTTGGATTTTGGGACATATTGATCCTGACTCGACTAGCCCAATTGCAATGACTATTAACCTTAGAATCTGACCTGTTTGGTCTTGTCATATCCAAGCCCATTTTAGTTCATATTATCCTTAAAATTTCTTGGTAATAGCCTTGGATTTTGGGACATATTGATCCTGACTCGATTGGACCAATTTCAATGCGTATTAGCCATATATTTCTCACCTGTTTGGTCTTGTCATATCCAAGCCCATTTTAGTTGGTATTAGCCTTAAAATTTATTGGTAAAAGCCTTGGATTTTGGGACATATTGATCCTCACTCGATTGGACCAATTGCAATGGGTATTAGCCTTAGATTTATGACCTGTTTGGTCTTTTCTTATCCAAGCCTATTTTAGTTGGTATTAGCCTTAAAATTTATTGGTATTAGCCTTGGATTTTGGGACATATTGATCCTCACTCGAGTAGCCCAAATTCAATGGGTATTAGCCTTAGCTTTCAGACCTGTTTGGTCTTGTCATATCCAAGCCCATTTTAGTTGTTATTAGCCTTAAAATTTATGGGTAATAGCCTTTGATTTTGGGACATATTGATCCTGACTCGACTAGCCCAATTGCAATGACTATTACCTTAGAATCTGACCTGTTTGGTCTTGTCATATCCAAGCCCATTTTAGTTGATATTATCCTTAAAATTTCTTGCTAATAGCCTTGGATTTTGGGACATATTGATCCTAACTTGATTGGACCAATTTCAATGGGTATTAGCCTTAGATTTCTGACCTGTTTTGTCTTGTCATATCCAAGCCCATTTTAGTTGGTATTAGCCTTAAAATTATGGGTAATAGCCGTGGATTTTAGGACATATTGATCGTAACTCGATTCCACCAATTTCAATGAGTATTAGCCTTTGATTTCTGACCTGTTTGGTCTTGTCATATCCAAGCCCATTTTAGTTGGTATTAGCCTTAAAATTTATGGGTAATAGCCTTGGATTTTGGGACATATTGATCCTGACTCGACTAGCCCAATTGCAATGGGTATTAGCCTTAGATTTCTGACCTGTTTGGTCTTGTCATATCCAAGCCCATTTTAGTTGGTATTAGCCTTAAAATTTATGGGTAATAGCCTTGGATTTTGGGACATATTGATCCTGACTCGACTAGCCCAATTTCAATGGGTATTAGCCTTAGATTTCTGACCTGTTTGGTCTTGTCATATCCAAGCCCATTTTAGTTGGTATTAGCCTTAAAATTTATGGGTAATAGCCTTGGATTTTGGGACATATTGATCCTGACTCGATTAGACCAATTTCAATGGGTATTAGCCTTAGATTTCTGACCTGTTTGGTCTTGTCATATCCAAGCCCATTTTAGTTGGTATTAGCCTTAAAATTTATGGGTAATAGCCTTGGATTTTGGGACATATTGATCCTGACTCGACTAGCCCAATTTCAATGGGTATTAGCCTTAGATTTCTGACCTGTTTGGTCTTGTCATATCCAAGCCCATTTTAGTTGGTATTAGCCTTAAAATTTATGGGTAATAGCCTTGGATTTTGGGACATATTGATCCTGACTCGACTAGCCCAATTGCAATGGGTATTAACCTTAGATTTCTGACCTGTTTGGTCTTGTCATATCCAAGCCCATTTTAGTTGGTATTAGCCTTAAAATTTATGGGTAATAGCCTTGGATTTTGGGACATATTGATCCTGACTCGATTCCCAATTTCAATGGGTATTAGCCTTAGATTTCTGACCTGTTTGGTCTTGTCATATCCAAGCCCATTTTAGTTGGTATTAGCCTTAAAATTTATGGGTAATAGCCTTGGATTTTGGGACATATTGATCCTGACTCGATTGGACCAATTTCAATGTGTATTAGCCATATATTTCTCACCTGTTTGGTCTTGTCATATCCAAGCCCATTTTAGTTGGTATTAGCCTTAAAATTTATTGGTAATAGCCTTGGATTTTGGGACATATTGATCCTGACTCGATTAGCCCAATTCAATGGTATTAGCCTTAGATTTCTGACCTGTTTGGTCTTGTCATATCCAAGCCCATTTTAGTTGGTATTAGCCTTAAAATTTATTGGTAATAGCCTTGGATTTTGGGACATATTGATCCTGACTCGATTGGACCAATTTCAATGTGTATTAGCCTTAGATTTCTGACCTGTTTGGTCTTGTCATATCCAAGCCCATTTTAGTTGGTATTAGCCTTAAAATTTATGGTATTAGCCTTGGATTTTGAGACATATTGATCCTGACTCGACTAGCCCAATTCAATGGTATTAGCCTTAGATTTCTGACCTGTTTGGTCTTGTCATATCCAAGCCCATTTTAGTTGGTATTAGCCTTAAAATTTATGGGTAATAGCCTTGGATTTTGGGACATATTGATCCTGACTCGATTGGACCAATTTCAATGTGTATTAGCCTTAGATTTCTGACCTGTTTGGTCTTGTCATATCCAAGCCCATTTTAGTTGGTATTAGCCTTAAAATTTATGGTAATAGCCTTGGATTTTGGGACATATTGATCCTGACTCGATTAGCCCAATTTCAATGGTATTAGCCTTAGATTTCTGACCTGTTTGGTCTTGTCATATCCAAGCCCATTTTAGTTGGTATTAGCCTTAAAATTTATGGTAATAGCCTTGGATTTTGGGACATATTGATCCTGACTCGATTGGACCAATTTCAATGGTATTAGCCTTATATTTCTGACCTGTTTGGTCTTGTCATATCCAAGCCCATTTTAGTTGGTATTAGCCTTAAAATTTATGGTAATAGCCTTGGATTTTGGGACATATTGATCCTGACTCGATTAGCCCAATTTCAATGGGTATTAGCCTTAGATTTCTGACCTGTTTGGTCTTGTCATATCCAAGCCCATTTTAGTTGGTATTAGCCTTAAAATTTATGGGTAATAGCCTTGGATTTTGGGACATATTGATCCTGACTCGATTGGACCCAATTTCAATGGTATTAGCCTTAGATTTCTGACCTGTTTGGTCTTGTCATATCCAAGCCCATTTTAGTTGGTATTAGCCTTAAAATTTATGGGTAATAGCCTTGGATTTTGGGACATATTGATCCTGACTCGATTAGCCCAATTTCAATGGGTATTAGCCTTAGATTTCTGACCTGTTTGGTCTTGTCATATCCAAGCCCATTTTAGTTGGTATTAGCCTTAAAATTTATGGGTAATAGCCTTGGATTTTGGGACATATTGATCCTGACTCGATTAGCCCAATTTCAATGGTATTAGCCTTAGATTTCTGACCTGTTTGGTCTTGTCATATCCAAGCCCATTTTAGTTGGTATTAGCCTTAAAATTTATTGGTAATAGCCTTGGATTTTGGGACATATTGATCCTGACTCGATTAGCCCAATTCAAGGGTATTAGCCTTAGATTTCTGACCTGTTTGGTCTTGTCATATCCAAGCCCATTTTAGTTGGTATTAGCCTTAAATATTATAGTGGTTATATAGCCTTGGATTTTGGGACATATTGATCCTGACTCGATTAGCCCAATTTCAATGGGTATTAGCCTTAGATTTCTGACCTGTTTGGTCTTGTCATATCCAAGCCCATTTTAGTTGGTATTAGCCTTAAAATTTATGGGTAATAGCCTTGGATTTTGGGACATATTGATCCTGACTCGATTAGCCCAATTTCAATGGGTATTAGCCTTAGATTTCTGACCTGTTTGGTCTTGTCATATCCAAGCCCATTTTAGTTGGTATTAGCCTTAAAATTTATTGGTAATAGCCTTGGATTTTGGGACATATTGATCCTGACTCGATTGGACCAATTTCAATGTGTATTAGCCTTAGATTTCTGACCTGTTTGGTCTTGTCATATCCAAGCCCATTTTAGTTGGTATTAGCCTTAAAATTTATTGGTAATAGCCTTGGATTTTGGGACATATTGATCCTGACTCGATTGGACCAATTTCAATGTGTATTAGCCTTAGATTTCTGACCTGTTTGGTCTTGTCATATCCAAGCCCATTTTAGTTGGTATTAGCCTTAAAATTTATTGGTAATAGCCTTGGATTTTGGGACATATTGATCCTGACTCGACTAGCCCAATTGCAATGGGTATTAGCCTTAGATTTCTGACCTGTTTGGTCTTGTCATATCCAAGCCCATTTTAGTTGGTATTAGCCTTAAAATTTATGGGTAATAGCCGTGGATTTTGGGACATATTGATCCTAACTCGATTCGACCAATTTCAATGGGTATTAGCCTTAGATTTCTGACCTGTTTGGTCTTGTCATATCCAAGCCCATTTTAGTTGGTATTAGCCTCAAAATTTATGGGTAATAGCCTTGGATTTTGGGACATATTGATCCTGACTCGATTCGACCAATTTCAATGGGTATTAGCCTTAGATTTCTGACCTGTTTGGTCTTGTCATATCCAAGCCCATTTTAGTTGGTATTAGCCTCAAAATTTATGGGTATTAGCCTTGGATTTTGGGACATATTGATCCTGACTCGACTAGCCCAATTGCAATGGGTATTAGCCTTATATTTTTGACCTGTTTGGTCTTGTCATATCCAAGCCCATTTTAGTTGGTATTAGCCTTAAAATTTATGGGTAATAGCCTTGGATTTTGGGACATATTGATCCTGACTCGACTAGCCCAATTGCAATGGGTATTAACCTTAGATTTCTGACCTGTTTGGTCTTGTCATATCCAAGCCCATTTTAGTTGGTATTAGCCTTAAAATTTATTGGTAATAGCCTTGGATTTTGGGACATATTGATCCTGACTCGATTCGACCAATTTCAATGGGTATTAGCCTTAGATTTCTGACCTGTTTGGTCTTGTCATGTCCAAGCCCATTTTAGTTGGTATTAGCCTCAAAATTTATGGGTAATAGCCGTGGATTTTGGGACATATTGATCCTGACTCGATTCGACCAATTTCAATGGATATTAGCCTTACATTTCTGACCTGTTTGGTCTTGCCATATCCAAGCCCATTTTAGTTGGTATTAGCCTCAAAATTTATGGGTATTAGCCTTGGATTTTGGGACATATTGATCCTGACTCGACTAGCCCAATTGCAATGGGTATTAGCCTTATATTTTTGACCTGATTGGTCTTGTCATATCCAAGCCCATTTTAGTTGGTATTAGCCTTAAAATTTATTGGTAATAGCCTTGGATTTTGGGACATATTGAGCCTAACTCGATTCGACCAATTTCAATGGGTATTAGCCTTAGATTTCTGACCTGTTTGGTCTTGTCATATCGAAGCCCATTTTAGATGGTATTAGCCTTAAAACTTATTGGTAATAGCATTGGATTTTGGGACATATTGATCCTAACTTGATTCGACCAATTTCAATGCGTATTAGCCTTAGATTTCTGACCTGTTTGGTCTTGTCATATCCAAGCCCATTTTAGTTGGTATTAGCCTCAAAATTTATGGGTAATAGCCTTGGATTTTGGGACATATTGATCCTGACTCGATTGGACCAATTTCAATGTGTATTAGCCTTATATTTCTGACCTGTTTGGTCTTGTCATATCCAAGCCCATTTTAGTTGGTATTAGCCTTAAAATTTATTGGTAATAGCCTTGGATTTTGGGACATATTGATCCTGACTCGACTAGCCCAATTGCAATGGCTATTAACCTTAGATTTCTGACCTGTTTGGTCTTGTCATATCCAAGCCCATTTTAGTTGGTATTAGCCTTAAAATTTATTGGTAATAGCCTTGGATTTTGGGACATATTGATCCTAACTCGATTCGACCAATTTCAATGGGTATTAGCCTTAGATTTCTGACCTGTTTGGTCTTGTCATATCCAAGCCCATTTTAGTTGGTATTAGCCTCAAAATTTATGGGTAATAGCCTTGGATTTTGGGACATATTGATCCTGACTCGATTAGCCCAATTTCAATGGCTATTAGCCTTAGATTTCTGACCTGTTTGGTCTTGTCATATCCAAGCCCATTTTAGTTGGTATTAGCCTTAAAATTTATGGTAATAGCCTTGGATTTTGGGACATATTGATCCTGACTCGATTGGACCAATTTCAATGTGTATTAGCCATATATTTCTCACCTGTTTGGTCTTGTCATATCCAAGCCCATTTTAGTTGGTATTAGCCTTAAAATTTATTGGTAATAGCCTTGGATTTTGGGACATATTGATCCTGACTCGATTAGCCCAAATTCAATGGGTATTAGCCATATATTTCTCACCTGTTTGGTCTTGTCATATCCAAGCCCATTTTAGTTGGTATTAGCCTTAAAATTTATTGGTAATAGCCTTGGATTTTGGGACATATTGATCCTCACTCGAGTAGCCCAAATTCAATGGGTATTAGCCTTAGCTTTCTGACCTGTTTGGTCTTGTCATATCCAAGCCCATTTTAGTTGGTATTAGCCTTAAAATTTATGGGTAATAGCCTTGGATTTTGGGACATATTGATCCTGACTCGACTAGCCCAATTGCAATGGGTATTAACCTTAGATTTCTGACCTGTTTGGTCTAGTCATATCCAAGCCCATTTTAGTTGGTATTATCCTTAAAATTTCTTGGTAATAGCCTTGGATTTTGGGACATATTGATCCTAACTCGATTCGAACAATTTCAATGGGTATTAGCCTTAGATTTCTAATCTGTTTGGCCTTCTCATATTCAAGCCCATTTTAGTTGGTATTAGCCTCAAAATTTATGGGTAATAGCCTTGGATTTTGGGACATATTGATCCTGACTCGATTGGACCAATTTCAATGTGTATTAACCATAGCTTTCTAACCTGTTTGGTCTTGTCATATCCTAGCCCATTTTAGTTGGTATTAGCCTTAAAATTTATGGGTATTAGTCTTGGATTTTGGGACATATTGATCCTGAATCGACAATCCCAATAGCACTGGGTATTAATATTTGATTTCTGACCTGTTTGTTCTTGTCATATCCAAGCCCATTTTAGTTGGTATTAGCCTTAAAATTTATGGGTATAGCCTTGGATTTTGGGACATATTAATCCTGACCCGACTAGCCCAATTGCAATGGGTATTAACCTTAGATTTCTAACCTGTTTGGTCTTGTCATATCCAAGCATATTTTAGTTGGTATTAGCCTTAAATTTTTTTGGTAATATCCTTGGATTATGGGACATATTGATTTTGACTCGATTGGAACAATTTCAATGTGTATTAGCCTTAGCTTTCTGACCTGTTTGGTCTTCTCATGTCCAAGCTCATTTTAGTTGGTATTAGCCTCAAAATTTATGGGTAATAGCCTTGGATTTTGGGACATATTGATCCTGACTCGAGTGGACCAATTTCAATGTTTATTAGCCTTAGCTTTCTGACCTGTTTGGTCTTGTCATATCCTAGCCTATTTTCATTGGTATTAGCCTTAAAATTTATGGGTATTAGCCTTGGATTTTCGGACATATTGATCCTGACTCGAATAGCCCAATTATACTGGGTATTAACCTTAGATTTCTGACCTGTTTGGTCTTGTCATGTCCAAGCCCATTTTAGTTGGTATTAGCCTCAAAATTTATGGGTAATAGCCATGGATTTTGGGATATATTGATCCTAACTTGATTGGACCAATTTCAATGTGTATTAGCCATAGCTTTCCGACCTGTTTGGTCTTGTCATATCCAAGCCCATTTTAGTTGGTATTAGCCTTAAAATTTATGGGTAATAGCCTTGGATTTTGGGACATATTGATCCTGACTCGACTAGCCCAATTGCAATGGGTATTAACCTTAGATTTCTGACCTGTTTGGTCTTGTCATATCCAAGCACATTTTAGTTTGTATTAGCCTTAAAATTTATTGGTAATAGCCTTGGATTTTGGGACTTATTGATCCTAACTCGATTCGACCAATTTCAATGGGTATTAGCCTTAGATTTCTGACCTGTTTGGTCTTGTCATATCCAAGCCCATTTTAGTTGGTATTAGCCTCAAAATTTATGGGTAATAGCCTTGGATTTTGGGACATATTGATCCTGACTCGACTAGACCAATTTCAATGGGTATTAGCCTTAGATTTCTGACCTGTTTGGTCTTGTCATATCCAAGCCCATTTTAGTTGGTATTAGCCTTAAAATTTATTGGTAATAGCCTTGGATTTTGGGACATATTGATCCTGACTCGACTAGCCCAATTGCAATGGGTATTAACCTTAGATTTCTGACCTGTTTGGTCTTGTCATATCCAAGCCCATTTTAGTTGGTATTAGCCTTAAAATTTATTGGTAATAGCCTTGGATTTTGGGACATATTGATCCTAACTCGATTCGACCAATTTCAATGGGTATTAGCCTTAGATTTCTGACCTGTTTGGTCTTGTCATATCCAAGCCCATTTTAGTTGGTATTAGCCTTAAAATTTATTGGTAATAGCCTTGGATTTTGGGACATATTGATCCTGACTCGACTAGCCCAATTGCAATGGGTATTAACCTTAGATTTCTGACCTGTTTGGTCTTGTCATATCCAAGCACATTTTAGTTTGTATTAGCCTTAAAATTTATTGGTAATAGCCTTGGATTTTGGGACTTATTGATCCTAACTCGATTCGACCAATTTCAATGGGTATTACCTTAGATTTCTGACCTGTTTGGTCTTGTCATATCCAATCCCATTTTAGTTGGTATTAGCCTTAAAATTTATAGGTAATAGACTTGGTTTTTGGGACATATTGATCCTGACTCGACTAGCCCAATTGCACTGGGTATTAAACTTAGATTTGTGACCTTTTTGGTCTTCTGTCATATCCAAGCACATTTTAGTTTGTATTAGCCTTAAAATTTATTGGTAATAGCCTTGGATTTTGGGACTTATTGATCCTCACTCGATTCGACCAATTTCAATGGGTATTATTCTTAGATTTCTGACCTGTTTGGTCTTGTCATTTCAAAGCCCATTTTAGTTGGTATTAGCCTTAAAATTTATGGGTAATAGCCTTGGATTTTGGGACATATTGATCCTGACTCTACTAGCCCAATTGCAATGGGTATTAGCCTTAGATTTCTGACCTGTTTGGTCTTGTCATATCCAAGCCCATTTTAGGTGGTATTAGCCTTAAAATTTATTGGTAATAGCCTTCGACTTTGGGACATATTGATGCTCACTCGATTAGCCCAAATTCAATGGGTATTAGCCTTGGATATCTAACCTGTTTGGTCTTGTCATATCCAAGCCCATTTTATTTGGTATTAGCCTTAAAATTTATTGGTAATAGCCTTGGACTTTGGGATATATTGATCCTCACTCGATTAGACCAAATTCAATGGGTATTAGCGATATATTTCTGACCTGTTTGGTCTTGTCATATCCAAGCCCATTTTAGGTTGTATTAGCCTTAAATTTTATGGGTAATAGCCTTTTCCCTCGAGCATGATTGAACTAGCTTATAAGAGGGTGTATTAGCCTTGGATTTTGGGACATATTGATCCTAACTCAACTAGCCCAATTGCAGTGGGTATTAAGCTTACATTTCTGACCTGTTTTGTCTTGTCATATCCAAGCCCATTTTAGTTGGTATTAGCCTTAAAATTTATTGGTAATAGCCTTGGATTTTGGGACATATTGATCCTCACTCGATTAGCACAAATTGAATGGGTATTAGCCATATATTTCTGACCTGTTTGGTCTTGTCATATCCAAGACCATTTTAGTTGATATTATTCTTAAATTTTATAGGTAATAGCCTTTTCCCTCGAGCATGATTGAACTGGCTTTTAGGAGGGGGTATTAGCCTTGGATTTTGGGACATATTGATCCTGACTCAACTAGCCCAATTGCAATGTGTATTAGACTTTGATTTCTGACCTGTTTGGTCTTGTCATGTCCAAGCCTATTTTAGTTGGTATTAGCCTCAAAATTTATGGGTATTAGCCTTGGATTTTGGGACATATTGATCCTGACTCGACTAGCCCAATTGCAATGGGTATTAACCTTGGATTTCTAACCTGTTTGGTCTTCTCATATCCTAGACCATTTTAGTTGGTATTAGCCTAAAAATTTATTGGTAATAGCCTTGGATTTTCGGACATATTGATCCTAACTCGATTCGACCAATTTCAATGGGTATTAGCCTTAGATTTCTGCCCTGTTTGGTCTTGTCATATCCAAGACCATTTTAGTTGATATTATTCTTAAATTTTATAGGTAATAGCCTTTTCCCTCGAGCATGATTGAACTGGCTTTTAGGAGGGGGTATTAGCCTTGGATTTTGGGACATATTAATCCTGACTCAACTAGCCCAATTGCAATGTGTATTAGACTTTGATTTCTGACCTGTTTGTTCTTGTCATATCCTAGCCTATTTTAGTTGGTATTAGCCTCAAAATTTATGGGTATTAGCCTTGGATTTTGGGACATATTGATCCTGACTCCACTAGCCCAATTGCAATGGGTATTAACCTTGGATTTCTAACCTGTTTGGTCTTCTCATATCCTAGACCATTTTAGTTGGTATTAGCATTAAAATTTATTGGTAATAGCCTTGGATTTTCAGACATATTGATCCTCACTCGATTCGACCAATTTCAATGGGTATTAGCCTTAGATTTCTGACCTGTTTGGTCTTCTCATATCCAAGCCCATTTTAGGTGGTATTAGCCTTAAAATTTATCGGTAATAGCCGTGGACTTTGGGACATATTTATCCTCACTCGAGTAGCCCAAATTCAATGGGTATTAGCCTTAGAATTCTGACCTGTTTGGTCTTGTCATATTCAAGCCCATTTTAGTTGGTATTAGCCTTAAAATGTTTGGGTAATAGCCTTGGATTTTGGGACATATTGATCCTGACTTGATTAGCCCAATTTCAATGGGTATTAGCCTTAGATTTTTGACATGATTGTCTTGTCATATCCAAGCCCATTTTAGTTGGTATTAGCCTTAAAATTTATTGGTAATAGCCTTGGACTTTGGGACATATTGATCCTGACTCGATTAGACCAATTTCAATGGGTATTAGCCTTAGATTTCTGACCTGTTTTGTCTTGTCATATCCAAGCCCATTTTAGTTGGTATTAGCCTTAAAATTTATTGGTAATAGCCTTGGACTTCGGGACATATTGATCCTCACTCGATTAAACCAAATTCAATGGGTATTAACGATATATTTTTGACCTGTTTGGCCTTGTCATATCCAACCCCATTTTAGATTGTATTAGCCTTAAATTTTATGGGTAATAGCCTTGGATTTTGGGACATATTCATCCTGACTTGAGTAACCCAATTGCAATGGGTATTAACATGAGATTTCTGACCTGTTTGTCCTTGTCATATCCAAGCCCATTTTAGTTGGTATTAGCCTTAAAATTTATTGGTAATAGCCTTGGATTTTGGGACATATTGATCTTAACTCGATTAGCCCAATTTCAATGGGTATTAGCTGTATATTTCTGACCTGTTTGGTCTTGTCATATCCAAGCCCATTATAGTTGGTATTAGCCTTAAATTTTATGGGTAATAACCTTTTCCCTCGAGCATGATTGAACATGCTTATAAGAGTGGGTATTAGACTTGTATTTTGGGACATATTGATCCTAACTCGATTCGACCAATTTCAATGGGTATTGGCCTTAGATTTCTGACCTGTTTGGTCTTGTCAAATCCCAGCCCATTTTAGTTGGTATTAGCTTCAAAATTTATGGGTATTAGCCTTGGATTTTGGGACATATTGATCCTGACTCGACTACCCAATTGCACTGGTATTAACCTTAGATTTCTGACCTGTTTTGTCTTGTCATATCCAAGCCCATTTTAGTTGATATTAGCCTTAAAATTTATGGGTAATAGCCTTGGACTTTGGGACATATTGATCCTCACTCGATTAGACAAAATTCAATGGGTATTAGCGATATATTTCTGACCTGTTTGGTCTTGTCATATCCAACACAATTTAGGTTGTATTAGCCTTAAATTTTATGGGTAATAGCCTTGGATTTTGAGACATATTCATCCTGACTGGACTAGCCCAATTGCAATGGGTATTAACCTTAGATTTCTGACCTGTTTGGTCTTCCCATATCCTAGCCCATTTTAGTTGGTATTAGCCTCAAAATTTATGGGTATTAGCCTTGGATTTTGGGACGTATTGATCCTGAC
The DNA here is from genome assembly GCA_025169955.1 of Salix arbutifolia. Taxonomy (NCBI): domain Eukaryota; kingdom Viridiplantae; phylum Streptophyta; class Magnoliopsida; order Malpighiales; family Salicaceae; genus Salix; species Salix arbutifolia. The sequence continues at coordinate 25,641,285 of CM045917.1, read as the reverse complement.
TCGACTAGCCCAATTGCAATGGGTATTAGCCTTAGATTTCTTACCTGTTTGGTCTTGTCCTATCCAAGCCCATTTTAGTTGGTATTAGCATTAAATTTTTTTGGTAATAGCCTTGGATTTTGGGACATATTGATCCTGACTGGACTAGCCCAGTTGCAATGGGTATTAACCTTAGATTTCTGACCTGTTTGGTCTTCTCATATCCTAGCCCATTTTAGTTGGTATTAGCCTTAAATTTATGGGTAATTGCCGTGGATTTTTGGACATATTGATCCTGACTCGATTAGACCAATTTGAATGGATATTAGCCTTAGATTTCTGACTTGTTTGGTCTTGTCATATCAAAGCCCATTTTAGTTGGTATTAGCCTTAAATTTTATGGGTAATAGTCTTTTCCCTCGAGCATGATTGAACTGGCTTATAGGAGGGGGTATTAGCCTTGGATTTTTGGACATATTGATCCTGACTCAACTAGCCCAATTGCAATGGGTATTAGCCTTAGATTTTTTACCTGTTTGGTCTTGTCATATCCAAGCACATTTTAGTAGGTATTAGCCTTAAAATTTATTGGTAATAGCCTTGGATTTTGGGACATATTGATCCTGACTCGATTAGACCAATTTCAATGTTTATTATCCTTAGATTTCTAACCTGTTTGGTCTTGTCATATCCAAGCCCATTATAGTTGGTATTAGCCTCAAAATTTATGGGTATTAGCCTTGTATTTTGGGACATATTGATCCTGACTCGACTAGCCCAATTTCAATGGGTATTAGCCATAGAATTCTGACCTGTTTGGTCTTGTCATATCCAAGTCCATTTAGTTGGTATTAGCCTTAAAATTTATGGGTATTAGCCTTAGATTTTGGGACATATTGATCCTGACTCGATTCGACCAATTTCAATGTGTATTAGCCTTAGATTTCTGACTTGTTTGGTCTTGTCATATCCAAGACCATTTTAGGTGGTATTAGCCTTAAATTTTATGGGTAATAGTCTTTTCCCTCGAGCATGATTGAACTGGCTTATAGGAGGGGTATTAGCCTTGGATTTTGGGACATATTGATCCTGACTCAACTAGCCCAATTGCAATGGGTATTAAGCTTAGATTTCTGACCTGTTTTGTCTTGTCATATCCAATCCCATTTTAGTTGGTATTAGCCTTAAAATTTATTGGTAATAGCCTTGGATTTTGGGACATATTGATCCCCACTCGGTTAGCCCAAGTTCAATGGGTATTAGCCATATATTTCTGTCCTATTTGGTCTTGTCATATCCAAGCCTATTTTAGTTGGTATTAGCCTTAAATTTTATGGGTAATAGCCTTTTCCCTCGAGAATGATTGAACTGGCTTAGAGGAGGGGGTATTAGCTTTGGATTTTGGGAGATATTGATCCTGACTCGACTAGCCCAATTGCAATGGGTATTAGCCTTAGATTTCTGACCTGTTTGGTTTTGTCATATCCAAGCCCATTTTAGTTGTTATTAGCCTTAAAATTTATGGGTAATAGCCTTGGATTTTGGGACATATTCATCCTGACTCGACTAGCCCAATTGCAATGGGTATTACCCTTAGATTTCTGACCTGTTTGGTCTTGTCATATCCCAGCCCATTTTAGTTGGTATTAGATTTAAAATTTATTGGTAATAGCCTTGGATTTTGGAATATATTGATCGTAACTCGATTCGACCAATTTCAATGGGTATTAGCCTTAGATTTCTGACCTGTTTGGTCTTGTCATATCCAAGCCCATTTTAGTTTGTATTACCCTCAAAATTTATGGGTATTAGCCTTGGATTTTGGGACATATTGATCCTGACTCGACTAGCCCAATTGCAATGGGTATTAGCCTTAGAATTCTCACCTGTTTGGTCTTGTCATATCCAAGTCCATTTAGTTGGTATTAGCCTTAAAATTTATGGGTATTAGCCTTAGATTTTGGGACATATTGATCCTGACTCGATTAGACCAATTTCAATGGGTATTAGCCTTAGATTTCTGACCTGTTTGGTCTTGTCATATCCAAGCCCATTTAATTGGTATTAACCTTAAATTTATGGGTAATTGCCATGGATTTTTGGACATATTTATCCTGACTCGATTGTACCAATTTGAATGGGTATTAGCCTTAGATTTCTGACTTGTTTGGTCTTGTCATATCCAAGCCCATTTTAGTTGGTATTAGCCTTAAAATTTATGGGTAATAGCCTTGGATTTTGGGACATATTCATCCTGACTGGACTAGCCCAAATGCAATGGGTATTAAACTTAGATTTCTGACCTGTTTGGTCTTGTCATATCCAAACCCATTTTAGTTGGTATTAGCCTTAAAATTTATTTGTAATAGCCTTGGATTTTGGGACATATTGATCTTAACTCGATTAGCCCAATTTCAATGGGTATTAGCCGTATATTTCTGACCTGTTTGGTCTTGTCATATCCAAGCCCATTATAGTTGGTATTAGCCTTAAATTTTATGGGTAATAGCCTTTTCCCTCAAGCATGATTGAACATGCTTATAGGAGTGGGTATTAGACTTGGATTTTGGGACATATTGATCCTGACTCGAATAGCCCAATTGCAATGGGTATTAGCCTTAGATTTATTACCTGTTTGGTCTTGTCATATCAAAGCCCATTTTAGTTGGTATTAGCCTTAAAATATATGGGTAATAGCCTTGGATTTTGGGACATATTGATCCTGACTCGACTATCCCAATTTCAATTGTTGTTAGCCTTAGCTTTCATACCTGTTTGGTCTTGTCATATCCAACCCATTTTATTAGGTATTAGCCTTAATATTTTTGGGTAATAGCCTTGGATTTTGGGACATATTCATCCTGACTGGACTAGCCCAAATGCAATGGGTATTAAACTTAGATTTCTGACCTGATTGGTCTTATCATATCTAAGCCCATTTTAGTTGGTATTAGCCTTAAAATTTATTGGTAATAGCCTTGAATTTTGGGACATATTGATCTTAACTCAATTAGCCCAATTTCAATGGGTATTAGCCATAAATTTCTGACCTGTTTGGTCTTGTAATATCCAAGCCCATTATAGTTGGTATTAGCCTTAAATTTTATGGGTAATAGCCTTTTCCCTCGAGCATTATTGAACATGCTTATAGGAGTGGGTATTAGACTTGGATTTTGGGACATATTGATCCTGACTCGACTAGCCCAATTGCAATGGGTATTAGCCTTAGATTTATGAACAGTTTGGTCTTGTCATATCAAAGCCCATTTTAGTTGGTATTAGCCTTAAAATATATGGGTAATAGCCTTGGATTTTGGGACATATGGATCCTGACTCGATTGGACCAATTTCAATGTGTATTAGCCTTAGGTTTCTGACCTGTTTGGTCTTGTCATATCCTAGACCATTTTAGTTGGTATTAGCCTTAAATTTTATGGGTAATAGCCTTTTCCCTCGAACATGATTGAACTGGCTTATAGTAATGGGTATTAGACTTAGATTTCTGACCTATTTGGTCTTGTCATATCCAAGATCATTTTAATTGGTATTAGCCTTAAATTTTATGGGTAATAGCCTTGGATTTTGGGACATATTGATCCTCACTCGATTAGCCCAATTTCAATGGGTATGAGCCTTAGATTTCTAACCTGTTTGGTCTTGTCATATCCTAGCCCATTTTAGTTGGTATTAGCCTTAAAATTTATTGGAAATAGCCTTGGATTTTGTGACATATTGATCCTCACTCGAGTAGCCCAATTTCAATGGGTATTAGCCATATATTTCTGACCTGTTTGGTCATGTCATATCCAAGCCCATTTTAGTTGGTATTATCCTTAAAATTTATGGGTAATAGCCTTGGATTTTTGGACATATTCATCCTGATTCGATTAACCCAATTTCAATGGGTATTAGCCATATATTTCTGACCTGTTTGGTCTTGTCATATCCAAGCTCATTTTACTTGGTATTAGCCTTAAAATTTATTGGAAATAGCCTTGGATTTTGGGACATATTGATCCTCACTCGAGTAGCCCAATTTCAATGGGTATTAGCCATATATTTCTGACCTGTTTGGTCTTGTCATATCCAAGCGCATTTTAGTTGGTATTATCCTTAAATTTTA